>JAANYP010009468.1:1630000-1677500 GCA_020465985.1 Centrapalus pauciflorus | reverse complement strand
TTAGCATTTAATGTGTAATTATTGGATGAAATATTTAATCAAATGTAAAATAATTTGAGTTAACTAGCTATATTATTTTTTCCCAAACTACCTCTATGCATATCAAATATGTGCATCACGTGATGCCTTAATGATGGATTTAATATAAAAGATATGACTAAGTCTTTTTAGGTTCTTTGATGCACATGGTTCTCCATTGAACCTGACCCATATATATGTGTGTGTCTGTGTCTGTGTCAGTGTAACGGTGTTCAATAGATAGTCACTATGTGTAAGAGAACCTATGTGTATATCACAGGAAAATTACAATGCACCACATTGAAAGGATGATGCGTTATAGTATTATGCTTTTCATTTGTGATGCTCACTGCTGTCACCGGTTATCCAATATGTATACGAATTTTCCATTGAATCCTACTTTTCCCTATATAGGGGTGAGTAGCATATTAGAGGTAAATAATGGAGTGTCATATTAGATGTACATGTTCATTACGATAAAAGATTTTATTTCATGTAAAAGCGCAACACACACACGATCAAAAGTGCATTACTATTGACCATTTCATTTCGTTTGAAGTTCATCACTGTAAAAAAAATTATTACATCTAAAAATATAATATTGTAACGACCCGAATTTTATATAATTGATGATTAATATTTATTGTAACGAAATACGATTCGAGATATTAATTTATTTCAAACACATAAATAAAAGTTGTGTGTGGATAATTATGAATATATGCCTTGAATATAAAAAAAGGACTTTAAAAGAAATGCTAATAATTCTAGGGGTAAGTTGGTTAATATGTGAGAGTTATGGGTAGAAAGAAAAGAAGGAGGAAACCTTCTTTCTCTTTTGCTTTATACATACGCAGACAAACACACACATATGTGTGTGTTCATCTTTTTCCAACATTCCAAAATAGAGAGAAAAGAGGATAGAAGAAAAAAGAGAAGAAGCCAAAATCAAACTTTTGTTGAAGATTCCTGTTGATTTCGAAAGATCCAAGAGGTATCACTCGCATTATAAATCTTGTCATTTATTTTCTTCTCCTCTCCATCTTCATATGAAGAAGATGAGAAACCCAAATGGGTTTTATGAACAATATGGAGAAATCGTTAGATCTTGAAGTACGATAATGAAACATAGTAAGAATCATCATTTTTAAACATATTACTCAAGTTTTACGAATGTTGGTGGGTTTTAGCTTAAAAACCCGAAAATGGAGTTCTATGAACTCTTGATGATTTAAAAGAATGAAATGGTGTCGTGATAGTTTTAAATAGGTTTAAAAAGAATATATATATATATGTTTGGGGATGACCCCAAACCGTTTATAATAATGTAAGGAATGTTGGTAGTTTTGAGCATTAAATCCGAAGGGCAAAAAGTGCAGACCTGCACTTGAACTCGGCGAGTTCCCTGGTGAACTCGGCGAGTTCCCCCTTGATTTTTGAAAGAAAAATTTCTAAGTTAAAGGATCCGGATGACTTGGGATCCGAATTCGGATGGGGTGGTCCGAAATTCGGATGTGGTTTGAACCGAGTTCGGACCGTGCTTCGGTTGGAAGGGATCCGAAATTCGGATGGTCCCTGACCCGAATCCGGATGGCTTGAAATTCGGATGTGCCTAGGACCAAGTTCGGACCGTACTTCAGACGAGTTGGACCGAAATTCGGATGGTCCATGACCCGAACTCGGATGATCCGAAATCCGGCCGGTGCTGATCCGAATTCGGATGGGAACTCGGACGAGTTCCCTAGTGAACTCGGCGAGTTGAGCCCAGTTCCGGCCAGAAATTGTAATTTTAATTAGTCCTTGGGATCGTTTGCCATAATAACTTATGTTACCAATTGTGAAGAATAATTAACCCAAAATGATTATTTAGGTCGATGCCGAAATTAATTAAGTCTTGCGAGACTAATGTATTCGGACCAAAGTTAAGAAATTATAAGCTGTGAGACTTATAAATATTATATTATGAACCTACTTGTAGGGGTTTTGACGGGTTAAGTCACGTGAAGTCCATCACTCTTACCTTGACGATTATAACTCGGTTTTGAGGCCGAAAGCGTATTTTGTATCACTGTGAGTTCTAGTATTAACGTATTTGCATGCATATCATGAATTGTATGTTACTGCTTTCGTATTATTGTTGTCACTTTCATGCTTTGCCATCTCATATATTATTGTCATCATAATATCACTCGGTTGATAGTCGTTGATCATTCATTTGACCTCTCCGCCGAGACGGTAAGCCTGAGTGTGGTAACCTAGCGGAATCTTAATGGTAAGCCTGTGTGTGGTAACCATTATTGCCTGTAAAACGGTAAGCCTGTGTGTGGTAATCGTATGACATCACTGTAAACTGCATATCGATAAGCCTGTGTCTGTGGTAATCGAGCAGTAGATTGTAAACCCATTGTTCGGTAAGCTTGTGTATGGTAACCGCAATGTGGTAGCTTATTAGCCATTAGTTGGCCTCCTAGAATTGATAGTTGAATTCATGGCATTGCATGGCATCAAATATATATCGCATGGTACTTAAATCTGGAATCTCACTAAACAACTTTGTTGTTTACCCGTTAGTTGTTATTTCCTTTCAGGATCTGTTAAGGGCAAAGGCCCGGCTGGCCCAAGTTGTTAGATATCGTTTGGAGCTCGGATAGGAGCTTAACATTTTGTAGATGATTGGGGCGGGAGTAGCAGACTTCCATTTTTGGACTTACGCGAATTAGTTGCTGTTTATTAATTCGTTTGTAACTAAATTGATAACTTAATCTTGTAACCCCAGTTACATTGCTCCGTGATTTCCGACACTCTGTTGTGTCTTATGCAAAGTGTTTGGAATCACGTTGATGATTATTAATTGCAAAAGTTTTAATTTGATCGTATTTCCGCAAGTACTCTGTATAAATTAACGTATAATAGTATCGAAATACTCGTATTAGTTGTATGGGTGTTTCAAATATGCACATGTTGAAATGACATGAACTGCTAATACACTTTTGAACATGTGTATATTATACTTTTGCATGAAATTATATATATATATATATATATATATATATATATATATATATATATATATATATATATATATATATATATATATATATATATATATAGGTGGGTTCAATGGAAAACCTCCATGCATCGAAGAACCTTGAAGAACCTCCATGCACCACCACAAATGCATCACAATTCCCCCGTAATGCATCATTATTTCCACGTGATGCATCAAAATCTCGCGTGATGCATCGATTTCTACATTATTTCCACGTGATGCATGAAATTCCCGCGTGATGCATCAATTTCTACGTGATGCATTTCAGTTTTTCTAGCGATGCATTGTGGTTCTCCAAGGTTCTTCGATGCATAAGGTTCTCCATTGAACCCACCCCTATATATATATATATATATATATATATATATATATATATATATATATATATATATATATATATATATATCGTAATGAACATGTATATTTAAAAAAGGGATAATTACAAAAATAGCCATTTTTCACATGTTTATTCACTTTTTAGCCACTTTATATACATTTTACCAAAATAGCCACACTTTACGTTATCACATTTACGTGATAGCCACAATTTACGTGATTTGTACTTTTTTTCATTTTTTAATTCATTACGTTACAAAAGGTGTCTGGTCACGTATATTGTTGTACTTTACGTGACCATTTTTGCTCATTCCCCATGAATGTTTGGTGGGATGTCTTGTCACACTTTACGTTACCACATTTACGTGATAGCCACAATTTACGTGATTTTTACTTTTTTTTCATTTTTTAATGCATTACGTTACAAAAGGTGTTTGGTCACGTAAATTGTTGTACTTTACGTGACCACTGATTTGTACTTTTTTTCATTTTTTAATGCATTACGTTACAAAAGGTGTTTGGTCACGTAAATTGTTGTACTTTACGTGACCATTTTTGCTCATTCCCCATGAATGTTTGGTAAAATGTTTTGTCACACTTTAAAATATTTTTTTAAGCAATCATTACATTTTTATGGGGAAGGAGCAAATTTTTAAAAGTGGTCACGTAAAGTACAACAATTTACGTGACCAAACACCTTTTGTAACGTAATGCATTAAAAATTGAAAAAAAAGTACAAATCACGTAAATTGTGGCTATCACGTAAATGTGGTAACGTAAAGTGTGACTATTTTGGTAAAATGTATATAAAATGGCTAAAAAGTGAATAAAAATGTGAGATGTGGCTATTTTTATAATTATCCCTTTAAAAATTGTGATGTTAATTAAAACATGTTTATGAAAATAATTTATATATCATATTTGAAACGTTTATTTATGTGATGCATGATTTTTTTTTGTAAATTTTTTTTTGTCATAAACAGTTTTAATTAACATTACAAATATGATATACAAATTTTAAGCACATTGACACATTTTAATTTTTAAATGCATGAAATCATGCATCACATAAATATACATTTACATACATGCAAATTTAGGTAAGTATATGTTTACATCATGTGAGTGTTACATCATTCTAACAAATTTATGTAAGTGTATATTTACATACATGTAAATTTAAAAAGTTTTTTTAAAGACGTAGAATTGGTAAATGTATCTTAAATTTACATATCATGTGTGTAACGTAATTTAAACATGAATGTGAAAAAAAAAAAAATTAAAAAGTTTGGGTAAATCATAATTTTCGTCCCTATGGTTATATACAAATCATAATTATCGTTCTTTTCGCATCAAAATTATTGTTTTAGTACCTATGGTTGTCTTTCTGTTATACTTTTGGTCTTTTGACCTATAATTAATTAAAAATGACATTTTGTCCTTTTATTTTATTTTTTTTTCCAATTTTAGTCCCTAACCAATTCTTTTCTTTATTGTATTATTTTTAAGGGTTTATTATGAAAAAAAAAACATGTTTTCATGTTTTTTGCGTTTTCGTCCCTCCATGTTAAATTTTTCCATAGAAGTCCTCAATTTAATTTTTTCTTTTTGGTTTAGTGAAATTTGGACAATAGAACCCGGTTTTTCAGTTTTTTAAAACCCGGTTAAATAATTATAACCAGGGTTTAATGTCCAATTTTCACTAAACCAAAAATAAAAAAATTAACTTGACGACTTTTGTGGAAAAAAATAATATGGAGGGACGAAAACGCAAAAAACGTGAAAACATGTTGATTTTTTTCATAATAAACCCTATTTTAATTACTTTTTATTCTATCATCATTACAATTTGACTAAAGTTAATTTTTTTTTATTATTACTATTATTATTATTATTTTAAGTATTTAAATGAAGAAATATATTACAATAGTACAGTTACTTTATACTATTTAACTAGATTATTAATTGTTAAAGTTGTCCATCCTTTAATATAATAATTGTATTATTTTAAAAATAATAGAATTTATTTAGTTTAAATTAATTAATTATTAAGATCCGTTTGAATTGAATTAAACTTGCTTTAAAATAAATTAAATTATTATATGAAATGACAAAAGAATGTGACACATGACAAATCAAATGAAATCATTACACGTGACGTATTATTTAATCATTTACTGGTACCAAGTTTGTTCACCCACGTATTACCTAGATATTTTTAAATAAAATATATATTAATTATAAAAAGAAATAAATTAAGACTATTTAAAAAACTAGAGTTTATAAGAAAACTTAAAAGGAAAAAAGATGAATGATCAATTTAAAATTTTAATTAAGTACACATTAAAAATAAAATATTAAAATATAATGATATGAATTATAAACAATGTTAACGATTTAACTATAATTTTTGTTATTTAAGTTTACAATACTTTAAACTATTTATGAATTACCATAGCTATGGTCACAAGGAATAAAATAGAAAAAAATGTCATTATTGTAGTTTTATTTCAATTAATTAACTTGCATAATGAAAAAGGTTAAATTAGAAAAATTAGGCGAGAAAATAAGATTTTGTTTCATTGAGATAATGACACGTGGCGAAAATCATTTTACTTTATTAATATATATAGATATAGATATAGATAGATAGATATAGATTTCAAACATAGATTCAATTATTATACATTAATTTTAAAATTATTTTTTACTTTAATTCTTCCATTTTAAAAAAACCGTATTTATCTATACACTTTCTTTTTTTTACTTTTCATTTTATTGTATATACTTCATATAAATACTTATATATTTAACCAGTTTTTTTTTGTGAATTTTATACATATGTGTATTAACTTTTACCTTTTAATTTTATTATTTTGTTAAGTTAATACATATCGATTTGTTTTATAAAAAAACTATATGAATATAATGTTTTCACAAAATATGTACTTTTTTGTCAAACAAAAAATTTTATACATATATATATATAACATTTACGAGGATATATATGTAATAAGAAAATTTACAAGAATATATATGTAATATTTAAATTTACAAGGATATATATGAAATTCTTCTTTTTTTTAAATAATGATTGGTTAAAAGACCATAAACATAACAAAAGAACAACCATAAAAACTGAAATTGTAATTTCGAAACAATAATTTGTATATAACCACAGGGACGAAAATCGTAATTTATCGAAAAAGTTTTTTAAGGCCGGTACATTATTGGATTTTAAGTGATATGTTTTTAAATCTAAGTGTGTGTCTATATATATTGGATTTTAAGTGATATTTTTATAAATCTAAGTGTGTGTCTATATAGTTTTGTTACGAAAAAGTCAAGAGACTGGGGCAGTGTGTGTGTTGTTAACATGCCCTTGTATTTAATAATTGATATAGTGTTCAAAACCTCTTAATTTATCACCTATATGAAATCAAAGCAATATGGGCACGTAATTGATGATGTTTTGTGATGATCAGTATTGATATACATTTATTTATGTATAAATAAATTTTGAAAGCATGGCTTATAGTTTGTGTAATAGAAAACTACAAATCAATACATGCATGCATCTTCATCGTATTCATTTTCAAGCATGATGCATTTTTATCAGATTCATATTCAAACACGATTTATCTTCATAAACACGACACATCAGATTCGTCTTTTATAAACATCAGATAAACACGATTATTTATTCAAAAATTTTCATTAAGAAAATGAATGAAAAAACCGATCATACGTTCAAAACGAGATCATTCCATCATCATCATCACGGAATCATCATCATCTAACATTCAGTGTGTTCACAATGCATCTCTTTATCGGTTCATTTTCATCGTTCATTCAAATGTTTGAAACTTCATCCTTGAATCGGTGGTGGTATGACTGTGGTGGTGCAATGACCGATTATGGTGGTGCGACGGGAGGCGGTGTGGTGGCGTCCGAGAGGAGTGGTGGTCGCCCGAGAGAGATGGCGGTGGAGTGGCTGGCCAAGAGGAGTGGTGGTGTGGTGGCGTCTGAGAGAGATGGTGGTGGAGTGGTGGTCGGCCGCCGGCCTAGAGAGAAAGAGAGGGGAAGAGAGATGATGGTGAAAGAGAGAAAGTGGGAGGGATAAGTGGAAGGTTGATTGATTTGATTTAATTACCTAATTTAATGAGGATAAAATTAATCAAATTAATTAATTAGATTTATATTAACTATTCCAATATTGTTTTTTATGCATTTTTTGTTCTCAGTGGTTCCCAATGCATCAATATTTCCCATTGAACCTCTCTCTCTCTCTCTCTCTCCCTATCTATATATATATATATATATATATATATATATATATATATATATATATATATATGTGTGTGTGTGTGTGTGTGTGTGTGTGTGTGTGTGTGTATGTATATATGTATGTATGTGTGTGTGTTGAATGAAAAAACAACATGCATCGGAAAACCTTGGAAGACCTTTATGCACCACCACTAGGGGTGAGCAGAAACCGAACCGGAAAACCGAAAAACCCGGAAAAACCAAACCGAAAAAACCGGAAAAACCGTTTCAAACGGTTTGGTTTCGGATTACACCTCAAAACCGAACCGAAAAACCGGAACCGAACCGGTTAATATATAATTTGCTTTTTTATTTTTAATATATTAATCTTAAAAAAAATAAAAATATATCTACTGATGTTCTGCATCTAGGTTTAACACTTAAGTTTTAAGTCATCCGCCTCTTCCCACCGTGTTCCATAACCATACTTCCTACATCTATGTTAGAAGCCTTCTGCCCTTCTGAAAATTAACAGCCGCCCCCACCCCCAACCAGTCACCGTCGCCTTCAGCCATGCCACCGTCTCCTCCATTGCTCCAGTCACCGGTAACACCACTACCATGGACGATCTTCACAGCCGTGAGCTGCTTCTCAACTCCAGTAACTCCTCCACCGTGACTACTGGTCTGCTGCTTCTCGACTCCTTCTCTATTCGAACCAGGTATTAGGGTTTTGTGATTTACATGTTTTGTGAGATTAATTTCAGATTTAGGTTTGTGTATAGATTAATATATCTAAGTTTTACGATTTAGGTTTGTAGTTGTGAAATTATGAATGTTATTCAGATTTGATCTTGTTACTTGATTTAAATTATGAATGTAGTTGTGATTTTAACAAAAAGAGGGCCAAAACTTTTTGGTTTTAAACCCAAACCATATTCTAGAAACCGAAACCCCGAAAATCCATGGATGCAAACAGAAAATCCGATAACCCAAACCGAAAAACCGAACCCGGAAAAACCGAAAACCGAACGGTTTCTCAAATCCAAAAACCGAAAAC
The DNA here is from genome assembly GCA_020465985.1 of Centrapalus pauciflorus. Lineage (NCBI taxonomy): Eukaryota > Viridiplantae > Streptophyta > Magnoliopsida > Asterales > Asteraceae > Centrapalus > Centrapalus pauciflorus. The sequence continues at coordinate 1,668,772 of JAANYP010009468.1, read as the reverse complement.
TTTCGGTTTGGGCTCGGTTAGGGGTAGAAACCAAACTGCCCCATGCTCACCCCTAACCACCACAAATGCATCACAATTCCCGTATGATGCATCAAATTCCCGCGTGATGCATCAGATTCCCGCATGATGCATCGACTTTTTGTGTGATGCATCACCTGATCCAATGGCTATAAAGTGGTTCCCGAATTTTCTGATGCATATAGGTTTACCATTGAACTCACTCCCATATGTGTGCATGTATATATATGTATGATTATTATATTATCAAAGAAGATGATAGAAATGTATAAGTGGGGATCAATCATATCAATGTGTTTATCTTTGACTTGCATGGATATACATGTGTGTGTGTTTTACTATCAAATCTACCTATTGACTCACAACAATGATTACTCGTATTAGTTCTTATCATCTAATTTAAAAAGGATCATCATTTTTTTTTTTTTTTTTTTGATATTTTTAAATGGAAAACTGGTAAACCGTTTAATTTAAAGGTTAAATTTATTTGTTCAAATGTCTTTTTTTGTAATCAAAATAAACATTTATTGTAAATTTTAAAAGGAAATTTTTTATTGATGCATACAAAATCTGATATTTCATTTGTGGATATAATTAACTTTCGTGTTTATGCATGTAAACTCTCATATAGATTTTAATAATTCTGCATATAAACTTTCGTCTTTATCATATATAATGTGATTATTGAACGGGATATTTCATTATCCGCATGATGCACCGAGGATGAGGTAAATTTAAGAGTTGTGATTGGTTTTATATATATATATATATATATATATATATATATATATATATATATATATATATATATATATATATATATATATATATATATATATATATATATATATATATATATGGGATCATTGCAGAACCTAAATTTAGTGTAGAACCGTAGAACCAATATCGTTCATAGATTAGATTAATCTAATGGTCTTGATTAAAACAATAAAGTTTGGAATTAGTGAAAAAAAGATTGACATTTGTGATTTTTTAATTTTGGGTAAAAAAGAAATAGATTGAAAATAGCAAAAAGATTGACATTAGTAAAATAAATATCATTTTTCTTTAGATTAAAATAACATTAATATGATTAATTGTTAAATCAAAAAAAGTATACCATAAAAACGAGAATTTTATGCTCTTTAAAACGAGACCGGTCATGATATATTTTTTTCGAAAAAATTTTACGTGTTTATTTTTCGTAAAAAAAATTACCAATACCACGATGCAATGTAGCATGGCCGATATCATTCAATGTCGAATGAACACTTGATATCGTATATTCAACGTCGATGCAACACTGCATGTACATTCAAAATTAACAGAACCAAAATAATGGTCAAAATTAGTAGTCAAAAGTTGGTTGATTTAATGAAAACAGTAATGATATATTTTTTTTGAAAAAATTTTACGTGTTTATTTTTCGTAAAAAAATTTTTACCCAGACCACGATACAATGTAACATGACCGATATCATTCAATGTCGAATGAACACTTAATGTCGTATATTCAACGTCGATGCAACACTGCATGTACATTCAAAATTAACATAACCAAAATAATGGTCAAAATTACTAGTCAAAAGTTGGTTGATTTAATGAGAACATTAATGATATATTTTTTTCGAAAAAATTTTACGTGTTTATTTTTCGTAAAAATTTTTTTTACCTAGACGTCCTTTCAATATATTATATAGAGATTATTTAATGTCGAATTACAGTTTATATCACACATTCAACGTCGAAGTGATACTATATATCATATATGCAACACTGCATGTACCTTCGATATTAAAAGAGTCAAAAATGGTTAAAGTGGATAGTCAAACTTGGTAGGCTACTATTAATTTAATGTTAATTGCATAATTATCATCTTATCCCTAGTGTAATATTATAATCCAATGGTTTAGATTGTATCTATGGTTCTGCATTAAATTAAGGTTCTGCAATGATCTCAACACTATATATATATATAGGTGGGTTCAATAGAGAACCTCCATGCATCGAAGAACCTTGAAGAACCTCTATGCACCACCACAAATGCATCACAATTCCTCCGTAATGCTTCATTATTTCAACGTGATGCATCAAATTCTCGCGTGATACATCGATTTCTTCATTATTTCCATGTGATGTCAATTTTCCGCGTGATGCATCGATTTCTATGTGATGCATTTCAGTTTTTCTAGCGATGCATTGTGGTTCTCCAAGGTTCTTCGATGCATAAGGTTCTCCATTGAACCCATCCATATATATATATATATATATATATATATATATATATATATATATATATATATATATATATATATATATATATATATATATATATATATATAGTTAGGATCATGTGAGAAGAAACCTTATGGTGAGATTGCATACCACGTGCGAACAACCGATTTTTTTTTTTTTTTTTTTGCCGTTGCAACTTCCATTATTTTGTTAAATGGAAGTGCATTATTGCATATTTCGTGTTCATTGAGGTGTTTAGTTCATAATTGAAGTGCGTATTTCGTATTTGAGAGTTTTTATGCCCTAGATAGTTTTGGGTTCAATCGGTAGGGTGTTTAGTTCATAATCGAAGTATGTGTTTATGAAGGTCTGAGTTGCATCTCTTTTGAAATGCATTATGCGTCGACTTTCAATATGCATATTAAGTTAATTTCAGTATGCATATAAATTCAATTTCAATAATGTTTATGTATTTAAGACATGCTTATAAATTCAATTTCAATCGGATGTCTAGCTACGAGTGTGAAGATGAAAACCGTATGAAGACATATATGCATGGATGGAAAGTCGTAACAAATGCAATCTATCCTAACTAAAAACTCCACGATTTTAGCAATTACCATAATATATATCCGGTTATTTAAATATAAAATATTTTAAATATCTTAATCTAACTAAATAATTGTTTAAACTTCCAATTATGCCCTTATTGCATCCTTATTTAATATATTGTGCATTTTTTGTTCTCCCGGTTCACAATGCATCGTGGTGCCCCACAAAACATCAATATATATATATATATATATATATATATATATATATATATATATATATATATATATATATATATATATATATATTATGGTTCGAGAGAGTACCACCTATTATGCAGCGCACCAGAAGGTTAAACTTTTTTAAAATTTTTTTTCATAAACATGTTTTAATTAACATTATGAAGATCATATGTAAATTTCACACACATTCACATCTTCTAGCTCCTAAAAAATGATGTGAACACACACTTATGTAATTTTGATTATATGTGAACACACATTAATGTGATGCGTGTTTTCATGCACTTAGAGTGTTTGGATTTTCGTGAAATTTACATATGATCTGTGTAATGTTAATTAAAGCATGTTCATGAAAAAAATTTTAAAAAAATTACTTTTTAAGGGTGATACCTTCTGGTGCGCTGCATAATGGGTGGTACTCACTTGAATCTAAATATATATATATAGGGAAGGGTTCTTTTGAGAACCATAAATATTGTGAGAACTTAAGAACATTTTATGGCCTTTAGATTAATAGAATCAATGGTTGATATACTGGATGAGAATTTTGTAATTATTTAGAACTTTGATAGTGGAGAATCTTGAAAATGTGTGAAAAGAGTATTTTTGGAAGAAAAAAAATCTGTTTTTTCTCTTTCTCTCTTTTACTTTTTTTCATTTTCATATTATTTTCCTTTCATGAGAATTAACTTTTATAGTAAAAAACATTTTTTATAAAATAAATATTTTTTTTCTATATAGAAAAATTATTTAATTGCTAAAAAATTAACTTATTTTATATATAAATATTATGTGTCTATATAAATATTTTTTTTCTATACAGAATATGTTAACGAACATATTCTATGTACAATCTACGTAGAATGTCATGCAATCTACGTAAAATGACATGTAATCTACGTAGAATGTCATGCAATCTACGTAGAATGTCGTGTATAATTTCAAATATCATATATTCTACGTAGATTACATGATAAAAAAAATTGAAAACACATTGAAACAAAAAAAAAAGATTTCATTTAGACATTTTATCAAACACTTGGTATGCAACTGATATAATATATACCAAAAACACATTGAATAGTAATGTTAATCTACATAAAAAGATATAGAAATGTATAAAAAAACATAAAAATATATAAAATATATAAGAAACATAACATTCTGCATAGATTATATGTGATTTTTTACAAGTCGTCTTGTATTGTATTCTATGTAGATTATCAAATAATCCACATAGATTATCGTGTAAACCATCTAATAACTATTACATTCTTTATAAATCTAATATCTTTCAAATAATCTTCATTATAAAACATGGAAAATGAATCTGTCATATTCTATGTAGAGTATCGACGAACATATTCTGTGTACAATCTACGTAGAATGACATGCAATTTACGTAGAATGTCATGCAATCTACGTAGAATGTCATGTAATCTACGTAGAATTTCATGCAATCTACGTAGAATGTCGTGTAGAATGTCAAATATACCAAAAACTAATTGAAACAAAAAAAAGAAGATTTCATTTATACATTTTATCAAACACTTGATATGCAACTGATATAAAATATACCAAAAACACATTGAATAGTAATGTTAATCTACATAATAAGATATAGAAATGTATAAGAAACATAAAAATATATGAAATATATAATATACATAACATTCTACATAGATTATGTGTGATCTTTTACAAGTAGTCTTGTATTATATTCTATTTAGATTATCATGCAATCTACGTATATTATCATGTAATCTACGTAGATTATCATTTAAACATCTAATAACTATTACATTCATTATAAATCTAATATCTTACAAATAATCTTCATTATAAAACATGGAAAATGAATCTGTCATATTTTATGTAAAGTATAGACGAACATATTCTATCTACAATCTATGTAGAATGACATGCAATCTACGTAGAATGACGTGTAATCTATGTAGAATGTCATGCAATCTACGTAGAATGTCGTGTATAATGTCAAGTATCATATATTATACGTAAATTGCATGATAAATATACCAAAAACACATTGAAACAAAAAAAGATTTTATTTAGACATTTTATCAAACACTTGGTATGCAACTGATATAAAATATACCAAAAACACATTGAATAGTAATGTTAATCTACATAAAAAGATATAAAAATGTATAAGCATAAAAATATATAAGAAACATAACATTCTACATATATTATGTTTGATTTTTTACAAGTAGTCTTGTATTATATTCTATGTAGATTATCATGTAAAACATTTAATAACTATTACATTAATTATAAATCTAAAATCTTACAAACAATCTTCATCATAAAACATGGAAAATGAATCTGTCATATTCTATGTTGAGTATCGACGAACAGATTCTACGTACAATCTACATAGATAGTCATGTAATCTACGTAGAATGTCGTGTAGAATGTCAACTATCATATATTCTATGTAGATTACATGATAAAATATACCAAAAATATATTGAAACAAAAAAGAAGATTTCATTTAGACATTTTATCAAACACTTGGTATGCAACTGATATAAAATATACCAAAAACACATTTAATAGTAATGTTAATCTACATAAAAAGATATAGAAATGTATAATAAACATAAAAAATATGAAATATATAACAAACATAACATTCTACATATATTATCAATAGTAATGTTAATCTACATAAAAAGATATAGAATTATATAACATTCTATATGGACACATAATATTCTATATAGAATACGTTAATCTTTTAGCAATTAAATAATTTTCTATATAAAAATAAATATTTTTTTTATAAAAAATATTTTTTAGTATTAAAATCGTTTCTAATAAAAGAAAGAGAAAATGAAAATGAAAAAAAAATAAGAGAGAGAAAAGGAAAAAGAGATACATACAATAAAAAAGATGGAGAGAGAAATATAATATCCAAAAATACCCTTTTGATCTAAGGGCTCTAAAAGGTTCTTAAGTTCTTACCATCTTTGAGGTTCTTAAAAGAATCTCTCACTATATATATATATATATATATATATATATATATATATATATATATATATATATATATATATATATAAATGATAGTTTATTATCGTGTTATACACGAGATAATTAATTGACTGTTTTTTAATTAGTATAAATTCCAAAAAATAATAATAGAAACAAAATAGTAATATTATACTACTAAAAAGATTATTGGAAATATATAAAGCATGTAATCAAAGGAAAAAATAATTAAATAATAACAAAGAAATAAAAAATTATAAAAATTCAGTAAATAGTCAAACATTTTTTTTCTAAATTAATTTAATTATTTATTTTTACATTTTTAAAAAGTTTATATAAGAAACTAAAGAAAGACATGAGCAGTGAACTAGAATCTAAAACAAAAATCCGAGATAATAGACGGACTTTTTCCTAAATCTATTTAATTATGTTTAACATAGATATTGTAGATCATTATAGGTGTCACATGCTGGTTATGCTAATTGACATTTTTGTTAGGTGTCAAGTGACATCATTTAATATGTTAATAGAATAGAATAAATAGATTAACATGTATCTTATATAGGTATATTAACAAATAATTATTTTTAATAAGATACAAATGTATTATGTTGTTATAAAATAAAAAATAATAAATTGTCGATACTATATTAATAAAAAAATTATGAAAATTTTGTGTTACATTCTTATTGTTATAATAAAAATACAAGATGGAAACATGTTTAATGGGGTAAAATTACATAGTAAAGAATTTCTTAAAATTTTATAAAACAGTTTGTAATAAATCGTTTAGGTAAATCAAGTGTTAAATTTCAAAGTGACTAAATTAAATTGGTTTTCATTAATAAAACTTAATTACATTGTAATTATTCTTAGTTTTGAATTACTTTTTGAAATCAATTAGATGATTAAATGAGAAAGTTATATTAAGAAATTTTGAAGAAAAAAAAAAGTTTTGGTTAATTGAGGTGGTGACATGTGGCATTAGAAGTTCTCCTTTATTAATATACAAATATCGTAGCATCCTCCGTTTTTAAAGGTAATATTCTATTACTTCTTTATGAAAAATTCAAGTGGCTACGGATGACTTCATACTTCATAGGACTCCATTTACAGCCACCAACTTAACCCACACAACAACCAAACTTAAATATTCAATTACCAAGTCAAATCTAATTTATTTAACAAAACCATTTAAATAGGGGTGTTATTCGGACGGGTTAATTGGGTATCGGGTTATTCGGGTTTGAATGTGTGGGTTAGCTACCCGAACCCGAACCAGAACCAAATAAGAGGACGGGTTATTCGGTTTGGGTTAAATGGGTTATTCGGTTTTGATATCAAAAATGAAATCATCTACAAAGTATTTTAAATGGGATAAATGAGTTGGGTAATTTGGGTTAAATGGTTTGAGTATCAAAATTGGGTATTTACATATCTACATTCCTATATATAAAAAATTCTAGTTGTAGTTACAAATAAATTAAAAAATAGAAAATATATATTAAACGTGTTATACGGGTTATTTGGGTACCCGAATAAGCATGGATTCTACCCGTAAACCGAACCGAATTACTTATTCAGGTACCATTTAACCCGATAAGAAACCCGAAAACTGAATAACCCGACCCATTTAACCCGATTAAGGTTCTGTTCGGGTGGGTTATTCGGGTTCGATTATTTTGCACACACATAGATTCAAATACATGGCAAAACTGAGTTAAGATCGAAACCAAGACAAATCCGAACCAATTGTTGATCTGAGTAACAAAACTATTTCTGATCAAACGGAAGTACCTTTGGCCTGCTCCGAGAGGTTGGAATGTCAGACGAAAGAGAGGAGCCACCGGCCGGAGGAAGTTCAAACGGAAAAGAGGAGTCGTTAGCCGAAAGAAGTTCAGACGATATAGAGGAGTCGTCGGTTGGTGAAGGTTGGGGGTTGGGAGACTGGGGGAGACGAATACACATTGAGAGGGATGAGAATTTCTTTTCCTTTTTTTTTAACTCTCGTTTGAGAATTCAATTTTCAATATCCTTCATTTCTCCTCATATAAGAGGTAATGAAAATTAGAAAATAAGAGTTGATTTAATTCTTAATTTGTAATTCTCAAGGTCAAACAAACAAGAAAAATGATTTCATTTCTATTTTTTTTATTTTTCTGTACCGAACGCACACTTAGTTTCAATACTTGCACTGTTGCTAACATGAGTTGTGTACAAGTATTCATGAAAAAGTTATTAAGAGGGTGTTTGGTTTTGCTTATTAAGGTTGCTTATTTGATTATTACGTTACAATACCATAAATAAGTAGTTTGAGGTGTTTGAATAGCAATTCTTAATAAGTGTTTATTTGCAGTAGGTGGTAATCTTACCACTATTTTTCTGCAGCAACTTTTTGTTACTGTAAGGATACATCAATTAATTATAATTGTAAATTGACACTACTACCCTCATGTTTAACCTAAATCTAATACCCCCTTTATTGTTTTACTCACGCCTCACGCCTCCTGCTGTCTTCTTCATTCACTTTAATCGTGTAATGTTCTAGTGCTGAAATTATTATTATTACTGTTTTTTTATTATTTTGTAATTTAATATAGTCGTCAATGCCATCGTTCCAAGTGCTTCTAATCTTGTATGTGATAATACTAAAAACCCTTTCGACCATTCGACTTAAATTTTCAAAATTAGAGATAGCATCTAATAGCATCAATGTGAAAAAGTCTCCATTTGACTTTTTGTTATGTTATTATATTTTTCTTATAATGTTTTGTTTTTTAAATTGTACTTTTATTAGCTTAGAATTCAATTTATAAATTATTATTTTTAAATTTTTATTTTTTTGATGAAAAACTTATTAAAATGTTTATTGATAAATAAATATAAATAAAAATATTATATTATAAGCTAAAGTACTTATTAAATTAAGAAAATTCATAATGATATACAGATATCCTTTTTGGTAATTTTACAAGTTTTAAACGCAAATCCAAACATTTAAAAACTGATTATTTGATAACCGTGATAACCAACAGCATAAGCTAATCCATACACTAAACTTTCAGTAGCACTTTTTGTTATATCAATAAGCTAATTATTAAGTATCAAAACACTACAGCACTTTTTCAAATGCAAAACCAAATACCCTCTAAAAAAAAACTGGATTGAGATGTGAACACTTAAAAGGTAGTAAGGGGATAAGTGTATGAAGTGAGAACCAAAAAGGGGTGAAGTGGAAAATTATGACCGACCAATTTCGGGATAAAACCGATCCCCAATAGGTCTCCTCTATTTATTCATCAAACAAACAAAAGCAACCATACTTCAAATCTGGATTTCAGTTATTGAAAATGATTTATAAAATTTTATTTTCGAATAATTAGACCTGACAATACGTGTAATCGTGTCGTGTAAGACACAAATTTGTAATACACGAACACGACACGAATTATAAAACGTGTCTGGATATGAAACACGAACACGACACGTAAAACTTTCTTGTGACACGACACGCATAAGACACGTGTCACACGAAACACGAATTTATACATGAATTCAATCCAAAACATATATAATTGTAAATCCAAAACATGAGAATTCAAATATCCAACAACACATCAAAAGTATTTAAAGCCACTATTAATGGTCGTAACTTTGAGCCGAAGTTTGACCGAACCAGACTTATTGTTGATATCCAAGTCGACAATTTCATTTATCACATCATCAATGTGAGAGACAAACCCAAACTTTTTTAAATATTTCAAATTAAGTGGGCTGGAATTTTTTTAGAAATTTTGAAACCCTAGTTTAAATGTGTCTTATGCATGTCATCGTGTTTTACCTGTATTAGACACGAAACACGAATTTTAAATTCGTGTCGACACGAATTTACACGAAACACAAATTTGTAAAACTCGTGTCGTATATGTCGTATCATGTACCAAATAGCCATGTGTACAAACAATTCCTTCTTTTAAAAAATCATCAAACAAGAAAACTACTATCTTAATTTTAAATTTACAATTTAGCTCTATTTATTGACCCAATAATTCAATGAGTTTTATTTTTAAGAATATTTGTTAGACAATAAAGGGCATTATTCCATTATTATTTTATCGTTTTTATTAAATTGTTTATGAGAAGTATATTGTAGGAATGTAGGTAACTTTAGACATTAGGAAAGTACAAATGTGGAATTACCTTTCCCTTAAAAGCTTCTATCTACTTCTAATTTTCGATATTGAGGCTTGTACGTTTTAATATAACTATAAATAATAATAAAATAATTTTGCAACATAAATGCAATTTTTTTTCTTTTTAAATTTGCACGGTCTTGGATTTAGTTTAAATATATACATTACGTATTTAAGTATTATGTTCAATTATGATATTTTGTTCATTTTGAAAGACTTTTTTTAACAGACTTACTTCAAACAGTAATATTGTATTCTAAAAAATTTCTGTTCAATATACTCTTGTGTTTTGTGCAAATGTGACCCGAAAACATTGCAACATGTTTTCTTGGACTATCCATTTGCCGTGGTAATTGGGGAAAATTGTAGTTGGTGGAAAACCAACGCGGGTGCATCTCGCAAAAAGGATACTTGTTACACACACATATATGTATATATATAAACGGTTTATATACTTAAAGTTAATAAAAATTAATTAATATATACTAAAATTAAACCATTTATATACTTAAAAATAATAAAAATTGATTAATATAATAAGTTAAGAATTAATAATGTTATTAAAAATGTAACGGAGTAATAAATAAAATTAATTAATAAAACAAAAGTTATTAAAATACTATCAATGATCATATACGTAATTAATTGCAAACTTAAGGGACCAAACTCAAAATGATAAAAAAAAATTTAAAAAAGCTTAACAGACGGGGGACCATAAACGAAAGTAAACCGTTAGAGATCATTTATGCAACTTTGAAAGTTGATGATCATTTTAAACAAACTACACCACCATTTCTGTAATTTATTCTAAAAGGAATAAAGACATAAATTTATAAGATTTTATTAAAAATTTTTGATGAATTAAAGTGAATATTAATATTTTATATGGTAATAATTGGTTATAAAGATAGACCTTAAGGTATGGAGGTATCTTTAAAATAAATCTTAATGTTAAGGTTCTAATAAATGCAATGGAAAATGACATCAAATAGCTTTGAACTTTCGACTTTTACACATTTATATAGTGAATTTTTTTTGTGCACATTTGGTAGTCAAAGTTTCAAAATTGTTCCAATGTGATAGTTGGCGTACCTTTTACCAGTTGCCTCCGATTTCAATGCCTACGTGGACAATTTTTTAATGACGTGACTACCCGTTTTTATATTATGCCCAGTTTTATCTACGTGACAACCCGTTTTTTTTAAAATCACTCGGGTTTATAACGGGTTTTTTTAAAAAACGACGTTATAAACCCGGGTGATTTCTTAATTTCATACGGCGTTATAAACCCGGGTGATTCTAAAAAACGGATTGCCACGTAGATAAAACCGAGTATAATATAAAAACGGGTAGTCACGTCATTAAAAAATTGTCCATGTAGGCATCGAAACCGGAAACAACCGGTTAAAAGGTACGCCAACTACCAAATTGGAACAATTTTGAAACTTTGACTACCAAATGTGCACAAAAGAAAGTTCACAACATAAATGTGTACAAAGTCAAAAGTTCAAAGTTATTTAATGTCATTTTCCCTAAATGCAAAATTGAAACATTATGTAGGTGTGTTGTTTTTTAAATGGTTAAATAATTGAAATTCGAAATCACATTAGAAATTTAAGAGGTGAACTTAAACTTTAAAATACGAAATCACGTTTGAAAATTAAGAGGTGATCTTAAAGTCTGAATTCTGAAAATTTAAGATTATAATTAAATTTTACGTTTTTAAATTATTTATACGTTATATTTAACTAATTTATATAACTAACATATTATAATAATTTAATATTTAATGAAGTAAATTGAATATATATTTTTAATAAATAAATTAAATTGTTGTTTTAAACTAATTAAAGTGATTTTAATATAATAAAATATTGATTTAATTTAGTAAAAGAAAAGTTTTCAGATCTTAATTTTAGATTTCAAACGAGAGTCACTTCTTAGTTTTTGGATTCAATTTCAAAGGTTTTAATATCTTTAATATGAAATGTAACAAACAGTCTGAAATCACTTAAAATACGAAATGGATTTATATCTAAAATGTAACAAACAGTTTAAAATCACTTAATATATGAATTTTAAGATTTAAAATGAATTAAAATATGAATTTGTCATAACAAACGAGGACTTAAACGACAAAGAAAATACTCCAATTTTTTCATATAAAATATACACCTTTCTATGATAAAAATTATAGGGAAAATTGCTTAAAATAACAAGCAACTTTTCTTTTTTCTTTTTTTAATTATTATATCAATCACGTAATTTTGTCTCAAATAATGAAATCAACTCTTGGTTTACTTTGGATTATAACATTTAACCGGTAAACAAGTAGGTTGTTTTTTCAAACATATGTTAAATGGTAAAAGATAAAACTAATTGCCACATATAAGTTAAAAACATGTTCTGTTTTTTTTTATTAAATGCTAAAATTAAATTTTATATTGAGAAAAAGTGGATCAATATATACTACCTAATTTGATATAAATAAATAATAAATAACTTTGGTTTAAAAAAAAAAGTTTAATGATTTTATGTGTTCTAAACCTAATTAGAATTATAGACTTGTACTTGTTTAGTCGTTTGGATATAATAAAAAATAAAAGTTTGGTTATATAAGCATTAAAAAGTAGTTGATTGTTATGACAAAAAATAAAAAAAAGTTACTATATTGGGTTAATTATGTCAAAAGATGATATATAGTTATTTTTATTTTATTTGGGTAATATACTAAGTTTTGTTTTTCTTTTAATAATAACATAGTCTCCAAATCAAATCAATTAATGTAACCTTGTCGGAAGAAAAAAATGACTAACATGTCAGTATATTTGTCCAGTTAACAATTTTTTAGTTTCTAATTGGATAAATTACGAAAGATTCATATATTGTCACACTCTTTTTTTTTTTGAATTTGGTAACATATTATTCTTCTATTTAATTAAGGGATTATACTAATGAAAACACATCAATCAAGATAACCTGCATAATGATTAGGTAATCTTTAAAAAGTGTTACGTCAAATTGTCTAGTCAAATGACACGTCGAAAATATTGTTGGCTAGACGAAAAAATTATTATTTCAGCACAATTTACCTTCTAGTAATATTACTTAGATTGATGTGTTTTTATTAGTATAATCCATTAATTGAAAGAAAATATTGATATGTTACCAAAAATAGAAAAAAAAAGCCGACCATATTTTACATTTTCCATAATAACCCTTTCTAAAACTGCTAATTATTATTTTTTAACTTGCTCAAAACAACAATGTATTATCTAATAACTATTTTAAGTTACACAAAATAGTACATGTCATATAACAATTAAATTGTTATTTTTTGAAAGAAAAAAATAACGAATGGATAAAGAAACTGTACGTCAACAATTTGTAGTTTTTAATCTGATAAGTATATCTTAATTGACTTGATTTGGATACTATAGTATATTAAATAGAAAAAAAAAATATTATGTTATCCAAATAAAACAAAAGTGACAACAAGTTATTTTCTTATGTAATTAGCCCTACTATATTTTGTATTCAATTGGAAAAAAAATATTTGTTAAATTGTTTGGATAAACGACCCATAATTTACACGAGAAGTTAAAAAATTTAACTCAAACTCATATTAAACTATACAAATTCTGAATAATGATTGTTAATTATTAAAAGTAAAGTAATAATAATAAATTATCAATAAATATCGTATTTATTCTCAGACAAAATAAAATAAAATAATTATTTGTGCAAATAAAAAAACAATATATAATGAAAAGTTCAAAGTAATCTTGGAGAATACCAAATTTTTATGTTGGTTATGGTGGAGCCAATTCTACAAACTTAAACCAAAAGAGAAATATATGGGACCCATTTGAATCTTTAAAAGAAGTTGCTCAAGTTTCTTGAATTCAACACAACACACACTGCAAATAACTCTCAACCCAACCCATCCCCAGCAGCCCCCTCTCTTGGAATTAAACAAAACCCATTTATACTTCACCATCAAAAGCATCAAAAAGATAAATAAAACAAGTTTCTTTCTCTAAAATTCAATAATTTTTTTTTCTTATAAAGAAGAAGACAAAGGGGAGAAAGTGTGCAGATATTGAAGAATGCCTAGAACCCAGATTCTACTACTGATACTGGTTATATTTTCTTGTATTTGTTCCACCATTAAAGCAGCTGTATCTTATGATGATAAAGCCATTATCATCAATGGCAGAAGAAGAATCCTTATGTCTGGTTCAATTCATTACCCAAGAAGCACCCCTGAGGTATTTCATTATTTCCATTTTGCATTCTGTTAAAAAAATGTGTTTTTGTTTTTGGTGTTTTGGTTCAAGATTCTTCAATGCTCCCATTAAAAATTTGTTTTGTTTTTGTTTTTTTTTTTTTGAATTATGCTCACTGTGAGTCTGTGTGTATATAGAATTATGCTTGTTCATGTTGTGGGCTTCTCTGTTTTACATTATTTAGGTGGTTTTTGGTCATGATGTTTCTGGGTTTTGTTCTTCATGCATCTTTGTGTGTATTTCATATGGGTTTCTTATTTTTCTTTGTATTGGATACTCTTGGTCTTGATTCTTGAATGCCTCCCCCTAAAACTTGAATTTTTTAAGGTTTTGTTAAAGATGAATTTGCGTAAATATCATGTTTTTTCATGTGGGTTTCTCTTTGTTTACAAATATATTGGATGATTTTGGTCCTAATCTATCAATGCTGCTCCAAACATTTTATAATTTTACCCGAAATTTGTTGGTTGTATGGGTAGATGTGGCCTGATCTTATCAAAAAGGCCAAGGATGGAGGGCTAGATGTCATACAGACTTATGTATTTTGGAATGGACATGAACCATCTCCTGGAAAGGTACAAAATTAATTGCAGAAACCTGCTCAACTTATGCCTTCTGATATACATATATTCTTGTGTGCCTCATCAGTTCATTTGATTAATTCTCTTGTTTCCAGTACAATTTTGAGGGGCGATATGATTTGGTCAAGTTTATAAAACTTGTCCAAGAAGCAGGCCTCTACGTTCATCTACGAATCGGCCCTTATGTTTGTGCTGAGTGGAATTTCGGGTAAACAACAAATCTCTTCCATGCTCAGATCAAAACGTCACAATATGCACTTTTCTTTATACTAGCGGTTTTCCTCATCTTATGCATAGACCGAAGGGGAAAGAGACAAACTCAATGGGAACTGTGGTCCATGAAAACTGTAGCTAAAACTAACACGTACGAAGCGTAAAGTGCATAACTTTGTCTGGTGTCGTCATCTAAACAGTTAAAAAAAAACTTGAGTGTTTCTGGGGAGTGTCAGTGTCATTTAGATATGCACATAGCATCATGTTTATGCTTTTCAAATCCTAAGTATGTTCTGTTTTGGATTCAGGGGATTCCCTGTTTGGCTTAAATATGTACCTGGTATGTCTTTCAGAACCGACAATGGACCTTTCAAGGTTAGGAATTTGAATTTTGGTTGTTGATTTTAATAATCAAATGCCTTTTTTTCTTAACATATGTTGAATCTTTGACTGTCTTTATCATCATAAAGGCTGCAATGCAAAGATTTACGGAGAAAATAGTCAACCTGATGAAGTCACAGTCGTTGTTTGAACCTCAAGGAGGTCCGATCATCATGTCTCAGGTTTTGACCTTTGTTTCTTGACTCAAGTGTTCAGTTCAAGTTCCATAAAACCCATCTTAAGTATTAGTCTGTGTTTTTAGATAGAAAATGAGTACGGACCAGTTGAATGGGACATTGGTGCTCCGGGAAAAGCTTATACTAAATGGGCAGCACAAATGGCTGATGGTCTCAAAACTGGTGTTCCATGGATCATGTGTAAACAAGAAGATGCCCCTGATCCAATGGTAAGCAATTTCTTGATGTTTTTCTATCTGCAGTTTATGCATGTGCATATATCCTAAAAAAGTTATGCAACTTTTTATCTTCAAAATGAAATGTAAGCATTGCGCCCCTGAACTTGGCTACTTCCTTAGTCATAGCAATTGATTATATATCTTTGCGCATTGCGGCATTGGGTACCACTAATATTACACATGGTACAACCCATGCTGCACCTAGATTACGTGTATAGCTCTGCATGCAGATGATTTAAAAAACTAAGTAGTAACCTTGTAAGCTTCTATTTGGTTGCACATACAACTTAGCCTGAAGTTCCAACACTCCCTTTCTCCTAACATGTTGATTACATGACAGATCGACACATGCAATGGTTTCTACTGTGAAAAATTCACTCCTAACAAGCCATACAAACCTAAAATGTTTACAGAGCTTTGGACTGGCTGGTAAGTCACGTAAATGTTCTCTATTGTTTGAAGTATGCTAAGTTACATATCATAATTCTTTTCGTAGAAGATTAAGAACCTGTTCCAAAATTTGACTGTTGATCACGTTTCCTATACAAGGTTCACAGAATTCGGTGGCCCGATTCCTACTAGACCTGTTGAAGATATAGCATATTCAGTTGTCAGATTTTTACAAAATAATGGATCTTTTGTCAACTATTATATGGTAAGTCACGATAGAACTAGGTTAAGCTCGTATGTTTTGCTTGTTCACTAATCTATATATATATATATATGATTGGTGGTTCTAGTACCATGGTGGAACAAATTTCGGCCGTACAGCAGGCGGTCTGTTTATCACAACCAGTTATGACTATGATGCTCCTATTGATGAATATGGTATGCAGTCTTAATTTTTAAATTATAGAAGTAAATAAAGCTTTAAGTTTTGACCTGGTAATGATGGTGTTTTCTTTGATGTAACGTTTCAGGATTACCAAATGAACCGAAATGGGGGCATTTAACGAATTTACACTCAGCCATTAAAGTAGTTGAATCAGCTTTAGTTTCAGCTTATCCTACCGTCACCTATCCTGGAAAGAATCAAGAGGTTAGTTTAGTCAAATGCTCAAAGATATCTTATTTTACCTGGTTATCCCAACCTTATATTATCTCTCTCTATATATATGTTATTCAACCACAGATACATGTATTCCAACCAAAGTCCGGGGGTTGCGCTGCATTCCTCTCGAACTATGACCCACAGTTTTCAGCAAAAATGACCTTTGGAAATTCCCAATATGACCTCCCCCCATGGTCCATTAGCATTCTCCAGAACTGTAAGAATGAAATTTTCAACACTGCAAAGGTAAGAATCTTCTGCCCTTTTGGTACAAAATTGTCTCCCTTTAGCTCAATCCACTTTAATTTTTTTAGCTGTTAAATGTGTTCCAAAGAAAATAATAATACTTTGGGTCCGATTAATTTATACAGGTCGACGCCCCAACCACAAATAGAAAGATGACCCCTGTTGGATCATTCTCTTGGCAATCATACAATGAGGAAGCTCCATCTTCTGATGGCAGCGACACTCTTGCAATGGCAGGGTTGTACGAGCAACTAAATGTCACTAGAGATGCCTCCGACTATCTGTGGTACTGTACAGAGTGAGTATTCACGCCGAGCTCTCACCATTTATGTCTTAGTATCAATCTGATTAATCAATTATTAGTAGACATATATTAAGTGTTTCTGGGCTTGATTCTCCAGAATAAATGTATCACCAAATGAAAAGTTTTTGGGTACTGGGCAGTTCCCTGTGCTCACAGTTATGTCAGCGGGGCATGCTTTGCATGTGTTTGTCAACAATCAACTGGCAGGTAATTCACATTTCATGAGCATTTAAAATAACACAAATACCGCATGCTTGATTACTTGAATGTTGACTCTTATTTGTTTGGTCCTATTATAGGAACTGCCTGGGGATCACTGAAAAATCCTAAGTTGACGTTCAGTGACAATGTAAAATTGAGAGCGGGTGTTAACAAGATCTCTATGCTAAGTGTTTCTGTCGGTCTACCGGTTAGTTCTTGTGCTGATTTTAAGCACCTTGCTTATCTGTCAATATGTAAAAAAACATTTTCATTATAGAATAAGACAAATATACAATGCCCTTCTTTTATACGAGGGGAAGTTAGATCCTGCATTCAACACTTGGTAACTATTGTTTTTAATCACCTTCAGAATGTCGGCACACACTTTGAGACCTACAATGTGGGGATTCTTGGTCCAATCACATTGGTGGGCCTAAACGATGGTACAAGAGACTTGACGAAGCAACAATGGTCTTATAAGGTTGGTTCATTGGCTTTTATACCTATAGATATACTTTTATATGATAAAATTATGGGGTATAATATGTTATGTAATATATCAAAAAAGTTTACATTGTCTCTTATGGCAGACGCTAAAGCTTAGTTTTTTATTGTATTTGGCAGGTTGGTTTAAAAGGTGAATCTTTGAGTCTCCACACACTTGCAGGAAGCTCCTCTGTTGAGTGGCTACAAGGATCGCTGGTGGCTCAAAAGCAGCCTCTTACTTGGTACAAGGTAATTTTGTTGTTCAAATTTTCAGAGTTACAAATATGCATGACAATAATGTATTCTAACTTTCAGTATTACTTTTAGACTACCTTCAATGCTCCAGATGGAAACGAACCACTAGCTTTAGATATGAATGGGATGGGAAAAGGTCATATATGGCTCAATGGAGAGGCTGTCGGGAGACACTGGCCTGGAAACAAAGCTCATGGTAACTGCAATCAATGCAGTTACACTGGGATTTATAATGAGAATAAATGCAATCGCTATTGTGGAGACCCATCTCAAAGATGGTGAGAAATTAGCTTTCCTATCTCTTATAACATCATATCTCATTCTCATTATGTTATTTTGTTAGCATTTCTTTCTTCTGTTTCCGACTATCGAAATGCTAAACTCTAAAAATGCTCCTACTTCAGGTATCATGTTCCCCGCTCATGGTTGAGACCAACCGGTAACTTCTTGGTTATTTTTGAGGAATGGGGAGGCAACCCAGATTGGATCACTTTGGTCAAAAGAACTTAATAACAAATTAACACCTTAGAGATAAAATAATTCTCTGTGGTTTGTCATCTTGCAGATGATGATTGTTTAAACCTCAAAAATTCATAGGTTTGGTACATACAGGTAAAGAAGATTAATAGAAGAAGAAAATAATGCTATTGGTTACTATGTGCAGTGGAAATGTATAGGCATATCGCTTGCCATGTTGGCCAGTTAAATAGCAGTATAGTTGTCCTAGTTTTGTATGAACAGAAGAAGTGCCGTATTGTAAAAGGTTTTACTTTGTATATCATAAAATTCAACAGTCTAAATCTATTTTCTATAGACTGAATCAAAACCTTGTGGTAACTTAACATGTTTTCAGTGCTGATATACAAGCACAGTTCAACCAAAATCTGAAGGCATTATTATATATACAAACAATTTATGGTAACTTACTAGAGATCACACTAAAAGCATCATCAAGGTCTTTGTAACCATGGAAAACATCTTTTCCTTGATATCTCCACCGCAAGAGTCTTTTGTGTAGATCCTTGACCAAGAGATGATTGTTTTGATCAGTTTCAAATTGGAGCAGCCTCTTGACACACTTGACCAGATATTTAACAACCCTTAGTTTGATCTGGCAAATAAAATCAACTGCAATTTCTCGAGTCTTGAATATTGAATCTGACATCCTTTCTGCAATATCAGTTAAATGGAAAACAATACAAGCACCTGCAATTGCCTCCTTTCTGCTGCATTTATCAACCCATATGACGTGGTTTTCTGGCCATTCACAATTCCCTCTTCTATGCTTTAAACCAGCATGTTGATTTTCTTTTGAATGAAGAATTCTACCAGTTGCTACGTAATGAAGAAGCAATTCACATACATCTTCATTTATGGAACTCGAGCACCCAATCAAGATGCCTAATGTAATCCTCCTAAACATTAAGTTGTTCTGTAGATCAGTTGTTTTCACTTCTTGTGTGAGGCTTCCATTTGATCTACCATAATAACATACATACACATCTTGAAACTCCTCAAGCCAAAGCCGAATAGTTTGACACGTATGCTTCTGAGAAGTTCCCTCTGCCTTGTCATTATGTTCGAGTTTCTTGAGTTTTATCTCACAGGCACCTATTGTTTCTCTATGTTCGTATGAACCCGAATGTTTATTAAATAAGGTCGTTGATAAATTTTCCAACCTCTCAGCCAATAGACCACAAACCGATTCGTCTACCGGATCTAGAATCCATGCGATGTACCAAGCTGCAGCAGCTGAACAAGATGTTGTCTGTGCTTCAATATCCTCATCAGCCACAGACATATAACTTTCACGGAATCTCTTTTCTGAGAGTAGTGTTGCAGATGCAAAATAAAACCAATCTGGGAAGTTCATAGCCATGGCCCTATTCAGTGTAAGAGTTATAATGTAAGCTTGAATTAGTGTAATTATATAAAGTCACAACTTATAATACTTCCAACACCTGGTGAGAACTAATAAGTACCATGTCGATTTGTGATCCACCATTGAGGTGGTTGTTGCATGTTGAAGTGTTGGATCGGAACTTCTCTTTGTTTGAGAACCGGACTTTTTTAATTTACGAACCAACTCAAGAAAGCCACCACATGATAAGGGTACAGCCAAAGTTCTGAACAATCCGTGCTTGAAGAGAAAGTATGCATATGAAAACGGCAGCTTTGATCCTAATTCTGCAGATAGACCCCACCACATTGGTCTCGAAAGTAGATCTAGTACCATTGAAACCAATTCAACTTGAAGCTCTAACACAGAAGCTACACCCCTGTTATAAATAATCAACCCTAACAAGTAAGTGAAAAAATGAATCAGATATGATATGAAGTTTAGCAGGTACACAACTTGCAGTTATATAACTGCTTATCATTATAATAAAACTAAAAAAAGAGACATAACATGGAAACAAAGACAACCAGAAATGTCCTGACAAAAACCTAGGGCCTTCATGTATCATGTTCCGAGCTAATTCCATTCAATCCATCTCCTTTAATTGAGAAGCGCCATAATCCAACTGTAAGTACGAAGACGCTTCTTAATGTCTCCTTCCTTTGTTTTTCTTGTACTTCTAGTAAGTTTCTTAACTCAATTCCAATGATAGCATCCAAGCTTAAAACATGTATGGGACATAGATACTTAATTTAAAAGGTCATGATTTGATAAATAAAATCACTTGACCAATTTTATAACACAACATGTGGATAGTCATTCAAGACATGACCCACAGATTTAACTGTAAATGAATTTAAATATCAAGTAATGCAAGAACTATGATAGTGTTGAGACTAGGTAGTAGAAACTTACGTTTGCAGAAACCAGTTATGCAGTAAAGCTCTGGTTTCAATAAACATCATTGGAGAAAGAGCCAAGCAAATTATTATAGATCGCCATTCCATTTTCTCATAGAGTTCTCCAGTCAGATAAAGGAACGGTTTATGAACGACATCCTGCAATACTTGAGATACATCTTCCAATAGAATTTGAGGGTCAAGATACCATAATAGCAACCTGCAAAGGTTAAAAAAATGGAAGTGCAAACACGACACGAAGTTATTAGACACCACAACTAAAAGTGATATGGCGCAGATCATATAGAACTCTTATCTCTGTATCAACAAGAACTACAATATGAACAGTTTAGCATTTTAACAGATCTTTATTTAATCAACTAGGCTTAAATTAAGCAACAAACAGTTCCAAACAATTTTAGCTAATATAACATGCTTGTAACTACTGATCAGAGTAGAATCCCAGTATATGACACTTGACAACACAGAAAAAGATGACCCAAAGTATCTATTAAAAATGAAGCTCAGGACCAACAAAGAAACCTTGAGAAACCATAAATAGTAGTAACAATAAGTTGTGTGAGTATTAACAAAAAAACGATGGTAATCTCACAAGGTAGTGGAGGGTCAATTGAACAGAGAATCAGTATATGATACATGCATGAATTGATGTTATGATGTATGAATATTTTCCTAGGCAATTGACCAATCACAACAAGATGCATATATAAGCAAGTTTATTAAATACAAGTATGACCTTGGTGATTCGTATATAGCATGCACTGAATAGTAATGTACATTCGAATAAAAAGTTTAACTCAAGAAAGTAAAATAACATTCGGCACTGTTATCTTAATGCATACCTCAGTTGTAATTCTTGGTTCTCAAGGGAGATTGTTTTTGGAATATAGCACACCAACTTTGACATTGCATGATTCCTTCCATCAGTTGGTTGAACATCAAGAACTGGAGTAAATTCCATTGTGTATCGGAATTTAGTCGCCATCACAGCTACTCTTACAACGGCATACAGTAACGAACGCGAGAGCATTCCTTCAAAATTCCATACATCCCAGTCAGCTTTCATTAACAGTCAGCCAAATTACACAAATTTCTAATTCAATATCATCATAATAAACATTAGTACATAACATTACAATCCTACCGACTTTGTATTTTGGGGAGTAACATGTTTTAATCAAGTAGTCCAAGCATTTAATTATTATTATTCATGGGAGTAGAGTTAGAGGGTTTGGACTGCATTAGCATTTGTGGCTTTTCGAAACCAGAATTTTCTGGTAACAAGTGGGAACCTGCTGCCTAAAGAAAAAAGTTTGAAGACCAACAAATTGGAAAAACTCTATTTTCATTTTAGGTTTGCCAAACACTACATAGTGATTATTTGCATCTTGAAAATGCTATAATCAAATAATCACTTGGAAAAACCTTTGTTTTGCTTGACACGACGGAACGTGTGACCCTATTATCGGAGCAGAAGAGGTTATATTAAGACACTAAAAATTCACCTGTCTAAACCCACCATTTTCATTTAATTTCCCCAGAGCACCAGCACAAGATTCCATCACTGCCACGCAGTCATCGACCGAAATCGAGCCACCAATTCGCAAGACCTCTGCTTTACCGAACCTTAAGACCTTACAATCTACCGATGAAGATAAGACCGAGACAATTGTATTAACCGAATAATCAATCACCGAATCAAACACCTAACAATCACGAAACAAGAATAT
This sequence comes from Centrapalus pauciflorus, assembly GCA_020465985.1. Lineage (NCBI taxonomy): Eukaryota > Viridiplantae > Streptophyta > Magnoliopsida > Asterales > Asteraceae > Centrapalus > Centrapalus pauciflorus. The sequence continues at coordinate 1,645,546 of JAANYP010009468.1, read as the reverse complement.
ATAAATCGCAAGTAATAACAGAAACGCCAATTATGAAACTTAATAATTTCAACCGGTATTTACCTGAGGAGCTGTGAAGCACATCAAAGATAACGCAGTGTCCAAAACCCTAACCCTGGATTGTTCGCGCAAGTTGAGTGATTGATTCAGAGCTGCTACTAAACCATCGTCCGATTGATCTTCATTGCTGGTTGTGGGACTTCCGGTAGCAGTTTGGGACGCAAGTCTCGCAAATAGATGGGTAAGTTCCGGCAAGTTCGACATCGGCGGAAACAGAAGTGACTTCGGCGAGTAACGCCGACAAAAGAAGAACGACTATATGCGCGCCAAATTCGAGTTAAATGCTGCGGTTTGTTATTGGGCCCAAAACCGAACTCGTGAATAATATCAAATCTAACTTTAGTACCCAAAAGCTTAATAAAAATGGAACCTTTAATTAATATTAGCATTTATCAATATACATACATTTTATTGCTTTACACGATAACGAATACTTTTATCATAAGTTTCGTTGTTTGGTACGAAGAATGAAATTACAGAGAATGAAATAAGGAATGGAATTGCAGAAAAAGAGAATTGATCTGGACAAAGAGAATTGATTCATTTGTTTGGTAGAATAGATAAATGTAACAGAGACATGATTCTCTGTTATATTTCTTTGTTAAATTCTCTATATAACCAAACAGATGAATCAATTATCTTTTGTCAAATCAATTCTCTTTCTCTGCAATTACATCCTTTTGTTTCATTTCTCTGTAATTTCGTTCTCCGTAACAAACACACCTTTATTATTATTATTATTATTATTATTATTATTATTATTATTATTATTATTATTATTATTATTATTATTATTATTACATGTTAAAGATATAAGTATTTTTTTTATTTAAAAGAATAACATGATTGTTTAGAACTTTTAATAGATACATTATGAACTTATATTAATCAAGGAAGGGGTCATGAATAATTGAATATGATACATTATAAAATTATTTTAAAACCAAAATTCATAATTTTTCATAAACAGGTAAGCATGTTTAGTATTTGAAGATAACCAAGAGGTTATGAATATGAAAAATTTTATAATATATTATAAACTTATTCTAAAATCACAACTCATAATTTTTCATAGATAAGTGAACACTTAGTATACGAAGATAATCAAGATATTTTTATTTTTTTTATATACGTAAAATATGAATTTCAAAAGAAAGCTTAGGGGGCGTTTGGTTCGCAGATTTTTTTCCTTGGGATTTGCATTTTGTCAAAGGATTTGCATTTATCAGGATTTTGTCAAAGAATCTACATTATCTTTTAGGAAAAAATTGTTAATCTATAAAATGCAAGGTAACTGGGATTTAAAATCCTAGGGGGGAGGCTGGGTTTTTAAATAACAAAGAATGAAGGGATTTCAGAAATCCTGGGATTTCAAATCCTTACTGAAATCTGCAAACCAAACACAGGATTTTAAATGCAAATCCCAGAAAATCCCAGGAAATCCGCGAACCAAACGCCCCCTTAGTGGGTGATCTTTTGTTGTTTAGTCCATTCATTGGATGTGTATCGAAGATAATCATATATGTTATCAATTTTGTTGTTTTTTTCTCTATCTTACAGATCAAAAGAGTAAATGACGGTATCATATATGTGTTTAATAAGATTCATCTATATTATAATGAAGTTTATTAAAGAAAATGTGTGTCATTTATGAATATTGCGTTAGTGAATCCAAATTGTTCATCTTTATGTTATCATTCAGTCATTTTATATGCATCAATAATCTACCAAATAATCATGAACACCTTACGCTCCTGCCAAATTCCACAACAATGTCAAACCACAAGCGGCAGGCTAACAGAATAGAGTCCTCCTTACACAAGGAAATGTATCATTAATCCAAAAGATTCGATGTTTATATGCACATAAACCGTAATGGGTATGTTTATTTCATCGTTTTAAAGAAAAAAAAAAAGAAACAAAATGATACATGTTAGTTCAATAAAATGATATAAATTTAGAATGTATGGGTTTGGTATACAAGATTAAAAAGAGCAAAGCATGGTGAATATAGTAAAAAAGGGTTAGGGTAATAAAAAGAGAAAAGTTACCATATATAGAAAATTGTGTTATATTTGGGTAATATAGAAGAAATGAGGACCATTCATAGTGGTGGGCCTTCTTTTATTGGATTCACATGTGAGAGGTTGGTGTGAATTGAGAGGCATCATCATCCTATTATTGACCCAACTCACTCGCATCATCTAATCTAACCCTAGTAGTAGTAGTAATAGTAGTTACCCAAGATCTCAATTCAACAATACTCATTTATTTAAATCATTTTTCCATTTATATCATCATGCCTTTATATCATTGAATACCAATTCATGTTCTTTATATATGTTATTTTCTTGTTAATAAATCTTGTTTTTGGATCAAATAAGTTTCCATAGTTATGTTTGGCAATAACTTTTTTAGGAGCTTAAGTTTTTAATTTTTTGAAGCTAAAGTTCAAAAGCTCCGTTTGATTGATAGGATTATGAGTTTGAGCTTTTGGTTCGGAAATAAAATGGCTCCCAAGATCTCTTTCACGAGAAGTTACTTGAAGTAACTTTTAATAGTAGCTTGAACTTTTGGTCTAACAAACTTAACTTTTTACCTCATAATAATTATAAACGACAACTTCAAATTAACTTTATTGTTTTTTATGTCATTAATTCTAAAATTTGCATCTACAACTATTTTATCAAACACATTGATGAAAACTAAACTCCATATCTTTCAGGGAGCTACAAACTACTAAAATCTCTAGCTAGTTGTGCCAAACATACATTATAGTTTTCGAAATATATGTCACTTTGACAATGTGTATCCCAAGTTATATGATTTGAAACCTAGGGATGGATCTAGAAAAAAAGTTTCATCCATGCCACTTTGTTATAGGTATCGATTAGGTATATTATGTGAATCTACAGAAATTTTCTAGTATATTACATGTCACGGGCAAATTTTATCGGTATGGATCTATCCCTGTTGAAACTATGTTTGATGGAGTGGTAGAATATGATGCTTAATATCAGTTAAATGTACGAGTTATAGAGTATTGAAATCTAGTTTTTTTTTTTTTACGAATGCTAGGAATATGAGTTTAATAAAATAATTTTAATAAATTGTAACTACTGATTTTTGTAATCCAAAATTTAATGCATTAAAATGATTAAAATTCAAATTCGTTCGAATTTCCTTTTGCAACTCAAATGTACCATTAGTTTATAGGTTAATCGGATATGATATGACCCATTTTCAGCATGGGTTTATCAAGTTTTTGGATCATTGTCGAATAAATAATGAGCCAACTAATTATGTGAAAACATCATTATTAAATTAGTTTTTACTAAACCATTTATTAATATTATTTATTGGATTCTTGTTGCTTTACATCAAAGTGGTATGCCATTTTATCTAAGTAACTAACACATCATTTATTAGAGTGGTTGGTTTACATTCTGAAATCCACAATTTTTGGTATCTCACATCACATCAACTTTTCTTTTTTCACCATTTTCATTCTTAAACTTTGGAATTACATATCATATTCAACTTTCTATACCAAACTTAATTCACCTATTAATTTTTAGAGAGAAAAAGAGAGAAGAGGTAGAGAGAGAGAAAAAAGTCGAGCGGGGAACGAACCATCCCACGGGGAAAAATCAGCAGGGCCGCTGGTGGGAGGGGCGGTGTTCCCGTCGAGGAAATTCACCCTGGCAAGGCTGCTGATCTCAACGGATTTAGTATACCGCAACGCTTTGAGAGTGCATGTATATTAAATAACATGTCACATTTTAACAAAAATCGTTCATCTAGTTAGTATTGATTTAATTGGGACAGATTTTCGAATAATAATAAATAAAACAAAATTGATTTAAAAATACTAAACATGTGCAAAAAAAAGGGGGCCGACTATAAAACCCATAGGTGCATTTGGTATGGTGGAATCAATAGATTGGAATCAAGTAAGGTTTACTAACATTTATCGTGTGAAGAGATCTTTAATTCTCATATTATATATTTAATTTTCTAATTTTCTTATCAAATTTTAGAGATAATAAAAATACGTGAAAGGAGAATAGTGTTTTTATAGTTTTTACTTGCTTTTATGTGAATATTTATTCATGTATAACTATATTTAGCTAAAGAAAAAAAGCATGTAAACTTAGTTGTCGTTTGTCTTTTAAGATGTTAACTGTTCCAAGTCTGAAATTATATCTGAAATTTAGAGTCTGAAATCACGTCTAAAATTTTTTTAGGTCACCTTAAAGTTTGAATCTAAAAATTTAAGTCTATTAATTAGATATAAAGTTTTAAATTATTTATATATTATATTTATTTAATTTATATAACTAACATATTAAAATAGTTTAAATTTTAATTCATTAAATTGAATAAATATTTTCAATTACTTATATTAAATAAGTACTTTTATTTGATTAAAGTGAATTTGATATTCTAATTAAAATATACTACTGATTTAGCTTAGAAAGAGAATTTTTCATATATTAATTTCAGAGTTCAAACGGGAATTCACCTCTTAATTTTCAGACCTAACTCAAAAGGTTTTAAGATCTTAAGTCTGAAATGTAACAAACAATTTGGAATCACTTAAGATCTAAAATTCAGTTAAGTACGAAATGTAACAAACAGTCTTAAGTCACTTAATATCTGAATTTTAAGATTTAAGACGAATTAAAACAAACAGAACCTTAAACAATTTTATTTTCTACAATTTCACGGGCGGGGTGGCAATTTGAACCCATTCAAGCAAACGGGTCAAACGGGTTAACTACCAAAAATCATAAATTTTATATAATTTTAAAAAAAAAAATCAAAGAACCATTTTTTTAATACATCGTTTTAGATGTTTTTTTTAGAAAAAAAAAACTATGTTCTACCTTAGTTTTTTATGATATGTCCATTTAACTGTTCGGTCCGTTTGGCCCGTTGGGTCAAGATTGACACCCCATTTTTACCGTACAAGTGTCCATGGAGGGAATCACCATATGTCTTTCAAGAATATGTCATGATTCTATATTCATGTAGCATGTTATCAAACGACACATATTAAATTAAAATAAGTGTAATAATAGATAAATAGCAAAAGAAATGTATGATACTTTTATTGTTTACAAATACGACTTATTTCATACGATGGCATCTCACTTTTATTTATTATTTAATATATAACATACTAAATTAATATGATTAAATAAATTATATATATACTAATATATTAATGATAAGTATATGAGATTTTGTATTAATAACAATTAATACGTAGGTCACAGTTTTTGAAACAATTAATTAAAATAATTGTCTCCAATACAGTTGGTATGAAGCAGACCCACCTTTTCAAACGTCTCATGCTCAAACCACTTTGCCTATTATTTGTCCTTTTTTTCCCCAATTTATTAACATCATTAATACTAATACTTTCTTGTTTTTTTTTTCTAGCTATATATTAACATCATAACAAAATTAATGATTCAATATCATTAATTTTCCCTATGAATTGAAACTAATAAAAATAAGATAAATGGTATTAGTATTAGTATGTATCGCACAAATGAGAAAAAGTGACTTATTAAACAAATGCTTCTAACCTAAGGTCGTGTGGTATGTTTTGCCCGCTGGCTTGGCGGCCTTGCCATATCAGCCAAAGGCTGGCGGCTACACTGTCCCCTCCTTTCGGTCCCAATGGCACTGGTTTGGACCCCAGCTCGGCCCTCCCTCCCCGCCATAATTTTCACCATTTGAAAGAGTGGTTCACTGCATGTGAAAGTTTGTTTATCTAAGGCGGCGTTTGGTTCGCAGAATGTTTATTCCTAGAATGGAATCTGTCAAGGAATGGAATTCTGGAAGGAATGAAATCTGTCGGAATATAAATGGAGGCCGGTGAAGATGAAGTCCAGGGTTTGGTTTTAAAACTGTTAAAATCTTTGGAATGGAATTTAAATTTCATGACACTAACCCAAGGAAAATAGATTCCTTCAAAAGTGGTGTTTTTTTCTAAAAAAGGAATCTTCATTCCATTCTTTTTTACTGCCAAACAGCACATTGGAATGAAATTTTCATTCCAATTCCATCAAATTCCATTAGATTCTGTGAACCAAACGCCCCCCCTAAGAATATTGTTTGTTTGTTTTTTTCTTAGGAAATGATTAGGTTTATAAAATCATTGCGTTATTTTGAGGCAATGATTCTTAATTTTTAGTTTCGTAACTTTTATTTTTAATTTCTTGTAATAGTTCAAGTTAGGTTTTATAAAATTAAATAGTTTAAGTTAGTTTTTATAAAATTAAATACTTAAGTTTTAATTATTAATTATAAATGAATTTTATTTTTTAATAAAATATTAAAAAGATAGAAAGTTGAGAATTATAGGTATCTCCAATGTTTTAGATTGAAAATGCTGGAAAAAAAAAAGTTGATGTGACGCTGAGGTGTTCAAAATGATTATTTTGGGACGGTGAGTACACCCCCAACCTAAAGCCCACCCTACGTGCCCTCTATCCAACCCTATCCATCCACCGACTCATTAATCTTACCATACACATACCCAAACAACCCACTCTACCTATTCCCGATCACTCGGATCCATCCCACCACTACCCATCTTATCTCATCCACACACATCCAACTTCAATCTAACACATCCTACCCACATTATCTCACCTGCAAATAAAATGATAATTTATTTATTTTTATAATTCAGTTATATATAGTTTAGAGTTAATTGAATAAATGATCGTTTAATTAATCATCGATTGCAAGTTTCGTTTTTTTTTAAATAAATTTGCATTAGCAGTACTCTCTTTACCAAAATATTGTAAAAAATGTCATTTCTAACGTTTTCTGTTAAATTTGCCTTTAAGTTTAAATGAAAGTACATTTTTTACAACTTTTTTACAAAGTATTATTATTATTATAGTAATTCCTATATTCTTATATATTTAGTTAATTTAACTTGCAAACCATATTGGATTTTAGTCTTTCCGAACGAAAAAAAAACTAAAAAACCATTTTGCTTTTAAGTTCTTTTTAATGAAAAAAAAACCACATGCCATTCTAGTTTTTTAGTTTTCCCAAACGTAAAAATACAAACCGTTTCCTTTTTATTTTTCACAATGAAATATACATACCATCAAAAGAACTATGAACTATTTCTTTTTATCTTTTTTGAGCGAAAAAAATAGGAAGTGTTTCGTACTTTAGTTTTTCGAACAAAAAACTATGAAATGGGTTGTATTCATTTTAAAGTTAAAATGATTTGAAAATTAAAAAAACGATAAAAATATAAATAATAAGAATAAATGGTTGTTAGTTTTTTTCGAATTAAAAAACTATCATTCTGTATTTAAGTTTTTTCAAAGGTGAAAAAAATACACACTATTTTCTTTTTGAACAAAATGTTTAATAGATTTTTTCTTTTGGAAAAAACTATTAAAAAAGATCGGTTCCTATTTTTTTTTGTTAAAAAACTAAAAAAAACAATTGGTTTGTATTTTTTTCATTGAAAAAACTAAAATAGAAAATGGTTCGCATTTTTTACGTTTGAAAAAACAAGAAAAACATAATGGTTTGAACGAAACCATTATGTTTTTCACTCAAGAAAACTAAAACCACAATAGTTTGTCGTTTTTTCCGTTCGAAAAAACTAAATTATGAATTTGTACGTATTTTTTTCGTCAAGAAAACTAAAAAAAGTAATGGTTTGTATTTTTTATGTTTAGAAAAACTAAAGTACAGAATAATACATAGTTTTTTTGTTCATAAAAATTAAAAATCGGAATGATTTGTAGTTTTTCAGTTCAAAAAAACTTAACGAAAACGTTATAAAGGACTTTTTTTGCAATATTTTAATAGAGAAAATACTGTTAATGCAACTTTTATTTAAAAAAAAAGTATCAAACTTGCAATTGGTAGTTGGTTAAAAATATACCATATATGCAATTAAATATAACAAAAATATTTTAGAATATAATCAACAAGAGCAATTATATCTTGTGACATAATTTTCCTTTCAGTTTTGTTGACAGATTATAAACCAAATATAATATGAAATTGGATTCCAATTCATTTTCAGCAAACCAACATCGTTTTGATTGTAGTTCTAATTCTAATCTTAACAAATTTCAGTTTCTGTAGAAACGGTGTGTGAATCAAACACCAACTTGCTATATTATAAAATATCGTTAATTTTTTTTTGGACGGCAAACTAGTCTACCTTTACTTCTAAACTACTCATTTGCCACAAGTGGAGACTTCTGAACTTAATTTCACCACTTAAATTTCAACTTAACTCCGACGGGAGTCAAACCTGTGATCTCTCACTTATGGACTTGTTTGTTTTTTATTAAGATACTCTTAAAAAAGTCTGAAGTCTAAACTTCCGATCTAGAATTTAAAAGTTAAAAGGTTGCAACCTTTTAATTTTAAGAGGAAGGCTTGAGTCTGGAAAAAAGTTAAGAGGTCTCTTTTTTTTATTTTTAGTTTACAAAACTTAAAACTATTTATCATATTAATTATTATAGTTTCAGTTATCTTTTTGAGGTGTTGATCAAAATATGAGTTCAGTTAATTTTGATTTAATTTTGTTATATAAATTAATTAATTATAATATATAAGTAATTAGATATAATATTTTAAAGTAATATTTTTTTAGATGTTTCATATTACGAAACAAACAATCTTAAGATCACCTATTAATTACAGATTTCAGATCCTAAGACCGCCTCTTAATTTCAGATGTGGTTTTCAGACTTCAAACATTTAACTTTTTAAAAACAAATAACATTTTAGATTATACTAGTTTATTGACCCATGTAAAAACATGGGTATGTTTAATAAATAATTATATTTTATAAATTTAAAATATCATCATAAAAATTTTAAATGTGGATATTAAATTGACAAAAAAAGTTATATAAAATATGAAATTAATTTATTATATTTATTAATTATAATAAATAATTGCTAAATAAAAAACATGTTTAATTGGGGTTAAATAACATAATAAAGAAATTATTGAATTAAGCTATATAAAATAAATCAAAGAAATCATTATAGGTAAAATAAAATGATCAAGTCATTTAATTAGATTAACTTTCATTAATAGGAGTTAATTAAATAGTAATTAATTGTAGTTTTTTAAATTTTATAAGTTACAAAAGTAATTGTAAAAATTAAATTAGGAGATTTAGGCGGGAAAACAAAAAATTTGTTACATGAGGTGATGCCATGTGGCATCAAATGTTCTCATTTATTAATATATAAAGATTGGATTTGATTTGAATTCATGAGTAGATTCTATTAGATTTGATAAATTTAGTTTAAATATTATTTTATTAATAATTTATAAATTAATCACTTTAATTATATTTTATTTTTATTTTTAAATAAAAATTTTATATAATACACGTGACGTTTCCTGGTTAATCCACGTGACAACTTAAGTAAGTGTAATGTGACATTTAGTTACTCATGTAATTGAATAGATAGATTACAATGGACCTGATCAAAGAATTAACAAACTTTGAAATTTGAACCCACTAACTTTGGTTCGATAATTACGTTAGCATTTATCTATACAAAAATCTCAAATATTTTTGCATCAAATCGAAGTAGATGAGAGTCGTGCATTGCCAACATTTGTTGTATGCATATGTCAAGATCTTTCTGTAACTGTGGGTGTAAATTTGGCCTCACATGGTAGCAAAGTTCAAACAAAAAAATCAAAGCCCTTGCATCTTTTCAAAAATAAACATCAAATCTATGAAATTTTATCATAATTTTTTATATATATCTTCAAAGATGGGTTTTTCTTTATTTCAAATTTATAAACAATTTTTGATTTTTTTTATATAAATTTATCAATAAAATAATAGAACCATTAGGTGCATACCAAAGTTATAAGTCCCCATGAGGCTTCTCCAACACAAAGTAATTTTTTTTATTCTCTCTTAGAACTTCATCAGCCATCAACCCCTCTGATTCTTGGTTTTCTTTTCCACTTAAAACAAAGAGAACAAGAAAACCCTCATCTTATTTGTATGTTTATAGAGTCCTAAGCTCAAATCCACAATCTTTTAAGAAGCTTTGCTGCAAAAAAAAAGAAAGAAAGAAATAATCCTATCTTCCTTGAAACCTCACAAGGTTTAAAAAGCCTTCATCTTTGCTTGCAGAAAAAAAAAACTTGCTTTCTGAAAAACCCACAAATTTTAGGAGTATTGTTAACCAAAATGGTTATAAAGAAACCAAGAATAGTGATAATTGGGGCAGGAATAGCAGGGCTAACAGCTGCAAACAAGCTGTACAAATCTGGAGTGAAAAAGGGAGCATTTGAGCTTTGTGTTGTTGAAGGTGGGAATAGAATTGGAGGGAGGATTAATACCTCAGAATTTGGTGGTGATAGAATTGAGATGGGGGCTACTTGGATCCATGGAATTGGAGGCAGCCCAGTTCACAAGATTGCTCAAGAAATCAATGCTTTGGAATCAGACAAGCCATGGGAGTGCATGAATGGATTTCTTGATGATCCAATCACCATTGCTGAAAATGGGTATGTGTTAAGTTCATCTCTTGTTGACCCAATTTCAAATCTTTTTAACAGCTTAATGGATTTTGCTCAAGGGAAAAAGAAATCAATTGGTGATGGTATTGAAATTGATGTTGGTAAAAATGCAACAAGTGTTGGGTGTTTTCTTGAAAAAGGACTTGAATCTTACTGGAAGCTAAAATCAAGAAAAGAAAAAGAGGAGGTGAATGGGTGTGGTGAGGATTGGAATAGAAAATCATTAGAAGAAGGAATTTTTGCAATGCATGAAAACATCCAAAGAACTTTTACAGCTGCTAATGATTTGCATAATCTTGATTACTTAGCAGAAAGTGAGTATGTTATGTTTCCTGGTGAAGAAATCACTATTGCTAAAGGGTATTCAAGTATTATAGAATCATTAGCATCTGTTTTACCATTTGGGGTTATTCAATTAGGCAAGAAAGTCTATAATATTGAGTGGCAGCATGAATGTGTAATGGGAAACAATAAGCATGGTGGTTCAAGACCAGTAAAGATTCACTTTCTTGATGGTACAACCATGTCAGCAGACCATGTTGTCGTCACGGTTTCATTAGGAGTGCTAAAAGCCGGAATCTTGGAACACAGAGATGATTTGGGTATGTTTAAATTCAATCCTCCACTTCCTAATTACAAGATAGAAGCAATTTCAAGACTTGGATATGGTGTTGTCAACAAGCTTTTCTTGAAACTAAGTCCTGATCTTGGTCTTGACCGATTCCCGTTCCTGCAGTTGGTGTTTCATAAATCTGATGATCAAGTTAGGAACCCAAAAATTCCATGGTGGATCAGAAAGACAAATTCTTTGTCACCAATTTATGACACATCAAGGGTGTTGTTGTCTTGGTTTGCTGGTGAAGAAGCACTTAAACTAGAATCACTTCCAGATGAAGTGGTTCTTGATGAGGTTTCTGCGACTATTTCTAGTTTCCTGTTGCACAAAAAACTTAATGGGAATGTGATGAAAAATTCGGTTGTGGGTAGCTCACTGAAATTTGATAAGGTTTTGAAAAGTGGATGGGGGAGTGATCCCCTCTTTATGGGATCATACAGTTATATAGCGGTTGGATCAAGTAGCGCGGACATGGATTCATTGGCCGAGCCATTGCCAAACACAACGGCTTTCGACTCAACAACAAGTGGTTCATCACCACTCCAAATTCTTTTTGCAGGAGAAGCAACACATAAAACTCATTACTCCACAACTCATGGTGCTTATTTCAGTGGTCTTAGGGAAGCCAATAGGCTTCTTCAACATTATCATTGTATCGATGTATGAGGTGGTATGCTTGTTTGGATTATTAGATCACTAGTTTTTTTTTTTTTGTTTTTCTATTTTTTTTGGAACACCCTTTTCTCTAATTTATCATACTCGATATTTGGCGAATGAAAGCGAGAGATGGGGACATGCTCAAGAAAGCTTCTTCTTTAGTTTCCTATTGCTCTTTGATGAGCTCCTTGGCTATTTCTTTTTTATGTTTGAGATTGTCTTTATCATCAAATATATGTTCTTATTGATGGATTTGCTTATAAAGAAAGTTTTGGATCCAATAAGAATTCGGTACTTTCTTGGTTGTTATCCACTTCTTTTTGTGACCCTCTTTATGACTCCATGAACATAGCTTAATCACCAAAAAGTGTAACAAATTATAATTCAGAATAGTTTATAGGCATACGTTATGACTGAATGACCGTATAATCTTAAGACCAAAGTTACATTCGTTTGAAGTTTGCTTGCGTGTTTCGCACACGCACAATTGTCATCTAGCGAAACGTGTGTGTGAGAAATGAAATGAGATGTGCAAGAGGGAGAGGGGTTTGTTTTGTTGTGCAAAGTGTCCCAAGTAATGAGACAAGTAGATATGCTCATGGTCATCTGATTGCCTTGATCTTTCAGTGCAATTAAGACTTATTGGTTTGAGTAGGACCCAATGCCCTTGATAGGTCCAATTTCATGCACATGCAGACATACATTGGGACATCTAATCCCTGTACTAGTAAGCAACAGAGAGCCCTTCATTTCCCATTTAGGTACAGCAGTACACTATAGATACCACCTCTATAGTAAATAATGCAAATTAATAACCCCCCACCCCACCCCACCCCACCCCCCACCCCCCACACCCAAACACACTCAAAATTCTCTCCTCATAGACACAAAACATGACTGTCCTAAGCAGCCAAGTTAGCATCAACATAACCCCCTCATTCCCCTTCGTTTAAATGTGTATAAATAACCGAATTTTGACCTTTTTGGAGAGTCAAAGAAAGAGATAGAGGGTCATGGTCATGGCTGTTAAAACATGTCTTGAAACATCCCTCTGATAGACTTAACTATGACAAATTTAAGATAGGTTTTCAAAAATGTAGACAGTTAAGGCTTATGATGATGATTTAAAGATGGTTTTGAATCGTACGCCTGCAAGTTTTAACTTCTTGGAGTCTTTTGTCTATCAAAAATAAGTATAAGACTTAGGGATTGTTTGTTTAGTTCTTAATGGAATCGTTAAGAAGTCATTCAAAGGTAAAATGATATCTTAATGATTCCATTAAAAGGTAAACAAACATGGTCTTACTCTCATAGACTGACTGCCCTTATGACTATAAGGAATTGCTAGAGAAAAGGATCACTTTGGCCCTTAGTTACAAACAACTTCAAGCAACATCTTCTTTTCAATCCTGTGAATGAAACACATTAAAAAAGAATGAAAATTTGTGGATCGATCGTAGCATATCCACCCTACGAGCTAAAAGTTTACCCCGGGGTAAGTCACACTTTGACATTTGACCTCTTGAAGAGTCAAAGAAGTCATCGGTTATGTCAAGATCGATGGGTTAAATCGAACTCAAGGATATTGCTTTCCCAAAACAAAAGGCAGAAAATCATACTTTTGACTTCAAGGCAATTAAGTCAAAGTGAGGTAGTAAGATTGCAAGTCATGATCAATGTGCAACTCAAATTCTTAAAGGAAAAGTGACAATTCACTCTATTTTCTTGAGGTTGATTTCAAGAAAAAGTTCAAATCAAACAAAAGGGTAGCCATGTTCATTATCAATTAGAAATTTAAATGGTGTTTAACACCCCACCCTACCCACCTTTTGGTCCTTGCAATTTGCCCGTGTCCTCTCATTACTTCATGGAATTAAAAAAAAGGCATAAACTTTGATTTTTTTAATTATTTTAAAACCAAAAGTAATTATAATCAAAATAAATGTGTATTGACTTGACTTGTGATTTATTTGAAACAATATATTATTATTTTATATAAATTGTAACTTTATTCAATAGACTCATTATCGAGATTTGACTAGATATCATTTTTATCTTCGCAAGATTGGATCGCAAAATCAAGATCGGCATCCTAAGATCCCATAAGAATATGTGTTACAATTTACTACAAAGATTATTTTTATGTCAAACTAATGAATATCCACGCATTATAATGAATAGTTCAATATAATTCTTAAGAATTCTGATAATTTAATTACATTATTAAATATTTATATTTTTGAGTATTGAAACTCTAGGATTAGATGAAAATTGTTGTTATGCACAAGTTAGATAATCAACTCATATGTTTATTATTTAATAAAGTTGACTAATTTATAATTTTTAAAAATTTTAATGTAAGTAAAGTAGGATCAGATCGGACCGGATCGAGATATTAAGATCCTAACTGTGATGCTATTAAGGATCGAATCATTTTTGCCGGTCAAGATCGTAAAATCATAAATTTTAGTATCGATATCGGATCTTAACAACCATGTATATAACTATCATGCAAATGTCTAACACATTGGTTTCTATAATCAAAACAACCCATGTTTGTTTAAAAGTTTGTCAAATAGAAAATGGTAGAACTAGAACAAAATTCTGTACTTTAATTTTGATGACGTTTGGTTCGTTTGACATAAAAATTAGTACGATTGTCTTTCCTAGTGTACTACGTAAAATATTTCATTTTTATAATTGTCATTCTTATATCATTGAATTCATATCATGAAACTAAACATATTTTTATATCCTTAATCTAAACATCCTTTGATGTTATAGTTACAAGAAAGATACATGTTATTTCACATGCACATTAATTTATTTTTGAAGATCTCTAAAAGAATTATGTTATTATGCTCATATTTATGGGGAAAATGCATGATTAACCAAAAATAATAATGATGATGACACACCCAAAAAAAAAAAAAAAAGAGCTCTAATATTATTATTAATGATTTGCTTACAAAAAAAACACCTCTTTGTTGTCATCCTTCCATTGGCCATAGACTTTTAAATTTAATGGCTAATTATGAAACATGTTTATGATGACCCACCTCACCTATCAAACATCATCAATATCACTTTCATTACCAATAATTATTTTTCACTTTAATTTTCTATCACAGCAGCATCATTTCACCACCAATAAAAATATAAAGAAATGAAAATTAAAACTCGACTTTTATAAATGATTGTAACTTTTTCTTTTATGTGAAAAAATAATGATGCTATTTCATCACCTTTATTAGCAAATGTTGTTTTATTATTGGATTATGTTGATAATTAATATAATATCATATGCTTATGGTAATCAAATCTAAGGTTAAAAATAATTTGTTTTAAATGATTATTTTGTCTCTTATAAAAGACGATCGTAATCTTGTAAGTATTAATAATACGTAGCAAATGTCATTCTATACGTATACGTTTCTTTTCTTAATTTTTACTAATCATGCATATCTTCTTTATATTATTTTTTTGTTAATGATGTGAATATGTGATGCACAACTGATTAAACTTAATCCATCTTTCACGTTAAAAAAATGAAATGTGTAATTAGTAAAAAAAAAAAAAAATGTACATATAGCATCCTTCTTGTTTATATATGGGACATTGAGAGTTGAGATGATAGGTATGTTGT
>JAANYP010009468.1:1340000-1625000 GCA_020465985.1 Centrapalus pauciflorus | reverse complement strand
ACCAAATCGGACGGTATGTGTAGGTTTCCACAGTTTTCAGGTGCATAGTGGTTTTCCATTGAACCCACCCCTATATATATATATATATATATATATATATATATATATATATATATATATATATATATATATATATATATATATATATATATGGGTTCGATGGAAAACTACCATTGTGACACCCTTGCCACAACAACCACCATTTACAAAACTCCCAGGATTAATCATCAACATGCAATAACATAATGATCTGATAACCTAAATTAAGTGCGGAAGCATTAAAATATATAAGTAAAGTAGTGCAACAGTGTCAAACACCCTACAGTGCTATAGGGTACCAAGTCTAAGTCTACACACCCATTACAATTATTACAATCATCCAGAATATATTACAACATTGTCCAAATCACAATTACCGATTAAATAGTGCCGAGTCTCCCAAATCTTCCAAACGACCTAACTAGAAGGTCCAGCAGTAGATTTTCCTTTGCCTGTAAAAATACAACAACTAAAACGTAAGCGAATGCTTAGTGAATACATAGATTACGCATTTTATAAGTCTTTATGAAGCCCAAGAGTAATCCCGACGACAAACGTCGTATACTCTCTTCGTACACCAAGTACGGACCAGAGCCGCAGCCCCTTCGAGCCCCAAAGCTCGGCATTTACACATACCATCTGAGACAAACGTAACGATCGGGGATGACATACTGCCTACCGGACCTGGAGGGATCAGCTCCAGCGTCATATAGCGCAGTAACATCAGAGTAATCGATGCGACCCACCGGTCCATCACTAGATGCACAACAACCGAAAGGACATGCAACAAGTAAGAATGTGCATCTAAATCTACGCAAGTTAGTAGAATTCCAAACAATCAATGAAACAACAGGTCTCAGCAGGCAAAACTTACATAAAACAAATATAAACATGTGAAATCTACTGTACTCACAGTGGGTGCGTAATTTATCTTTTAACCGATGTTATTTCTCTTCGGCTTTTCAACCGGATCCTCCAAGTACCCCACTGTGGGTTAAACAACACCACAAGGGACCTGTTAAGTTAATTACAACAATACCTCGTGTCAATAACCATTTAAATCCATAAAACCATGTTTTGTAAGTTTTGCAATATATTCTCCCCTTTCGGTCTATGTCCAAATCCATATTACAATTAAGTTGAACCCATCTCAAGTTCATAACTTGTCCTTTGAATAATTCTTGCCATTTTATGTGTTATTTATGAGTTTCATTCAAAATACTTGAGTTTAGAGAGTAGTATTCTCAATTTTAGGCATTAAACTCGAATTTAATGGGTTAGATTCGAAACCATGCATCAGATTTGAATCATATGCATCAGATTCGAACCCTTAGGGTCAGATTCGAACTCACCTTCGAATCTAGGGTTAGATTCGAACCCCATACCACAAATTCAACTTCCATTCGAGTTTAGGTGATAGATTCGAACCTCATGCATTAGTTTCAAACCCCATTCGATTCTGGGCATAGATTCGAACCCTCCATTCGAATCTAGGGGTAGATTCGAACCCCCCCCCCCCCTTCGAATCTAATGTTACACTCGAAAACACACTCGAATCTAGTACCAAACTCGAGTTTGTTCTTGCATTTCGACTCTGTTCTTGACATATTTGAGTCTGTTCATCATTTCAGCTTAAATCCTTCATTTCTAAGTCAAAAATCATGCATATATCATGTATGATACCTAGATTCGATTCTATCATGCATATACTATCATAATCTTGCAGTATTTCAAGCAAAACAAGCTCCAATTTACATAAAATGACAGATTCGAATTCTAATTTACTTCAAAACCGAAACTATAAACTTAAAAGGATCGATTCTTACCTTAATTCGTATGAAATCAGAAATCCGATTGTAGATTGTTGTTGTACTCCTCGATACCTTTCCGTTGACGTATAATTCTCAAAAATCTGACGGTCGGTTTGTTAGATAACTTAGAGAGATGTAGAGAGAACTTCTAGAGAGATAAAGTAGTGAGATAGTGTAAAATAGAAAAATGAAGCCTATTGCCCTTTATATACAACTTTCGTCATTTTTGCACATTTCACCACTCGAACTAACCGGTTCCATAAAATACTGATTTAATCGTAGAATTATCATAAATAACTTTTTAATTCCTTAATATTCCATAACAATGATTCTGAGTTCAATTTTCTCAAAAATAACAACAAACTTCTAAATAACCCAAATACATAATAATTGCTTAATTTTAACTTAAACATATATTTTCCACTTAATTAACCAAAATACAGTAAAATAAATCCGAGGATGTTACAGCATGGGCTCCACCACGCTCAACTTCGTCCTCGAAGTTACTCGGATTCAAACAGTTTCGGATACTTTCTTAACATTACTGACTTAGTTTCCCATGTATGATTTGCTCCCTTATGATGCTTCCATCGTATAAGCACCATTTCTATCTCTTTGCTTCTCAACTTCTTCATCTTAGTATCCAATACACATTCCGGCTCCTCCACATATCGAAGCCTTTCGTCAACTTGCAGCTCCGTGTGGTCTGCCCAATCCTCATTTCCAGTGTTAAATGATTTTCGGAGATTCCCAACGTGAAATACTGGATGTATGCCCGACATCCCTTCAGGCAATTCTAATCGATAAGACTGATTTCCAACTTTTTCAACAATCTTAAAGGGTCCAACGAATCTCGGAGCCAACTTGCCCCTTTTAACAAAGCGAGTAACACCCCTCATGGGTGATACTTTCAAGTAGACCCAGTCATTCACTTCAAAATTGATCGGTTTGTGCCTCCGATCATAATAACTTTTCTGACGATCCTGGGCCGCCTTCATGTTTTGCCTGATCAATTGTATCTTTTCATTTGTTTCTTGAAGTAACGCCGGCCCAGCAATCGGTGTTTCGCCCGTTTCTCTCCAACATGTAGGAGTCCTACATTTCCTTCCATACAGCGCCTCGAACGGTGCCTTCTTTATTGTCGCATGATAGCTATTATTGTACGAAAATTCTATCAGTGGCAAATGATCATCCCAATTGCCACCGAGATCCAGTATACATGATCTCATCATATCTTCCAACGTGAGAATTGTTCGTTCGCTCTGGCCATCGGTTTTCGGACGATAGGCCGTACTCATTGCTATTCTCGTCCCTAACCCTTCTTGTAGTGCTGACCAAAAGTTTGAAGTAAATCGGCTATCTCTATCCGACACTATGGACTTAGGCACTCCATGCCTAGCAACGATCTCGTCCATATAGATCTGAGCTAACTTCTCCAATGAATAACTTTCACGAATCGGAATAAAGTGAGATGACTTAGTTAACCGATCTACTATTACCCAAACTGCATCATGCTGTCGCTTAGTTTTCGGCAGCTTTGTAACAAAATCCATTGTAATATGCTCACACTTCCATTCCGGAATAGGAAGCGGTTGCATACTGCCGTACGGTTGCTGATGCTCGGCCTTTACCAACCGACAAGTTCGGCACCTTTCTACATATTGCCCTATGTCCTTCTTCAGTCCCGGCCACCAAAAGTCTGCCTTTAAGTCATTGTACATCTTTGTGCTCCCGGGATGTACAGAAAACCTAGACTGGTGTGCTTCTTCGATAATTACTTGTCTCATTCCACCAAACTTTGGCACCCATATCCTCCCGTATATCCCTTTCAGTCCCGATTCACTTGTTCCCATGTTCTTAACTTGTACTCTAATATCTTCAGCACCAATATTCTCATCTTTCAAGGCTTCTTCCTGAGCAACCTTGACATCATCAATTATCGTGGAGGTCAGCATCGTAGACGTCATCATATAACAAAAATCCTTAGCATAAGCTTTCCGGCTCAAGGCATCGGCTACTACATTAGCCTTCCCGGGATAATAAAGTATCTCACAATCGTAATCCTTTATTAGCTCCATTGATCGTCTCTGCCTCATATTGAGTTCCTTCTGGCTAAAAATATATTTCAAACTCTTATGGTCCGTGTAGAGTTGACACTTAGTACCGTACAGGTAGTGCCTCCATAATTTCAATGCAAACGTTACCGCGGTCAACTCCAAGTCATGAGTTGAATAGTTCCTTTCGTGTTGCTTAAGCTGTCTCGAGGCATAAGCGATTACCTTTCCACGCTGCATCAGTACAACACCTAACCCTAACCTCGATGCATCAGTATAAACCACAAAATCGTCATTGCCTTCCGGTAAGGCAAGTATCGGAGCCTCGCTTAACGCTTTCTTCAGAACCTCAAAGGCCTCCTGTTGCACAGTTTCCCATATAAACGGTGCATTCTTCTTGGTTAATGCAGTTAAAGGAACTGCAATCTTCGAGAAATCCTTAATAAATCTCCGATAGTATCCTGCCAACCCCAGAAAACTTCTAACCTCAGTAGCTGAACACGGCGGCTCCCAGTTCTTTATTGCTTCAACTTTGGCTGGATCCACAGAATTCCCAGCCCCCGAAATCACATGCCCTAGAAACTGTATCTGTTGTAGCCAAAACTCGCACTTTGAGAATTTGGCGTACAACCTTTCCTTCCTTAACAATTCCAACAGTTCTCTCAGATGTTCAGCATGTTCGGCTTCAGACCTAGAGTAAACTAAAATATCGTCGATAAACACTATCACCGATTTATCCAACATCGGTCTACAAACCCTATTCATTAAATCCATAAACACTGCTGGGGCGTTAGTTAAACCAAAAGGCATCACCAGAAACTCGTAATGTCCATACCGAGTCCTGAATGCTGTCTTTGGCACATCTTCCTGTCAAACCTTCAATTGATGATATCCCGATCTCAGATCAATCTTAGAAAATACACTAGCCCCATGTAACTGATCAAACAAGTCGTCTATCCTCGGCAGAGGATACTTGTTCTTAATCGTCAACTTATTCAGCTCCCGATAATCTATGCACATCCTCATCGTGCCATCTTTCTTCTTTACAAACAATACCGGAGCTCCCCATGGCGATGAACTCGGCCGAATGAAGCCCTTGTCCAACAACTCCTGAAGTTGTGTCATCATTTCTTTCATCTCGGTTGGGGCAAGACGATAAGGAGAACGAGCTACCGGTGCAGCTCCAGGGATCAAGTCAATCCTAAATTCTACTTGTCTTTCAGGCGGCACGCCGGACAAGTCTTCCGGAAACACATCAGGGAATTGTGAAACAACCGGCACATCGGCCAACGTTCTCTTCTCTGCCTTAGCATCAATCGCATATGCTAAGTAGGCATCACATCTCTTTGCAACAAGCTTTCGGGCTTTTGCAATAGTCAATAGGCACAGATCCCCACTTCTCCTATCCCCGTATATACATATCTCACGCCCCTCCGGGGTAGTTATCTTTATCATTCGGCTCTTACACACTATATGGGCTTCATTCTCGATCAACCAGTCCATTCCGATTATCACATCAAACTCGCTGAACTCTATCGGAATCAGATCTAAATTGAAGACTACATCTTCAATTACTAACGTGCAATTTCGGTATACATGATCTACCTTAACTAAAGTATTGCTAGCAGTTTCAATATCAAGTATAGCAGACAACTTAGACAGTGGCATGGCAAGTCTTTGTGCAAACACAGTAGAAACAAACGACCTATTGGCACCCGAATCAAATAAAACTCGTGCTGGCATAGAATTAATTATGAACGTACCCGTGACGACTTCCGGATTTTCCCTTGCCTCCTCTGCAGTTATCTGAAAAGCACGAGCAGGTGCCCTCTGTGACTGACCCCGGCGGTTAACTGAACCACCACTCGAACCTCCAGACGATCGTGTTGATGATGGGACAGCAGCCGTTGGAGCATTCTTTCTACAATTCCTGCTATAGTGACCCCACACCCCACACTTATAGCAAGCATCACCCTTCCTTGGGCAGTCATTCTGAAAATGGCCCAGCTCCCCACAGCAAAAATAAGCACGTCCGTTAGTGCATTTAGCAAAGTGCTCCAGATGACATTTATTGCAATACTGCGGCTCAGTGTTGATGGAGTATGCACGCGCACGACCGCGATCAGATGAACCAGATTGTCGGCGATACGACTGTTGAGGTGAGTACTGTGAAGACCGGGAAGAACCAGAATATCCTCCCTCGCGTTGGCGCTTCGGCGGTGACGGCTGTGTTGGATTGGTGGAAGCAGCAGCAGACCCGATCGAGTAGCCCGACATAATCATGATCTGTTCTACATTTCTGGAAGCCTCAAGTAAGCCAGCAAATGTAGGGTAGCGGACGTTGCTCATAACCCTCCTAATCTCAATGTCAAGACCAGCCTCGAACCTGGTCACTTTCCTTTCCTCAGTATCCACCTGATGAGACGCAAACAAACTCAGCCTCGTGAATTCTACAGCATATTGGGACACCGTCTTAGTCCCCTGTACCAGCGCCATAAACTTTGCTTCCAACCTCCGGCGCTCATCAACCGGACAGTACTGCTGAGTGAATAGGTCCTTGAACTCAGCCCAAGTCATAACAGAAATCTTCTCCAATGTCAAAGCGTTCACCATGGCATTCCACCACATGATTGCATCATTCGTGAACATAGCAGTTGCATAACGAACCATGTCCTTCTCAGCACAGTCGCTGATTCGGAATGTTCGCTCAGTTGCTGTTATCCATTCCAGTGCGGCAACAGCATCTCCTAATCCATTAAACTCCACGGCCCCATTTCCTTTGAAGTCCTTGAAACGACAACCCTTGGGCTTGTTAGATGACCCAATGTTGTCATCTCGTTCCTCGTTGTTACTCCCTTCCTTCTCCTTGTTCTTTCTCTTATCCTCTCTTCTCTTAGCATCGGCCTCATCTCGAGCCCGAAACTGATCTTGTATCATTTTATTCTGCTCAGCCATCATGGCTAGCATCATCTCTCTGGCTTCCTCAGGTGTCATTCCTCCAGACATGTTCTGAAAATATAAACATATAACTTGTTTAGTAACATGTCATTAGTTTAAAGACACCACTTATTTGTCCCGTATGATAGTCAATCACTTATAATTACTAGATCATAACCTATCTTAGTTCAGATCATTACTTAGACCACTACATATCATTACCTAATGTTTGAGATCAAGACCTCACGGACTCTTGAATCTCAAACAACTGCTCTGATACCATCTCGTGTGACACCCTTGCCACAACAACCACCATTTACAAAACTCTCAGGATTAATCATCAACATGCAATAACATAATGATCTGATAACCTAAATTAAGTGCGGAAGCATTAAAATATATAAGTAAAGTAGTGCAACAGTGTCAAACACCCTACAGTGCTATAGGGTACCAAGTCTAAGTCTACACACCCATTACAATTATTACAATCATCCAGAATATATTACAACATTGTCCAAATCACAATTACCGATTAAATAGTGCCGAGTCTCCCAAATCTTCCAAACGACCTAACTAGAAGGTCCAGCAGTAGATTTTCCTTTGCCTGTAAAAATACAACAACTAAAACATAAGCGAATGCTTAGTGAATACATAGATTACGCATTTTATAAGTCTTTATGAAGCCCAAGAGTAATCCCGACGACAAACGTCGTATACTCTCTTCGTACACCAAGTACGGACCAGAGCCGCAGCCCCTTCGAGCCCCAAACTCGGCATTTACACATACCATCTGAGACAAACGTACGATCGGGGATGACATACTGCCTACCGGACCTGGAGGGATCAGCTCCAGCGTCATATAGCGCAGTAACATCAGAGTAATCGATGCGACCCACCGGTCCATCACTAGATGCACAACAACCGAAAGGACATGCAACAAGTAAGAATGTGCATCTAAATCTACGCAATTTAGTAGAATTCCAAACAATCAATGAAACAACAGGTCTCAGCAGGCAAAGCTTACATAAAACATATATAAACATGTGAAATCTACTGTACTCACAGTGGGTGCGTAATTTATCTTTTAACCGATGTTATTTCTCTTCGGCTTTTCAACCGGATCCTCCAAGTACCCCACTGTGGGTTAAACAACACCACAAGGGACCTGTTAAGTTAATTACAACAATACCTCGTGTCAATAACCATTTAAATCCATAAAACCATGTTTTGTAAGTTTTGCAATATATTCTCCCCTTTCGGTCTATGTCCAAATCCATATTACAATTAAGTTGAACCCATCTCAAGTTCATAACTTGTCCTTTGAATAATTCTTGCCATTTTATGTGTTATTTATGAGTTTCATTCAAAATACTTGAGTTTAGAGAGTAGTATTCTCAATTTTAGGCATTAAACTCGAATTTAATGGGTTAGATTCGAAACCATGCATCAGATTCGAATCATATGCATCAGATTCGAACCCTTAGGGTCAGATTCGAACTCACCTTCGAATCTAGGGTTAGATTCGAACCCCATACCACAAATTCAACTTCCATTCGAGTTTAGGTGATAGATTCGAACCTCATGCATTAGTTTCAAACCCCATTCGATTCTGGGCATAGATTCGAACCCTCCATTCGAATCTAGGGGTAGATTCGAACCCCCCCCCCCCCTTCGAATCTAATGTTACACTCGAAAACACACTCGAATCTAGTACCAAACTCGAGTTTGTTCTTGCATTTCGACTCTGTTCTTGACATATTCGAGTCTGTTCATCATTTCAGCTTAAATCCTTCATTTCTAAGTCAAAAATCATGCATATATCATGTATGATACCTAGATTCGATTCTATTATGCATATACTATCATAATCTTGCAGTATTTCAAGCAAAACAAGCTCCAATTTACATAAAATGACAGATTCGAATTCTAATTTACTTCAAAACCGAAACTATAAACTTAAAAGGATCGATTCTTACCTTAATTCGTATGAAATCAGAAATCCGATTGTAGATTGTTGTTGTACTCCTCGATACCTTTCCGTTGACGTATAATTCTCAAAAATCTGACGGTCGGTTTGTGAGATAACTTAGAGAGATGTAGAGAGAACTTCTAGAGAGATAAAGTAGTGAGATAGTGTAAAACAGAAAAATAAAGCCTATTGCCCTTTATATACAACTTTCGTCATTTTTGCACATTTCACCACTCGAACTAACCGGTTCCATAAAATACTGATTTAATCGTAGAATTATCATAAATAACTTTTTAATTCCTTAATATTCCATAACAATGATTCTGAGTTCAATTTTCTCAAAAATAACTACAAACTTCTAAATAACTCAAATACATAATAATTGCTTAATTTTAACTTAAACATATATTTTCCACTTAATTAACCAAAATACAGTAAAATAAATCCGAGGATGTTACAACCATGCATCGGAAAACTTGTGAAAACCACAATGCACCATCACAAATGCATCAAATTCTCTGCGTGATGCATCAAAATCCTGCGTGATGCATCAAAATTCTGCATGATGCATCATCTTATTTACGATCATGCCACCGCGTTTTTCATGAAATGCACCAAACCGGACGGTATGCGTAGGTTTCCATAGTTTTCACGTGCATAGTGGTTTTCCATTGAACTCACCCCTATATATATATATACATACATATATATATATACATACATATATATATATATATATATATATATATATATATATATATATATATATATATATATATATATATATATATATATATATATATATATATATATATAGGGAGGTTCAATTGAGAACTTTTATGCACCGAGGTACAAAAGAACCCATATCATCCATTAGATCAAAAAATTGTATGGATTAGATTAATGGCAAAAGGGTAAATAGTTGGACAATTTGATGCATCTTGTGCATTATAGAATAAAACAAAGAAGGGCATTTTGGGGAATGTGCACACCTCATTAATTTTAATATTTCAACAAATAATCAAATAATAAATGCTAAATAAAATCAATTGATACATTTCCAAATTTAACAAAAAGTACACAAATTCAAAAAAAGATGAAAGAGATCGATGCATTTCATCGTAATCGTGTTTATTTATGCATCGTGTTCAAAAAAGATGCATTTAACAAAAAAAATACACAAATTCATTATGCATCGTGTTCAACTTGTTCATCATTCATCTATGCATCGTGTTCGTCGTTCATATTTTTTCATTCATGTATGCATCGTGTTCAACTTGTTCATCATTCATCTATGCATCGTCATTGTTCATCATCCATTTATGCATCATCATTTTTCGTTGTTCATCGTTCATCATCCATCTATGCATCGTCATTGTTCATCATCCATCTATGCATCATCATTATTAATCGTTCATCATCCATCTATGCATCGTGTTCTTCATAATCATCATCGGTTGCATCTCTTGTTCATGTTCATCATCATCGTTGTTCATCGTTAATCTTCGTCTTCAAATCATCATCACCATCAAAATCATGAAGAACATGATTAGAGAGAAAATGAGAGGGGGAGAGAGAGAGAGAGAGAGAGAGAGATAGAGAGAGAAATGGGGAGGAAAATGAGGAATTTAGTTACTATGAGATTTTAATTCAAAATGTAACTCCTAAGTATCTTTTAATGATTTTTAAAAATAAATTAATTACCATATCTTTAGTTTTCCCTAAATGCCCTTTGTGCACCCTTGTTAGATTATCTTATGCACAAAAGTGCCTCGAGGTGCCCCGATGCACAAAAGTTCTCAATTGAACCTCAATATATATATATATATATATATATATATATATATATATATATATATATATATATATATATATATATATATATATATATATATATATATATATATATATATATATATATATATCCAAAAGGATATTACACATTCCTAACAATATAGTATCAAGTAGTTAATTATACACTCATGACTATAATTCCTAGAGTGTTTGAAAGACAAAATCTACTATTTTTCTGAAACAATGGCCCCTTTTTTTTGATATGCAAATCTTGGATTACCCTCACCATACATACACAAGGGACCATGCTCTATATTTTTAACACTAACACTGACATAAAAATAAAAAAAAAAAAAAAAAAAAAAAAAAAAAAAAAAAAAAAAAAAAAAAACCAAATTATAGACTCAAGACTAGTGCTATAAAGTATTAAGATCGGGACCAAAAGCCCGGTAATAAAATAGTTGATTACATTATTACCTTGATTTTATTATATTAGTCACTAGTTTTGGAATACGGTCTGTTGAAAATCACATGTTGATAATTTACACTACGAAACAAAATTATTAACCTAGGGATCTGTGGTCCGGACCCCACCTAGGTATATCTACAGACCAAAATTGGTTTATCAACTAGACTTCTTGTGATTTTGTTAGTCTTTTAATTATTTTAGTTTGAGTTTATGTAAATCTTTTTTCATATTTTAAGAAGGGCTGTGTCCAGGGAAAAAAAAATCAATTGTACTCTTTTAATTTTTGTAAACTTACTATCCATTTCTATGATTATAAATGGTATTTGTCATTACTTGTTTAAATATCTTAATTAATTACGTTTATATTTGTAATTTTTTTAGTTTATTTGATATTCTAGAATCATTTATGTCATATTAAATTAATTAATCTCATTGTTTGTCTGATCCAATTAATCTAATTAATTGAATTATCAAACCAGTAAAACGATCATAATCCTACAACCAGCAATTTGAACACCTGTGTATATTCTGCAGAAAGTTTTACCTATAACATGTCATCTTCTATGGCCTAGATTTCAGATTTATTTATTTATTTATTTATTTTTAAAAAAAGGCATGGACAATTTGTTGATATTATTATTATTTTAAATTAGTGACGTTATTATATTTTTGGTATATATGAGACTAAGGGTATAAAAATGATGACATTGTTGAAAAGTTCTTATCATAGTGACAGATGAGAGGATATAGGAAACTCTCAATGTATCTAAAATAGTCGTTTATTCCATATGTAACGTTTGCTTATATTTAAGTTTTGGAAAATTGAAGTATTTGCATCATATCGGTAAAAAAAGTTCATGTACAATATCGATATATTTGAAAAAATATGTTGGTATTACGTAACATTAACCATGTTCCATATAAATTTCATGTTTCCAACAATTTATATAATTTATTATTTTTCAATAACATATTTATATAACTTATAAACTTTGGTTATTTGGAAGTTAATAAACGTAGGGGTGAGCGAACGGGTATCATTTCCCGAACCCGAACCGGTACCGGTACCGATCGATACCGAATTAATATATTCGGTTCGGTATTCGGTTTTTAAATTAGCTAAAATTCGGTATTCGGAACCGAACCGGCACCATATAAAATTATACGGTTCGGTATTCGGTTCTTTCAAAACTAATAATTCGGTTTCGGTATTTTCGGGATCGGTACCGGTTCGGTACGGTCCGGTACCGAGCTCACCCCTAAATAAACGTAACCTTATGAACTTGAATTGTTACTTGATTCTTGGAAGCATGTTGGTTATATGTTTCTTGAATGCATTTATGTTACTTGATTATACTTATAAACTTGAATTGGTTTCTTACTTGAATCTTGTTAACGTTATTAGAATATTTTTAAATGTTAACATAAATGACTCTGATTCAATGATATTATTGTTACTTGATACTTGACTTTAATCAATGATATTAGTTTACTTGAATCTTGATATTCTTATTTAGTGTTGTTTCTTCAATGCATATATGTTATCTGATTATAATATATAAACTTGAATTGATTTCTTACTTGAATCTTGTTAAAGCTATTTGAATCCTTTTAAAGGGGTTGCTTGGATCATTTTGATTCAATTATATTATTGTTACTTGATACTTGACTTTAATCAATGATATCTGTTTGGTTTTGAGAATGACTATGTAAAATTAATAAAGGGCTAAAGCCGTACAATAGCAGTGTACTTTATCAATATAGTACGTGTTCTTTTTATATTGTTAATATAATACCTTTACTTTTTATGATCGGTTATTTCGTCCAGCTTTGCAAAGTTGTGGGAGAATCATCGGTACGAACTTGTTCACCGTTGGATCTGTTTGAAATTTGAGGAGAAGCTTCGCAACACATAGTTCTTCGATCTGGACGGTGGAGATCGTCATTGGAGATTTCTATAGATGTCTGTAGGTGTTTGAAGTTGGCTGTGCTGTGTGATTTCTCCTACCAAGTTATCACAAGGACGTGAGAGTGTATTTGATGCTTCAATTATGGAAATTTGAACATTAATAAAGAGAGAAATTCCACTCTTAACAGGTATAGCCAGTAACCGGTTACCAAAGGTTTCATATTGCTATGAAAAAATGTAGTACACGTATCAAATTTGAACGATTCAGAAAGTACACGTGTAATATGAATAATTAAAATAGTACACATACCATATCGATACATTTTAAAAAGTACACAACTATTCTACGACTTTAACCCATTAATAAAAAATAACGAAATCAAAAAATTTATAAAACAAATAGACTTATTGAATTCTCTTATCAGACCTCAGTATCTTATCAGGATTACCTCTCATCAATCAGAAGTGAAATCAAATATCAGACAATTTACCTTTTATGCAATCAAACAGCACCTAAATCATATGTTAAATCAATATTATGTTTTAAATGATAACGTGTTTTAGGTGACTTTAGTTTTGTATAATCAATTATAAAAATGAACAATTAGGTTATGAACTTCCAGTTTTTTTATTTTAGCCTACCATTTTTTTTTGCAATATCCATCAAGCAATACAGGAGAAATTGAAAGCTGAAAACATTTTACTAGAAAATTTTGATAATTCTTTACCTTAAACATAAAGTTTATAAATTAGGTTACTTTTTAATAAAGATAAAACAAAGTTCATTACATAAAAGTAAAATATAATAATTTTTATATAAATTTCTCCTTTAGAAACATAAAGATTAATTTATTTGAAAGGATGAAAAGGAAAGGTGATGATGTCCATTTCCATATCTAATATGCTCTAAGTATTAAATATGTTATCTTAAGGCATATAAACCTTGCTTTTGTGGGGCCCTTTTGATCAAAGCATACTTCTTTAACTCAATAACAAGTCAAGACAAAGTGATCAAGAGGTCTTCTCCTAGTTAGGCCAATATGTTTTCTTTTAATATTTATATATTTTTTAATTTTAAAATGTGTAATTATGTATTGTTATGGTTGGATTATGGTAAGATTAGTTGAGCTAAATAATATAAGTTTTCTATTTTGTAGCTTATTATCATCACGCATCCATAAAACTAAAATAATACGACGGATGACCCTTACAGTCTTACAGTTTTGTTTAACATGTAGTAGATATGACGACATTAAAGCTTATGCAGCATAAACAAAGGGAAGCACGGTTGTTCAATAAATCTGATATTGAATAGAACGTTAGTCAAATTCAATAACAATGATAAGATGAAACTCTCTATCATACTAGTAAACAATATAAAATACATCATTCTATAATTTATAATTATTCAACAATTGTAATGAGCATTTCCGTTTGATCGAGACTTTTCACTCACGAGTGATGGATCTATGTAACCAAACCCAGATATATACGTGCAACTGTCACGTCTGAAACAAAAGCATCTTGTCTTTTTTAAGAGTTGTTTTATGAATAGCTAAAATCTTTAAATCTGAATAAATTACAGTTTACTATTATTACTCGATTAAATAATATTATGCAAAAATGATGTGTAATTTACAAATGAAATTGATCAACTTAAGAAAAATGGTATGGCCATAGACTTATAGTTAAACCTAATGTATCAAGATTTTGAAACCCCACCTAAATCTTCTTCAAAGGTAGTGCCTATGTTTGTGGAATTACCTAATTGGTGGTCAAATTAATATAAAAAATAAAAGTTAAAAGCAACAAATTGATATATAAGAGATTCCAATTCTTAGGTTCGAAGAAAAGGCAATACTATAAAGAATTAAAGACATTTATTTCAGAATGACAACCTATATGACTATACTATTAATCTATCATTTATGATTTATGCATCCTGTACTACGATCTATTTCTTGAATAAGATCTGAATCTACAACATTTAATTAATATTGAATCCAAATAAACATACATGAATACATTTTTAATACAAAACTTTTCGGTAACGTTTAGCAGATGTTGCTATCTATAACACGTGGCATTACCCTAATCGATGACATATCTATTAAAAAGATATTTGATACATATCACACGCATTACTTTTATATATTGTAATGAATATTAAATGAATATAAGAAATAGGATATAAAAGGGTAGTGTTGAGGTTGTACCAAACGTGATTTAAATAGTAAATGACTTTGATATTTGTGAAGTGACAATAGTTTAGATCAACTAAAGTATTATTAAATTAGCAATACTTATATGGGATTAAGGTGAAGCATCACTATCGAAGCCTAATCAAGCCAATTAGTCAAAATCTCGAGTCCCTCTTAAATTGACTAATAAGACCCCACCTCGTTTTCAGTGACCAACCAATGCTGGTTATATTTTTTATATCATATTATACGATCGATATTATACAATGAATGTATTGTAAGAATATAAGTTATACATGTTATCGGGTTACAATACATAATGTGTGCATGTCTTTTTAAAGATATCGACTTTGAGCACACGTTCACTGAACAAATAAACCGAAAAGGTTTCCTCAACTGGGTTGTGATCATTTTTACCGAAAAGGAAGAAACATATAGTGGACACTCTTTGAAAGTTAGAATGCATCAAAATGATTTCAAATTATTTGGATCAAGTAACTTGTATTGTATGTTACGAGACTTATGGGTCCTTTGATTGACAAGCCCAAAGCTCAAACGTATCGATTGAACATTATCTGACTTTGGATCTTGAGTTTGTTCATTTTTATGATTTCATGTGTGATTTATTCGTTACATGTGCAAGATTATTGTTGGTCACGTATTTTATAAAACATTACATGTTTGTTTATTGAGCTTTTGCATTTTGTAGGTGCATTATGCCACTACAAGTTTTATTTTTCGTTTTTGTTGATAAAATAAATATGCTCTAAGTTTTCAAATGGATTTTCTGTGGAATATAAAACGAGCTCATAGAGTATTGCATTTGTAGTTTTGGCAAAAGTTAATTATAATATTCTTTATTAAAAATATATATAAAGTATTATTCTATTTGGTATTCTTGTATTTCCACTACATATTGAACTTACCAAAAGTCTTATTAGTTTTAGTTAAGTTGAATGTGTTTTTACATTTAAACACATACAACTACAAATTTGCATTCGATTTTTTTAGAATATGGGCCTTATGACTAAGGGTTTGACAAAACTCTGGGCTTGGTGCTATCAATTGAGCCCAGCATTAATCAAAGGAAATTTTTGTTGTAGAACAAGAAACTTCAAACATCGGCCCATTTTTGTGACATGCATTTGTTTTTCTAATATTAATTCAAAATTGTACAAATCCACTATCTAACAAATATAAGCAAACTGATTGGTGGATTGGAAAATTTTTTTCTTGTCAAAATACAACATATGCCAATCAGGCAATCACGTGTGTCATGAACTTTTGTACAAACTATCTAATATTATACTTATCGCTACCAAAATTTATTAATCTCATCAATTTTTTTATCCAGATCCATCCTTTGGACATACTAATCTTCAATATTGAACTATTTGCTATAATTAGGATGACAATGATCATTTGATCTGATGATTATCCATCCAATCTGACTTCTAATTCGTGGATATAGATGAGGTTAAATGGATGATTATTGTAAATGAAGTGGATATGGATAAATGTTAAATAGGATACGGATTACAAATTGTCATCCGTGGAAAATATCTATTTACCCTAATTAACATATTTTTCTATTATTTCATTTTAGGAATAATGTCACGAAATAGCTATATACTTTCAGGTTTGCTCTGTTTTGAGTATTATAGTTCTTTGTGGTCCATTTTAAATATTCAAATTTTCACAGTGAACCATTTAGTCAACAAACTTCCTGTATTGGTTCGTTTTGGTAATTAAACTTTTGTATCTGTTCATTTTAGTAATAAAATTTTTAGTAGTGCATCGTTTTGGTAATTTTTATGTGTGTAAATACCTAACATGGACTACTGCAATAGGTCTTAGTAAATCAAACAGACAAAAAAAAAAAATCATAATACCCAAAACGAATCAATCCTAAAAGTACATAGTTGTTTCGTGACATTATCCCTTTCTTTTACGTATTTATATAAATTTATATATGTTTGCAATTTTTTAATTAAGTAACTATAATAAACATAATTAAAAAGAAAACATATAAGTATTTGTTTTGCTTTTATGCCTAAATTAAAAGGTTATCATTGAAAAACTTTATCAACTATCTTTATTTTCGTGATTAAATCACTAAACTTTTATTTATTGTTCAAGTCACTAAACTATTTATGTATTATTCAAAAATATATATTTGACCTAATTGACCGCTTACAAACCAAGTAACCTACTTTTTTCACTCGAGTAATGTTGGAAGAAACTCATCATCTTTTCCCATTTTAACAAATAAGTTACTAAACTTTTTATACTAGTTGTTTTTTACCGGTTCATCCAGTAGCCGTTAATATATATATATATATATATATATATATATATATATATGAATAAAACAAAATTAGTTAGGGATTTAAACTTTCTAAAAAAACAGTTTAGGGACTTAATCGACACAACGAGAAAAATTGACGGAGTTTTTTCAATATTAATCCTAAATTAATCTATATATGGACCGCTATTTTACAAAACATAAGGCCACAACAAAATATATTATTCTTTCAATCACACTTCAAACTCCAACGAAATTCATATCTAACTTTTCATTTTCCAATTAAATTTCATTTACAGTAAATCGAAGGTGACGCCTAACACACACTTACACGTACTGCAAGTGAATTGATTTTGAACTACAACTGTATGAATTTATCTCTGTCGATTAGTTGATTTAGAAATCCATATATTTTTATGAGATTTTTAGTTTTCTCAATCGATTTGATTGATGTTTTTATAGATGACTTTAATTATGAGGTTCCATTTTCTCGAGCGATTAAGTTGATGTTTTCCTAACTAAAATTCGATAATTATATTTACCAACTATGGATTACGATACTTTCATGAAACTTTTTTCCCCTAAAATACAATGGATATCCATTTATCTACTTCATCCAACGGATGTGGATATGGACGGATGAAATTCATTATAATAGTTTTAACCAATCGTTTCTCGCCGTATAAGCTCAAGCTAACCTTAAAAATTTTAACATTCTCAATACCAACAAACGAGCTCTATAGTTATAGTATTCATAGTTATATCACAAAGTAAGAGTTTTTTTTATATTTTGCGTCGAATAACTATTAAAATTATATACGTTGATGATGTGGGTTAGACTTTGAATTATTGGGCGTGGTAAAAAGCCCACTTCTCCTTCAAACAAGCCCAATCCACATGAAAATGAGGGTTCTCATTTACAGGGAGGAGGAACTACAGATTGGAGGTCAAGTAACCCTTTTATGTCTCTCTCGTGCTCTCTGCTTTTCTCCGGCAACCGCCGCCTTCGCCGGCGAACACCAGCCATCACCACTCCTGACCTCCATCTTCCTCTGGCTCGTTTTCTCTCTCACCGTGCCCTCTCTTCCTCTCAAACGACGACGGCAGCGGCGGCCCAAACCCTTGCGCCGCCGCCGCTACTCCGTCACCGCTATTCCATCTGCCTCACTCCTTCTCCCTCTCGCTCAAACACTGCCACCAGTGCTTAATCAATCCATTCTCGGCTGCCATCATCACACAACCCTCGCGGCTGACCAGGGCCGTTGCGACCGTCTCTGGTGCAGCGCCGCTATCAGAACCAGACGTGCCGCCTCCTGCCCAAACCCTAATATCAGAGCTATCGATCTCGTACCTGCTCTAGCCCCTGGTTCTCGTTCGTCTTCTGGTATTTTTATCTCATACACATAAATACACACATTCATAGATTGGTACACAAGTGAAATCTTATGAGATACATGGGTGCACCGACTTTACCTGATTTGACTCTTGTTAGATGTATTTTTACAGGCTATAATTAATATGGTATAATCTTAGTTGTTAAATTATTGATATCTTGGCAAATTATGTTATTCAATGCTACATTACACCACGTTCATTTTAGTTTCTGCTAAACATATATTTACACACTAAATCTGACTTGATCGTCGGAGGTGGATTCCGGGGCTCCGGC
Organism: Centrapalus pauciflorus; assembly: GCA_020465985.1. Classification (NCBI taxonomy): domain Eukaryota; kingdom Viridiplantae; phylum Streptophyta; class Magnoliopsida; order Asterales; family Asteraceae; genus Centrapalus; species Centrapalus pauciflorus. Next base: position 1,605,843 of record JAANYP010009468.1, on the reverse strand, counting down.
CCTAGGTCCACTTCTAACGAGTTTCTCTTGTTGTTTCAGCTATGATCCGTGTCCGGGAACGATAAGGAACGGCTCTATCATTAAATCCCGCCGGACTACGCTCGAACATTGGCGCCATCCGTGGGATCTCGAACAACTAGCCTTCGTGTTCTAGTTTCGTTTCTAGGTTCTGCCTATTATGATCTTTCATTACATGCTGCTGACCTTTTATTTAATTTTATACATATACGTGTTCATGATGATGTCCTGCCGTTACATTCACGTAAATCACAGAATATATAAACAATGCATACATACTTTGATTTTTATTTTGTTTTCCAGCATGTCTCGTGATATGTAATTGTTTATATATAGGAAGAAGTGGTGATGGCATACGTATATCAACCCTCACTCATTTCATTTATCCCAATATTACCCTAGTTTTCCCTTCAAGGGAATTCTAGTTTTTTGTGACCAGCTCTATCTTCTTTAGAAGATTATGACCAACACTATTTTCTTAGGGAATTCATTATTACCTCCATTGAATACTCAAAAGGGGATTAATTATTTATCTCCATAAAGCTTCATGATGAGGAATGAGGACAATAATTTCATTTCAATGTCTTTTTCTTCGTCTGCCATGACACATGTATGTCTGTTAAATGACATTATTACAAGCAACTATAAGCAGGTGTATGGATTACTTCTTGATATTCGAATTTTGTATGCATGTATTTTTCATCTTAAGCATATGGGTCATGGAATAAATCTATCTTATATATATTTTGAGCATATGTTTGTAATACATATTGATAGCTCCATTTTTGGCTCATACAGTCTATACCACTCCCGAGTCTCGAATTGCGCATACCCTGATTTTTATTTTGTTTTCCAGCACACAGAACAACACACAAGACTTGATTTTATTTTGCTGTTGGAATACACACATCTTTACTATGTATGTACTTGGTTGCTGTTAAGTTACTAATGATCATACAAAACATTCATGTATGACACATTATGCTTTTTATTTACATGTAATTGCGCACATATATCTTCATGTACCATTGTTGATGTACCAATTATTCAATTTAAGGCTGCTGGACATCTTTAATCACACACCAATTGATATTGTACCCGATACCAATTATAAAATATAAGAAATATATTACGAATTACAATTCAGAAATGAAATTACAATACACGGAAATAAATAAAGTACTGAAATTAAAATTACAAGTAAAAGAAATAATAATACGGAAAAGTAAATTACAATACGGAAAAATAAAGGCTGAGTCTCGTGTTTGACACGATTCCCTTAAAACAGATTCGAAGTCTGTTTCCCAGGGTACAACAGCCAAAGCAGCGTGTACTGCCGGAGGTAACCAACTTGCCTGAAAAATCACGTGAATTGAAGGTGTTCTTCGTTCTTGGAAGCAGCAACGTCTTGCCGTTAAAGTGCAAAAAAGTTTCAAGAATACAAAGTGTTTTCCAAGTGTTTCAAGTATCTCAAAATGTTTTTTTTGGTGTTTGCATCTTCATCCCTTTTATAGGAGATGAGTTGTAACAACAACTTAATTATATTCAATTATAATAATAATAAAAAAACCATTTTTTTATTAATAATTAAATATAATAATTCTATCATTAAACCATGAGTTGTAACAACAAATTAATTATATTTAATTGTAATAAAAAATATTTTTTATTAATAATTAAATATAATAATTCTATCATTAAACCATTTCAATGTCTAGATTCGTTCAAGACACGAACTCGGCTCGCACAAAAAAGTACCTTATACAAAGTACGAGGCAGATGCGAGTGCACACAAGTTTAATGATTTACTATTGTTTGGACCCAAGTTTTGTCTTGGAGTAACTTGTCATGCTTGTCAAGACTCCTCATTATAAACCACTCATGGTTTGGTCCATCTTCCTATGTGGGACAAGTTTTCACACTTTTAACTTGCATTTTCCCACATCAAACACCAATCTTTGAGCATCGATATCTCATTCATCTTAGCTCCGTTTTGGACGTTCTTTATATCGTTGTAATCCTCTCTTCAAGGAGAATACACACCCATAAAATATTAATTATATATCTCACAACTATATATAATTATATTTGGTCCAAAAACATGGAAAATACACTTTTTCCTTTGAAAAATTTACACTTTTTTCCAACAATCCCCCACATGAATGAGAGATCGATCGAAAACACATTCCAATCATCCCCCACATGTATGAGATTGATCGAAGACACATAAAATTCCAATGAATTTTCAATGGTTGAAATCTTGCATAGGATAGGTAGGTGTAAACCTTTGAACCTTCCCTTATGAAATGCACTTAGCCTTCTAGCCGTCAGTAGAACTCGATGTCTTTGAACTGAGCTACCATTTGTGAAGACGACAATACACTTCACACAAGAATCTCCCTAACAAGGTTAACTCCTCATAGTCGTGTCCGTTATGGTCATGGAACACTAGCCTGGTTCTGCGAGAGCTACTAAGAATTGTGCCCCTACAATTCCACTCGAAGCGACCCCACTTCTCTCTCACATAGGTGATTTCTCCCGAATCATTAAAAGCATACTTGATTTCGACCGAATCATTATAAAATGCTTAACCTCATTGTCACTAAAATGATTTTCTTCTAGAAATCATATAGGAATGGACTAGGAGTTTTTCACAACCCCCCACAGTGACCACACTTTATTCATACAATTAGGTTGTCCTTTTGAACCAAGATCTTGGGATCTCCAGTCAACAAGGTAAGGTTTTCCTTCATATGAATTTATTCATTCATGGGCTTTAGTCCCATTCCTTTTGACGACTTCAAAACTAACTCTCTATTTAGGCCTTTCGTAAGCGGATCCGCAATGTTATCTTTTGACTTCACATAGTCAATAGTGATAACACCAGTTGAGAGTAGTTGTCGTATCGAATTATGCCGACGTCTAATATGTCTTGACTTACCATTATACATTATGCTATGCGCTCTACCAATCGCTGATCGGCTATCACAATGTATAGTAACGGCTGAAACGGGTTTCGGCCACTTTGGTATGTCTTCAATAAATTGACGTAACCATTCGGCTTCTTCACCACATATATCTAATGCGATGAATTCAGATTCCATCGTAGATCTAGCTATCACTGTTTGCTTGGAAGACTTCCAAGAAATAGCAGCACCACCAAGTGTAAATACATATCCACTTGTAGATCTAGAATCTTTTATATCGGATATCCAATTCGCATCGCTGTATCCTTCTATCACAGCTGGATATCTCTCATAACGCAGTCCGTACTCTCGAGTATATCTCAAATACCGAAGTACTCATATCACACTTTTCCAATGAATCCGACTCGGATTACTCGTGTACCTACTTAGCCTGCTTACAGCATATGCTATGTCCGGTCTGGTACAAGACATTAGATACATTAGACTGCCTATAATTCTTGAGTATTCTAGTTGATTAACACTTTCACCTCTATTTTTCGATAGATGTTGACTAGTGTCAATTGGAGTTCTAGCTATACTAGAATCACCCTTACTAAATTTCTCAAGAATTTTATCCACATAATGAGTTTGACTTAACACAAGACTATCTAGGGTTCGTGTGATTTTAATACCAAGAATCACTTCCGCTAAACCCATGTCTTTCATGTCAAATTTGGATTTCAACATCTCTTTCGTTGAATTAATCATTCTTTCGTTACTACCAACGATAAGCATATTGTCTACGTATAAACAAAGAATGACATATCCATGTTTTGTATCTTTCGTGTACACACACTTGTCGCATTCATTAATTTTGAATCCACATTCTAGCATGACGTGGTCAAACTTTTGATGCCATTGTTTGGTAGCTTGCTTCAAGCCATATAATGACTTAACAAGCCTACAAACTTTCTTTCCACATCCGGGAGCACTAAAACCCTCGGGTTGCTCCATGTAGATTTCCTCTTCTAAATCACCGTTTAGAAAAGTCGTCTTCACATCCATTTGGTGCACTTCTAGATTTCTTATTGCGGCAATCGCAAGCACCAATCTAATGGATGTCATTCGCGTCACCGGCGAATATGTATCAAAGTAATCAACACCCTCCTTTTGTTTGTAACCTTTGATTACCAACCGTGCTTTATATTTATCAATGGAACCATCAGGTTTCATTTTCCTCTTAAAAAGCCATCGGTAACCTAGTGGTTTACAACCTTCAGGAAGGTCCACTAGTTCCCAAGTATGATTTTGTAAAATTGACTCAATTTCACTCTTGATGGCTTCTTTCCATTGAGGTCCTTCAGAAGAAGTTACCGCTTCTCGGTAAGTTTTGGGTTCACTTTCAACCATGCAAGTGACAAAATCATCTCCATATGATTTTTCAACCCTTTTCCTTTTACTTCTTCTAGGCTCAACCTCTTCTCTTTCAGGTTGTCCTAATGTCTCATCTTGGACATTTTCGTCACTTGATTTAGACGAACTAGCACGATCCTTTTGTAAACAATGAAATATATTCTCAAAGAAGGATGCATTCCTTGATTCCATGATGATATTCTTGTGAATTTCTGAATTTTTAGACTCATACACAAGAAACCGATAGGCACTACTGTGATGTGCATAACCAATAAATATGCAATCAACCGTTTTAGGTCCTATCTTTTGAGCCTTAGGTTCCGGTACAACAACCTTTGCTAGGCACCCCCACACTCGTAAGTACTTATAGGATGGCTCTCTTCCCATCCAAAGTTCATACGGTGTTTTATCCATTTTCTTGCGGGGTATCTTATTCAAAAGATAAGTAGCCGAGAGGATAGCTTCCCCCCACATTTCTTGGCTCATTCCCGAACTTATTAACATGGCATTCACCATTTCTTTCAATGTTCGGTTTTTTCTTTCCGCAATACCATTTTGTTGAGGTGAGTAAGGAGCGGTGAATTCGTGTCGGATTCCATGTTGAGCACATAAATCCGCAAACGGTGACACATATTCACCACCTCGATCACTTCTTACAACCTTAATCTTTTTGTTGAGTTGGTTCTCAACCTCTTGTTTGTATAAAACAAACTTCTCGATTGCTTCATCTTTAATTTTCATCAAGTAAACATAGCAATATCTTGTACAATCATCAATAAACGTGATGAAGTACTTATTACCACCTCTCGTAGGAATGGATTTTAAATCACACACATCCGTGTGAATCATATCAAGTGGTTCGGTTATTCTTTCAACCGATTGGAAAGACGATCTTGTAAGTTTGGCTTCAACACAAGTTTGGCATTTATAATTTGAATCAATATGAAAAGATGGAATGCAATTTAACTTGATTAAACGACGTAAAGAATTAAAATTGACATGTCCAAGACGACCATGCCATACGTTAGAAGACTCTGTCAAATAAACCGAATTTCTAGTCGTTTTATAAAAATTGCTTTTCAAAATCATCAAATTTATTTTGAACATTCCATTCAAAGCAAAACCTTCTCCAACAAAATGATCATTCTTGGTCAAAACAAATTTATTCGATTCAAAAACCATTTTAAATCCAAACTTGTTTAATAGCCATCCGGAAACCAAATTCTTTCGAATTTCCGGTACATACAAAACATTTGTCAACTTAAGATCTTTCCCGGATGTCATTTTCAAGATCACATCGCCTTCACCTTTGACATCAACCGTATCAAAGTTTCCCATGAAGATCTTTTTTCCATTAACTACTTTCAAAGTAGTAAACAAACTTTTTTTTCGAACACACATGTCGGGTAGAACCAGTGTCGATCCACCATTCATTCGGTTCGGATCTTACCAATTCTGCATCAGAAACCATTGCCGTGATATTCACATTCATCACACTTGCAATTTCACCATTGCCGTCAAGAACCACGCATGGTTCAAGATCCAAATCAGAAAACAATTCTGATTTCTCAATATGATTGGCAAATTTATTCTCATTTTGACCTCCAATCAAATTAACCATCTTCTTAATCGATGGTTTAGCAATAGATGTTAAAATTGAAATCATCGGCCGTGACACAATTCCATCTAACACTTCAATTTTTCTTTAACGTCTAAAGAAAATAAACACTTTATAATTTTAAATAAAGAAAATTTTTTTTCACTTTATAATAAAATTACACTTTTATTATAAACAAAGTCAAATCCTTTAATTGATCAAACTTGAATCAACCGTTCAATTTAATCACTTTGAAACAAAATAAATATTTTATTATAACCAACTTTATCACTAAAATTGAATATTGAATCTGCCGTTCAATTTAACACCAAAGTGATAACATCAAAGTGAAAATTGAATCAACCGTTCAATTTAATCAGTTTATAATAAAATTAAATCTTTTATTATAACCAACTTTTATCACTGAAATTGAAAATTGAATCTTCCGTTCAATTTAACACCAAAGTGAAGAATGAATCAACCGTTCATTCAAACACTTATAACCCGTACGAGAATAATAACGAATTTTATATTAAAATGAAAATTGAATCACCGTTCAAAGTTTAAGAAACTAAAAGTGAATAATCGAATCAGCCGTTCAAATTAAACACTTAATCAAGGCTGTTGCAAAAATTAAATCCGTCTCGAAACCAAAACTCGTTTGTAACGAAACAGAAATAATTAAATGAAATGGAAACACAATTGCTTCGAGACAAAACTCGTTTGAATCGAAACAATAATGTAATAGAAACTTTTACTTCGAGACAAAACTTGTTTGAATCGAAGAAACAATTTCTCTAAAATTCCTAAATTTTATAACCGGTATCGTGGTTGTAAAATCTGTTTTAAGATTGTAGGGATATTGTACCCGATACCAATTATAAAATATAAGAAATATATTACGAATTACAATTCAGAAATGAAATTACAATACACGGAAATAAATAAAGTACTGAAATTAAAATTACAAGTAAAAGAAATAATAATACGGAAAAGTAAATTACAATACGGAAAAATAAAGGCTGAGTCTCGTGTTTGACACGATTCCCTTAAAACAGATTCGAAGTCTGTTTCCCAGGGTACAACAGCCAAAGCAGCGTGTACTGCCGGAGGTAACCAACTTGCCTGAAAAATCACGTGAATTGAAGGTGTTTTTCGTTCTTGGAAGCAGCAACGTCTTGCCGTTAAAGTGCAAAAAAGTTTCAAGAATACAAAGTGTTTTCCAAGTGTTTCAAGTATCTCAAAATGTTTTTTTTTGTGTTTGCATCTTCATCCCTTTTATAGGAGATGAGTTGTAACAACAACTTAATTATATTCAATTGTAATAATAATAAAAAAACCATTTTTTTATTAATAATTAAATATAATAATTCTATCATTAAACCATGAGTTGTAACAACAAATTAATTATATTTAATTGTAATAAAAAAATATTTTTTATTAATAATTAAATATAATAATTCTATCATTAAACCATTTCTGTAACGGCTCTAGAATTGTCTAGATTCGTTCAAGACACGAACTCGGCTCGCACAAAAAAAATACCTTATACAAAGTACGAGGCAGATGCGAGTGCACACAAGTTTAATGATTTACTATTGTTTGGACCCAAGTTTTGTCTTGGAGTAACTTGTCATGCTTGTCAAGGCTCCTCATTATAAACCACTCATGGTTTGGTCCATCTTCCTATGTGGGACAAGTTTTCACACTTTTAACTTGCATTTTCCCACATCAAACACCAATCTTTGAGCATCGATATCTCATTCATCTTAGCTCCGTTTTGGACGTTCTTTATATCGTTGTAATCCTCTCTTCAAGGAGAATACACACCCATAAAATATTAATTATATATCTCACAACTATATATAATTATATTTGGTCCAAAAACATGGAAAATACATTTTTTCCTTTGAAAAATTTACACTTTTTTCCAACATATTCAATTTAAGGCTGTTGGACATCTTTAATCACACACCAAAGAACTCAAATTTCTTTGTTCAACACATAAGCTTACATCATGCTTAAGCATACATTTATACATCACGCATGTTGTACATTTATCTATATAAATTGGGTACTGTTGTTTGCTGTAATTCAGGTTATACATCTGTACATACTTTAAATGTGATGCAACATATTAATGTGTATGTATATATATAAAGGTTGCTGTGTTTAATTGATCACACACACACACACATATGTTTATGAAATCAACTTACACATATACATGACATTTTACATATGCCAATGATCATGAAGTTCACATCACAGCTCTATTATGTTTCCATGATTTCTGGACAGCTAAGAACCTCCTAATAAACACTTATATATATATTGATGAAATGCATAAAAATATGTTTTTGTCGCTGCTGTCCATAATCACAGAATACACATACAAAGGTACTTAAATTGTTTATGTCTGAATGTATATATATTGCTGGTGCCTTCTCTTATTCATACACACATATACACTATTGTTGCATATGTATTTTGGGTGTTGTCACTAATCTTTTTACATTCAAATTTATATATATACTTTATAGACTCGCTTTACTTAATATATTATAGGCTGCTGCTACTGCTTTGCCTTTTGGATCAAAACGGAATCATACACACATTGTTGCTGCACATCTAGATGTATATATGTGTGTGTGTGTGTGTGTGTGTGTGTGTGTGCATTGGGTACTGTTGTTGTGCTTTGCATTTAGTGTGGGTCTTGGATCTTTATTCAATCCGAACACATTAATCACATGCATGAGTTGTATTTGAATGTTGCAACACTAATCCATATCCAATTTGATGATTTCTGATGACATTTGAAACATGATTAACCTAAAGGAACCATAGTTTCAAAAACATCCAAAAGAACACTTTTTGATTAGAAAATTTACCTTGGAATTCTTGTATACTTTGGATGCTTATCACTTGCTTGATGATTCTTGCCTTGAACTTTGATTTTGTTTACAGCTCCTTGTAATGGATTAAAGATGAAATCGTGAGTTTCGAAAGAGCGGGGGAAAACTCTCAATTTCTTCCAAATTGGTAAACGAGTAAGGAACTAAGTTTTTGAGTATTTATAAAAATAAGATTTGCTTAATTCATTATTTATAAGGATAGACCAGTTCCCTACAAGGGGCGGTTGCAAGCCTTCATTATTTATAAGGATAGACCAGTTCCCTACAAGGGGCGGTTGCAAGCCTTCGTTATTTATAAGGATAGACCAGTTCCCTACAAGGGGCGGTTGCAAGCCTTCGTTATTTATAAGGATAGACCAGTTCCCTACAAGGAGCGGTTGCAAGCCTTCGTTATTTATAAGGATAGACCAGTTCCCTACAAGGAGCGGTTGCAAGCCTTCATTATTTATAAGGATAGACCAGTTCCCTACAAGGGACGGTTGCATGCCTTCATTGTTTATAAGGATAGACTGGTCCCTCCAGGGGACGGTTGCATGCCTTCATTGTTTATAAGGATAGACCGGTCCCTCCATGGGACGGTTGCATGTCTTCATTGTTTATAAGGATAGACCGGTCCCTCCATGGGACGGTTGCATGCCTTCATTGTTTATAAAGGACAAACCAACCTTTACGGGGCTTGGCCGCATGCCTTGTTTAAAAATTTTATATGTACGGATTTATGCTTACTTATTTAGTGTTGCACTCTATTACACATTTTTATTACATAAATACAATGGCTTAATATCAGCATCAGTATTAGGTAAGGTATGTTTAGCATTAAGTCCAAAGTAATTGGTTTGAATAAAAACCAATCACTCTGAACTTGGGGGACTTGATGATGTGGGTTAGACTTTGAATTATTGGGCCTGGTAAAAAGCCCACTTCTCCTTCAAACAAGCCCAATCCACATGAAAATGAGGGTTCTCATTTACAGGGAGGAGGAACTACAGATTGGAGGTCAAGTAACCCTTTTATGTCTCTCTCGTGCTCTCTGCTTTTCTCCGGCAACCGCCGCCTTCGCCGGCGAACACCAGCCATCACCACTCCTGACCTCCATATTCCTCTGGCTCGTTTTCTCTCTCACCGTGCCCTCTCTTCCTCTCAAACGACGACGGCAGCTGTGGCCCAAACCCTTGCGCCGCCGCCGCTACTCCGTCACCGCTATTCCATCTGCCTCACTCCTTCTCCCTCTCGCTCAAACACTGCCACCAGTGCTTAATCAATCCATTCTCGGCTGCCATCATCACACAACCCTCGCGGCTGACCAGGGCCGTTGCGACCGTCTCTGGTGCAGCGCCGCTATCAGAACCAGACGTGCCGCCTCCTGCCCAAACCCTAATATCAGAGCTATCGATCTCGTACCTGCTCTAGCCCCTGGTTCTCGTTCGTCTTCTGGTATTTTTATCTCATACACATAAATACACACATTCATAGATTGGTACACAAGTGAAATCTTATGAGATACATGGGTGCACCGACTTTACCTGATTTGGCTCTTGTTAGATGTATTTTTCAGGCTATAATTAATATGGTATAATCTTAGTTGTTAAATTATTGATATCTTGGCAAATTATGTTATTCAATGCTACATTACACCACGTTCATTTTAGTTTCTGCTAAACATATATTTACACACTAAATCTGACTTGATCGTCGGAGGTGGATTCCGGGGCTCCGGCCCTAGGTCCACTTCTAACGAGTTTCTCTTGTTGTTTCAGCTATGATCCGTGTCCGGGAACGATAAGGAACGACTCTATCATTAAATCCCGCCGGACTACGTAAAGTTAATTAGTTAAGTAGATAATTGTACATTAATACATAATTAAGCTTAGAAGGAAGAAACAATAATTGAACTCATAGCATACGACCACCCAAAATTTAAAGAAATTCACTTGGCTAATAAATTCCCACCAAACATTAGCCACTCTCGTAATAAAGGCCGATGTATAACCCATCTATCTAAACCAATAATAAAAACAAAAGAAAATAATTTGATTCTTAATTTCCATATAATTTTATTACCAAATTTTGTTTTAAAATATTTTAGTTGAAAATCCGACATTCTCATGTGAAAAATGTTTGATGATCCACCATTATAAGACAAGCAAATTAAAAGACGGGAAGACATCTTTGTCAACAAGAATTATATCGTGTCAAATTGAAACCATTAAAATCTTCTAACTTAGAGGGTGACAATTTTGTTTCATTCAAGCAAACGGATTAAACAGGTTGACGACCAAAAGTTATACATTTTATATAAATTTGAAATTATTTTCAAAGAACAATTTTTATTACACTGTTTTATAAATTTTCATTTAAAAAAAATATGTTCTTATCTTAGTTTTTTACGATGGGTCCATTTAACTGTTCGGCTCGTTTGGCCCGTTGGATAAAAATTGTCACCCCTTCGGGATATTTTATAAACCATCATCCAAATTTGTTATTACGTACTGTACAATTAGCAAGTTCAACGTTTATCCAACACATAATTCCAATCAACTTTTCTATTTTTTCAATTAATTCCATAAACTTTTTTTTTCAATTATTTAAGTCCCTTAACTATCTTTTTCTTATTCAAAAGTATTTATTTTGACTGGTTACTGGATTAAATGGTAAAACACAACTGATAAAACAAAATGTTTAGGGACTTAATCGCTAAAATATGGAAAGATGATGAGTTTTTTTCTAACATTAATCAAATGAAAAACTAATGTTACTTGTTTAGTAACCGGTGAAACATATCAAATATACACTTTTGAAGAAAACAAAAATAATTTAGGGACTTAGGCAATAAGAGAAAAAGTTTAAAAACTTAATTGCGAAAATGAATAGAGTTTATAAAATTTTTTCATAATTATCCTATTAGAAAAAATATATTGTAACATGTATAAAGTTTTGCAAATCAACAATACATGAACTCTTTTCCCTTAAGATATAATATAGAGCTACCATGATATCATTGCAGTAGAAAGTGATTTACCAAACGACATTTTGTTAAACGCAACAATATACAAATTATATATTATATGATATACAAAACTATAAAGCATTCGTTGTTGTAATCGACAAAAAAGTTATTATGTACAAATCACCTTTCCGTAATTACATAGACACTCAAATATATAGCATATCTTACAAACGTAACATATTTAGATGAATGTAATGTTTTCTAAACAGGTCTCATTTAGTTCGCACATTTCTAATATAAGAATCCTTTAGAGATCATAAGTTTTCATGAATAAATAACAAACACTAATCATGTTTTGAGATATAAACAACAGAAATGCATCTCTTACAAACTTCTTTCAGTTTTGGCTCATTATACATTAAATAGCAACCAACTATCTTCAATTGTCATAAATGCACTAAAAACCCCAAATACATTCATGAATGAATTCCTCCTGCCATAAATGACCAAAAACAACCTGTTATTACGACCCAACCTATTAAATTCCATGTGAATTCACATTTTGATCAACCTTAGTGAAAATAAGATAACGTTTAATCCTTTCACTCAGTTGAAAATAAAAATATGATTTATTAATTAAAAAATACTTTTTCTCGTGATAAAGAAAGTAAACAACTTTTCTTTTGTTCCCATGAACCAACTTCAAGCCAATGTTCCACGTTTTAGTATTGAAGAACGAAGATGTATGGAGAAAAATGGAGAGGTCAATCGGAGTTTTGGAGCTCCCTTTTCTCTCTTCCTTCTTTCTATTATCGGATCAAATGTTAGATATATTTGAATAATAAACCGGATCAACCATATTGCTAAATCATTAAGATAAACCATAAAAGAACCCATACCTGAATCCATTGATATCGTCTTCTTTATGCGGAAATCTTATGACGAACGATCAGGGTTGTGAGAGTCTTCCTCACCTAAAGTCTTAATGTTCTAGACCGAACAGTAGATTTCTGATAGATGGAGATTAGGGATCTTAGGGTTGCTTTAGGGTATTGGGGACCCTCACTATATATAGAATGGGAATTAGGGTTACCATCAAACTCTAAAGCCCATTAATATTAGTTTATTAATTAATAGCCCAATAAGTCTTTAGAGATAAAGCCCAATAATTTAAACATATAAGCCCACTAAATAGAAATTCTAACAATCTCCCACTTGGGCTTATAATGTTTGAAATTGTATTACAGATATCCTTAGGCGCGCGTCTGTAACTTTATCTTTTAGACTTTCGTAATCAATCTGGTCCATTACATGTGTCAGTGATGGAACCATTGCAGCTTTCATCACACTTTACTAGTGATTAAACTCCGATGATCACCATACTAACACATTTAATGACATAGATCAAGTGAGTTGAATGAAAATTGCATGGAATTTGATTGCATATTTCCAACTAGTCCAACTTTAGTCTTATATGAGATCAGTTCACAATCCTTATTGCAATGTAACCATTGCACTTAAGTGAGCTCAGAAAGAAATTAGAACCATAAACTTTATTCTGTAGAAAACTAGAACAATTCACAATAAAACATTAAGAACAACCTTCAATTAACTCCCACTGAAACAAGGCTACATCCGTAATAACACCTACATGAGCAACATGCTCACGAAATACCGTTGGTGTTAGACCTCTGTTTAATGAGTCTGCTAGCATAGATTTTGTTCTTATATTTATGTGAAAAATTGTTTATCCTGAACTCTCTCTTAACAACTAGAAACTTTGTAAAATTTCTATTATTGTCAAAATAAAGCACAACTGATTTATTATCATGGTAAGTCTTTAGTGGTATTTTAATGCAATTAATAGTTGCAACACCATGATAAACTTTCACAGTCATAATCCTTTATTTGATGTCTCGTAATAAGCAATGAATTCTACGATCATGTTAGAAAGAGCTACAAGAATCTAATTACCAGAATCTTGTACTTTTACTCTCACTTGTTAAACATGATGCAACCAGATGTAGAATAACTGCTATTTTAGCATCCCGAAAAATGAAAGTCAGAAAACCAAATGATCTCAACATTTTCGACTTTCATATGTGAGCATATTGTATTTTGTTTTCTATAAATAGCACATCAAATGCTTAAAATCTTTTGTATATTATTTCTTTCAAAAATAGTTATTTGAACACTTAAATCCTTTTGGCTATAGGTGTATCTTCAAAAAATGGTCTATAAGTATACGAAAACCTGATACAAAGTATGTCTCGTCAAGATCTTTCGTTAGAAATTTCTTTGCTTCCAAAAAACATAACCATAAGGCTATTTACAAGTAGAATATCAACAATATATAGTAACATCAAGATACATTTACTCCCACTATTACTTGCAATAATTAACGATATTTACCTCAAAACCATACAAGGTAATTATCATTTGATAAAAATTGCATACACTCAGGGAAACCTAAATTCAAACCATAGATGGATTATTCATCTTACTTACCATAATATTTGGATTTTCAGATTCAATATCTTTAGATCACTTTATGTAAGACGTCTCATCAATGTCTCCACTGAGAAACGTTTCTTAACATCCGTCTGATATGGCTCAAGATCAAATTGATTTATTAGTGTCATTCTTAATTCTAAAAGAGTTATTCTAAATATTAGAACAAAAGTCTCTTTAGAACCAATAAATTTCTTTTGAGTAAAGTCTTTAACGACTGGACAATCTTTATATCTTTCAATATTACCTTACGAAACCTTCTTAGTTTTAAGTATCCATATATAAATAACCAATTGGTTTCGTACCTTCAGGTAATTTGACAAGATTCCAAATGTCATTGTCTTTCATAGACTTTAATCTTATCTTTAATGGCATCAATCCATTACGAGAGTTAAAACTTTACATGACTTTGCAAAATATGATTAGATCATTTTCTGTAAAGCCATTGTATTACATAAATCTTGGAGATACAACAAATGATCTTCTGGAATTGCACTCCTTTACTCTCTAATGAATTTCATTTAATGACACGTCATGAGACTATTGAGGTTGTACTGTTGTGTTGTCTTGTTCTGGTCCAATGACAGGAGTTGAAGTCTGAACATTGATATCTGAATCCGGAATGATATTTTGGAACAATGAGATTAATAGAATCTCAAACAAAATCCAATAATACTTCAAAGACAACTTTCTTAATTGTTTCTCCCCACAACCTCAATATTCTCAAGAAATCTAGCATTCCCTTTTTCTTTTTCTAAAAAAAAAACGTTATTGATGTGGGATAACAAAACTTTTGCCAAGATACCAACAAAACAGTAGCATACCGCATACCTCTCTTGAGTCCAACTTATTTGGCTTGTTATGGCCTAACTTAATTTAGACAACCAAATACGTAAAAATGCCTAATGATAGGCCTATTGCCCGTCAAAGTTCGTATGAGAATTCGGTAACTACTTTGTTGGGTACATTATTCAGAATATGTATCACAATCTCTAAGATTTCTCCTTAAGAGACTCCAGTAAAGATGAATGACGAATCATACTCCTTACCATACCCTTAAGAGTCTTGTGCCTTTGTTCTACAAAATCATTCATGTTAGGTTTGCCTAACATTATGTATTGCAGAACTATATTAAATTCTTTAAGGAAAAAAAATAAAAAATAAAATATCATGTTCGTTATTCAGTTGATCCACCTTATCCGTCGTATTATCATCCATCACGATCAGATTTGACGGCTTTATATTCT
Source organism: Centrapalus pauciflorus (assembly GCA_020465985.1). Taxonomy (NCBI): domain Eukaryota; kingdom Viridiplantae; phylum Streptophyta; class Magnoliopsida; order Asterales; family Asteraceae; genus Centrapalus; species Centrapalus pauciflorus. The sequence continues at coordinate 1,590,289 of JAANYP010009468.1, read as the reverse complement.
TTTCAAGCTGAAATGCAACATCAGCTTTAAAAGATTTTGAATAAACGTCCAATGATTAAGATTTCTTATAAACTGTATAAAGGTAAAAAATATAGTAGTCTTCAATGATTATGATAAAATGTATTTGTCATTCCATTAAACTGTAGGGAATGAACCACAAATATCATTATTTATCAATTTTAAGACATCTTATCTCTATTGACACACAAATTTCTATTGATAGTTTGTTTTCCTTTGATACAAATAACACAGACTTGAAAGTCTAAGTGATCAAAAAATTCCATTTAACACAAGCTTTTGAGTTCTTTGTTTAGAGATGCATCCAAAATGCTTGTGAAATAAATCGTACGAAATCCTTACAAGGTTTTAGTTTTGTACCTCTCAAGTGTATATGTCGTGCTTATAATATAGGAATATGCATACATCAAACATGTATTTATTTATTTAAAGAACAAGAACCAATCAAATATGAATTTTGATTGAGACTAATTTAAATGAACAATAAAAAAAAATTGTCCATACAGATAGACTTTAGGTTTCATCTAAAAGATGATCAAATAAATGTCTCAAACAAATTTAATTGAAATTCAACTTTAATCTCCTATATCTTTATACTGCAAATTTATTATCATCGCCCACATAGATGAATCTTTCAACATCAATTGGCGATTGAAAAAGAAAACTGTATATGATCATACTTATGTAAGTAGTATAACTGAAATCTACCACAGAGTATGTTTAGGTACCAAACTAATTTAACCTTAAAACAAAACTATCAATAGATATTTACCTTCATATGATCTGACATCATACCAAAAGAAGTAAATCAAAAATTTACAATGTCATCTTTAAAGAAAATTACTTTTTTTTTTCTCAGTGTTATCTGATTTTTATTAACGAAATAATCAAAAGAAACCAGACTAAACAAAATAAAACAAATATACTCAATAATCAACTCATAAAAGAGTTTTAAATCAGAAATTTAATGAGATACCTATAACACCATTAATTCTAGTCTTTGGACAGAGAAATTAACTGTAAGTGGTACTCTCAGTCCAACGATGAAATACTGACAATAAATTCGGTCAAAACAACAGTCTTCCTTTGGGCCGACTATTATTCACATGAACATAACTTTATAATTGTCACGTATTCAACATTGCATGCACCTCATTATTTGGCAAAATTATGCCAACCTTTGGGCCAATCATAATTCGCATAAATAATTATGTACAGTCATCTATGTATTTAGAAATCAACTAATTATATAAAAGATGTTACTTTGGCAACATTTAATATAAATTAATCGAATGAAAATACTAGACCAGTTAAGAGTTTAACAAAAAATCATACAATATATCGTTATAAAACGATACCTCAATTATAAATGATACTCTTAGTATAATGATCAAACACTGACATCTAATCCGGTCAAACGATAGTCTTCCTTTGGGCCGACTATTGCCTACATGGATAATTAACTTTATAGTGGCCACGTGTTTATCATCACATGTATGTATTATTTGGTCAAACTATGTCAACCTTTGGGTGAATCATAGTCCACATAAATAATTTCATACAAAAATCTATGTATTATCAATACAATTAGTTAATATAAAAGAGGTTACTTTGGCAACGTTTTATATCAATTAATTGACTCAAAATACTAGATTAATCCTTAAGGGTTTCACCAAAAAACAAAAATATTTATATTCACATAAGGCAATACCACAATATTTCAATAACCTGAATTTGCTCAATCAATTAGATTTCTCGATTGGTAGAGAAATTACTCAAATTCCTACAATATATATGGTTATCCACCCCTTTAATAAAATCTATTAGATATATTGCAACTTTACGAAATATTATTGTTGATGCCTAAATTTATATAAATATCAAATCTTTATTTCGAGAACAACCGAATGTAAACTCACAAAAGTTTAGAATTATCTCGTACCTTGATCACCCGTAGTTAACGATAAAAATCGTTATCTACAAATATTTTGGTTCGAAACCCGTTTTACCAGATATTTGAAATTCAAAATAATTTCCTGAAGATATTATTTTAGCAATAATACCAGCACGATAAATAATTATCAAACATGACTTTTATAAATTTTCTGTAAAGAAAACTTTATTATAAATAGTCATAGGACCAAAGTGTAATTATCAAGAAAAACTTTAAATCAACCAAATGGTTATGGAACAAACTGTTCATCCTCAACCTATCAAATCTATATGGATTGAAAATGATCCATACCTTTATATGATCCACAATGACCTTAATAAAATTAACCGAAAAAAATTTGTCAGTCGTAAAGTTAAAAGGAACCAAATTTCCTTCAAAAAAGTTTTAGTATTGAATACTAATATAATTACCAAACATGACTTTTACATATTTTCTGTGAGAAGAATGCTTTATTATAAAAGTCACAAGACCAAATTGTAATTATCAGAAAAACTTTAATTAATCTTGATAATAATCAAATAAATAACTTATCCCCAAACTATCAGATTAATTGGGATAAAACAGAATCATTAATTCATTTCCTTATGTCGATCCATAAAGTCTTTAGTAATCACAAAACCTATCTTTTATAAAGTTTCTATTAATTTACAAGTCGATAAATATCATAAAAAATAGAAACACTTTATTAAAATAGTGTGTGATCATCCAAAAGATTTTAAATCAAATGAATAATTAAATGATTATCAAATATCATCCTCAACCTTTAAATTCATACGGATCAAACATATTCGTGACTTAAATTAATCCATAAAATTGCAACCACAAACTTACTGTTTTTTTTTATACATGTTCGGCGGCGCAAGAACCGGAAAAATAAAAACTTGCAGGGCAGCGCAAACAAACAGGGAAAAAAAAAACTTACTGTTTTATTATGATGTTTTTTGTTTCTTTACTAGTTGCAAAACGCAACCCAAGCAAACCCTTTTTTTTTTCTTTCATGCGGCGCAATATAAACAGAAAAAGGAAGAAAAAAAATTTTGTTTTTTTTTTTAATTGCAGCGCACAATCCAACGGCCAACACACATAAATATTTACTTCTGTTTCTTTCAGGTGGCCAGAAAAAAAATTTCACTTCTGTGGCCGTGAAAAAAAATAGAAAAACCACAGCCGCAAACAAAAAAAAAACTATATAATTAAGATAATCTTTATCTAACGATTCAACAAATATGGTAGACTCTGATACCACTTGTTAGATATATTTGAATAATAAACCGGATCAACCATATTGCTAAATCATTAAGATAAACCATAAAAGAACCCATACCTGAATCCATTGATATCGTCTTCTCTATGCGGAAACCTGATGACGAACGATCAGGGTTGTGAGAGTCTTCCTCACCTAAAGCCTTAATGTTCTAGACCGAACAGCAGATCTCTGATAGATGGAAATTAGGGATCTTAGGGTTGCTTTAGGGTATTGGGGACCCTCACTATATATAGAATGGGAATTAGGGTTACCATCAAACTCTAAAGCCCATTAATATTAGTTTATTAATTAATAGCCCAATAAGTCTTTAGAGATAAAGCCCAATAATTTAAACATATAAGCCCACTAAATAGAAATTCTAACATCAAAATGATCTAAACAAATGTCTTGATTCTTTAATTAGTTAATTAGGTACTTTTAGTACGAGGAAATCGAAAAGTGGTAGTTTTAGGGTATATAACTATTTTTCTTGAAAAATGATATTGTCTAGCCCATTCATCAAATGAAGTTTTTAAGTGATTTCTATGAAAACGAGAAAATTTACATCATTTCTCTAACCGTGACAATTGAGAAGACATTAATAATAAAATTAGAATTATTCTATTTTTCAATTAGTAGTTTTTACTCGATTCCTAATAAAAATATGAAAAATCGAGTAAAACTATTAATTATGAAAGAAAATAAAATCCTTTTTTTAGTAGTGTATATGAAAAACAATGTAAATCTTCTTGTTTTCATTCCTTTCGGTTCACTTGTAACATATGTACCCTCAAAAAATCCTACGGTATGTTTGACACAAATAGTTGTAGCTTCGAGCTAAAGTTTTTAGTAGCTGAAGCTTTTCGTTTTTATAAAGATGTTTGTTAAAAGTATCTGCAATTGTAACTTTTAGTATTAAATAACATAAAAGTACATTGATGATAAATAAAAGCTGTAGTTTATAATTATTAATAGGATGAAATTTTAATTTTGTTTGGCCAAAAGCTCAAGCTCCTTTCGAAAACTAATTCAAATACCTACTTATAAAAAAGCTTTTACGAGCTTTCATTTTTAAATCAGAAGCTCAAGTTCCTATCAACCAAACGTACATTTTGACTTAAGCTTTCAAAAATGAAAATTGAAGCTCTCTGAAGTTTCAAAATTTGTTTGCCAAACACCCCTAAATGTTACATAACTATTAACTAGATTGCCCCTCACATCCCCTACAATCCATTTAATTAAATTGCGTACATAGACAATGAACTTTCAATCACTCATTTCACTATCAAATAATAAATCACTAAATATATGATAATCATTAAATGGGGAGGTGGAGCTACGCAGGGAAGGAGGGTTGTCCAGCCTAGGGGTGAGCTCGGTATCGTACTGAATCGAACCGATACCGATCCCGAAAACACCGAAACCGAATTATTAGTTTTGGAAGAACCGAATACCGAATCATATAATTTTATATGGTGCCGGTTCGGTTCCGAATACCGAATTTTAGCTGATTTAAGAACCGAATACCGAACCGAAAGTACCGAATGCCGAATTTTAGCTAATTTAAAAACTGAATACCGAACCGAATATATTAATTCGGTATCGGTCGGTACCGGTACCGGTTCGGTACGATTCGGGTTCGGAAAATGGTACCCGTCGCTCACCCCTAGTCCAGCCCCTTCTAATAAGCTTAAATATTATAGATTTTGTTTAAAAAAAGTTCATTAGCCCACTATGATTGTTTACTTAGCCCATGGCCCTCTCCAAAGCTAAATGGAAGTGAAAATTACACTAACTTTATTTTCTTATTTCCCGAAAGAAAAAATAATGTAAAAAACCAATGGACTTTCAGTATTTTCCGAATAAGTCATTGTACCAAAAACGTTTCCATAAAAGTCCATCAACTTAAAAATATTTTCGTAAAAATCACTACACATAAAATGTTTCCATAAAAATCCTTTAACTTAACAAAATCTTATTAACACTTTTGAAAAATCCTTAAAAATTTCCATAAAACAAAACAATTCGCAGAAAATTTCAAGTTGAAAAACTTTTATGGAAACGTTTTTGGGACAGAGACTTAGTCGAAAAATATCAAAAATATGTTGGTTTTTTGTATAATTTTTCCTTCCCGAAAATACATATTTTTGCATTATACTTTATTTAATCGTCTCAAATCCAACAATTTTAATTGAAATCGACTAAATTTTTCTTTAAAGGCCTTACATAAGCATTGAACTTTCCTAATTCCTTACCTCATCTTATTTCAACTTTTAAACAATTATACTAGTTCCTACATAAGTACATAACTAATCATTAATTTAAGATCAATAACTTAAGAAACTCGTTTTAAAAGTCGTGGATGTGAAACGTAATTATGCCAATATCATATATTGAATACAACATATTTTGTATGAAATACCATACATTTCATATACAATACCAAAGTCGCATACAGAATATGAGAAATATATATTTCATATGAAATATCATTTGTTCTGTATAGAATATCTTGTATTTCACATAGAATATCAAAACTTTTTGAAGCAGAAATTAGGGATTATTAAACCCAGAAACATTTTTTTAAATGTCACGCTTATGAATAATCAGGCATCTTACATTAAATGTTCATGTTCAATAGTCATACGCCATAACAGTAATGAGATATTATATACAGAATATCTCATATTACATATGCAATACTATGAATTCCATGTAGAATACCGAAGACGATCTGAAGCGAAAAAAAAATGAAAATACTAAAATATCCTATATTACACATGGAATATCAATCTGTAAATAATAAAAAATGAACACAATTATTATTTTTGTATGTTTTTATTTTTACTCATATACATTTTATATAAATAAATTTAATTAAAAATATCCACGTAATACGTGGGTTATAAACTAGTTATTAGTTAGTATAAATTCTTTATGAATTTTCAAGTTGAATAAATGTATAGGTTAAAATTTAATTTTTTCGTTATTCTAACAATGGTGGAGAATTAAGTAGAAACTAAAATTGAGAAAAGAGAATTACAACAACCACATGGTTATTTTGCCTTATTGGAATTTCAAATTTCATATTCTAAAAAAAAAAAGCATTGATTTTATCATCATTTCTATTTTGTTTTGTTCTCTATACCTAACACAACTTAAGTGTTTAAATTGGTTCTTTCATACTACCAAAAATTTGAGTTTTTTGATGATCTTTTTATATATATTATTTGTTCTTTTTTTTCTCGTAAAAAAATATACAATCGTTGAGTTTTAATTGCTTTAATCGGTCTTGTAAAAAATTATTGAAATAAAATTGATGCAGCATAAATATTTGTATTGAATATCTAATATTAATTTGGTTTGAATCTTTTAAACAAAATAACAAGTAAATGAATGAAATAAATGTTGTAAATAATTAAAAACATGCAAACATTATATGTATACATTGAATGGTTAAACTTAAATTGCATTAAATCTTATCATAAATGTTAATTGGTTTGAGTGCATGCCAACATAACCAAATAAGCTTTGAGGCATTCATTGTCGACTTTATTGCGATACAAAGAATATAATATGTAAATATTATGAAAAGGTATAAAATCAAATGTCACGTGTTACATTTACGTTCAATCGGAAAAGATAAATATAAGTTATTATTATAAAAAAATAAATACAAATCATTAACTTTAGAAAGATAAATACAACTTTATATTTTTTAATTCATAAATAATAAAATATAAATACATTTTATTATTTTTTAAAAACAATAAAGTAAGATTATATTATCTATATGCTTATTTATAACAAAAGGGAACACCAAATATAACGTGTCACCTTTGCATTTCATTGAAAAAGATAAATACAACCTATTATTATAAAAAAAGAAGATAAACATAATTTATTATTTTTTTAATTCATAAATAATAAAAGATAAATACAATATATTATTTTTAAAAAATTTTAAACTAAGATTATATTATCTATATTTTTATCGATATAATAAAAGAGCACACAAATTATCACATAGCATCACCAATTTCCACCTAAAAAGATAACTACATTTTATTATTTCTAAAATAAAATAAAAGATAAATATAATTCACTATTTCTAATATCTACAAAGATTAATACATATAAAATATATTATTTGTTTATAAACTTATTAATATATATTAAAATAAATACAATATCTTCCTATTATACAAGAAGAAGCCTATACATAAAAATTGAACAAGTCTTTGATCTCTTTAAAAGCCATGTGGCTATTGCAATGTGGCACACAACAATGACTATTTGTAGTTTTTTTTTTTTTTAATTACTTTTGAGGAGGTCTCTCACTCTCTATCTTATCCAAGCTAGATGACAAAAATTAGATGCAATCCTTTTTACCCCCCCTCCCCCCATCTCTCTCTCTCTCTCTCTCTCTCTCTCTCTCTCTCTCTCTCTCTCTCTCTCTCTCTCTCTCTCTCTCTCTCTCTCTCTCTCTCTCTCTCTCTCTCTCTCGTCATGTACAATGAGTGTATTTTGTTTTACATATGTTATCTCATTCACTTTATTAGGTAGTCACGAGAACATATAAAATCGTCAATGAATTTATTAACCTGTCAAATTTTTAAAGAAAAACCACCAATAAATGTAATATAAAATACAATATTTGACGCTAAAAGTATTGTAAAAAATTTTAGGTCAAGAAAGGTTACCTAAAATTCTATTTTCGTCGAGAAATAATATGAAATTCAAATTTTATGCCAATAAAAAATAATCAATTGTTATTTTTATTTACCAAAAAATGAATCATAAAATTAAAAGTATACTGCTTAATTGGTCATCAATACATTTTTTGTCAAAATTGAATCTTATGTTATCTTTCTCGACCTAAAAAATTTCACATTATCTTTGTCGTCAATTTTTGTATCTTATGTTATACTTTTCAACTATTTATTGATAAAAAAATAGGGTTAATATTGAAAAAACCCTACGAACTTTCATTAATTTATCGATTAAGTCATTGTACTTTTTTCCCGGCTGTTTAGGTCGCTAGACAATTTTTGTCTTATTGAAAACTATATATTTGACCTGTTTAGCAGGTCACTAACCCGTAAACAGTACAGTAACCTAAACAAGAAAAAAGAAAGTCCAGTGACTTAATCATGAAAATTGGAAAAGAGTTGGATTTTTAATAATAAAGTATTCGAGGAACTGATTGGTTTACCTGTTAAGCAGTTAGCATGTCAAAAATATATAGTTTTGAATAAGACAAACATTGTTTAGGGACTTAAATACTCGAAAAAAAAGTTCAGTGACTTAATCGACAATTACATGAAAGTCCGTAGGGTTTTTTCAATATTAACCCTAATAAATAATGTGTACCTCTACAAGGACGCCCATCCAACATGATACATGTTACATGGGATATTGAAAGTTCTTATACATTTTTTGGTGTTGGTAATCTTCATGGTATAAATTTAAAATGCTATTAATTTCATCACATTTGGTAGTTTTGTTTATGTTTATTTGATGTTCTTATTTCTTTCAATATTAGTTTTATGATATAGCAATAAGGATATAAGGTACGAAATACAATAGTATTTTTTTTTGGACAGGGCCGTGCATAGCACAGCTAGAAATAATACTAGTAAATTATACAATTATAAAATATGATTAAATATTAGCAAGCTTAAAGAGAATTAAATGAAAATAAAATAAAACCATATTTTATGTAACATTTAAATATAACTTATATCGAATGTATTTAAATTTAAATAAATTAAAACAGTAAGTATTATTCACAAATATTTCTAAATGTATATAAATACATTTTTGACAAAAAAAATATTATATTTGTATTTTTATGATAATTAATGATTATATATTTTAATTTTAAGTTTACATACACTTTATGTAACCAATTAATTTAAAAAATTATTTATGTAATACGTGAGTTCATAAACTAGTGTTTATAATATAAGAGAATATCAAATGTCATGTATCATTTCCACATTTATTCGTAAAAGATAAATACAACTTATTATGAAAATAAATAATATTTATTATTTTCAATATGATAAATACTAATTATTATTTTTAATTCATAAATAACAAAAGATAAATACAATTTATTATTTTTATAAAACAATAAATTAAGATTATATTATTTATATACTTATTTAAAACCAATTTTATTTATAATCTAAATAAATTTCTAAAGCTTAGATTATCTATATATATAATTAAAATTTACTTTATATTTGTATTAAGATATATTAAAAAGAAATACGTATTATACAAATTAAAATATTGAAGCATATATCATAATATTTTTATTTTTTGTAATAAAATATATAGACATCATGTTATACATAAATTATAATATCAGATATTTATTAAAATATATAAGTTTATAAAGATAGATAAATAATAACTATGACAATTTATATTTTATTTTTACTTACATTTTATATAAATATTTATTTATTGATCATCAATTGGATTCATAAACTAATAAGTAATATGAAATATGAAATATTACGTATTGAATATTTAGTATTACTTCCTTTGAAATCTTAAATTGTATGTATTAAATATCAAACAAAAGGTATGTATATAACCACATTTTGCTTGCTAACATAATGTTTGGATCTGCATGAGAAAATAATTATTATAGAATAACAAAAACATTACATTTTACTATTTCAGGGGCATTTAAATCATAACAAATAGAATCGTTTAATTTTTAAAAGCTGTTTAAATAATGATAATTTCACATAAATAAAGATTTATGAAAATAATTATAAAAAAAGAGTTAATATTGAACAAACTCAATCAACTTTTCTCATATTCTAAATTAAGTCCCTATTTTTTTTCCAATCGTTTAAGTCTTTTTACTATGTTTGTCTTATTCAAAAGTATATAATTTTGACCGGCTAGCGGATTAGTCGGTAAAATACAACTGATAAGTTTAAAAAGTTCAATGACTTAATCAAAAAAATATGGTAACATTGTGAGATTTTTACTAGGGCTGTTCATGGACCGGTTCGGTTCGGTTAGTAGCAAAAGTGTGAACTGTATTTTCGGTTTCGGTTACCCGTTTTATGGTTTCGTTTTCGGTTATATGCGGTTCGGTTTGCGGATAGTTTCGGATAGTTGTTATCTATTTATAAATAATAAAAGTATAGAAATACAAAATTTTAAACTTTGATTGTTCCTTAAAATTAAGTTTATTCGTAATAAATATATCAATTATGTAACACCCTCCCCGAACTCAGAAATGCCACGTCAACTCAATACACAGGTGGCAACATCTCAATACTCTATTTAACACATGTCATAGGATAACTCGAAATCACTGACAATTTAAACTTTCACATAATTGTCATTAACACATAATCCAGTAGATTACAACATCCCCAAAAGATGCTAACACAGCCAACACTAACATAATCCCTAGCAAGGCAGATACACCGTCCTCGATTATCCGCAATTCCCCGTTCAGCAAACCCGGCTACCAATCTCTTTCCTGATACCCTGAACATGGTAGACTCGAATACGTAAGCTCGGAAGCTCGTGAGTACTCGAGGGTTAGACTCTGCACGATAACACATATAACATGCACAACACAGTAATATGTCAACACATAGGTGCAACTCGATGCACAACACAATAACATCTCAACACGTAGGTGCAACTCGATGCACAACACATATCTCTGCTCAAAAGGGGACCACGTTCCCCAGCTAACAGGCCGCACACAGCAGCGGTTAGCTACTCAATAGGCACAGGAGCGACCTGGCAATATCTCTGCCGTATATATACAGCCTCATATCTCGTGACTGGTTAGGGACAGTCAGCCTGCGCGATCACATATCGCGGACACCTGCACTCAAACGCATATAACACGTATGGGGGTAGAAGAAATCATACCTGCGCGCTACAGCTCAATCTCATACACATATCGCATCACGTATCACTGAATCTCATCTTATTCACAATACACAATGTACACGTACACGAAACTAGCTACACAATCATGACTCGAAAAACCGTCCCGCGGTTTAGAAAAGAACTCGGGTACTCACCTGATCAATCCACTAATCTCGGAATCTCTGACTCGGCTCGGCTCGCTGACTCGTTCCTGTAACACACGGATCTCGAAACATTAATCTCAATTCCAACTGATAATACAAACCCACAGACGCATCTCACAACTCATAATAAACGCAACCCGACTCAAACTCAAAATGATCCAACGAAACCCCGAAAACTCGATCGACGGATAACAAAACTCGAAACACGATTAACACAACCAAATACATCCCACGGAACCACCCCGAACGAACGCTCCGCGCCCGCAAACCCCCGACAGAACTCGCCGCATCGCGGGCCTGCGCTCAGGCAACTCGGCCGCGCCGCGATCGCGGTCGCGCCGAGGCCATCGCGGCCGCGCTCACGATGGTGCAGGTCGGAACAGCTCGCAAAAATGGCAGATATCCAGGGAAATAAACTCCCAGCTCGATTTCCAGCAATTCCACAACACAAAATTCATACACAACAGACCCAAAACTTTCAGAAACAAAAACCCTCAAGCCTAACACATACACATACGAATTTTGACCTCAAACCCATGAAACTTTACCTCCAATCTTCAAAACTTCAATCCAAGGAGATGAAGAACACAAGTTTGGCTCCAATTCAAGTCTTCCTCCAATTCACTTGCTGCTCCAGAGATTTACACACGCACTTTTGAGTCTTCAATTGAGGAAAGAAGAATAAAGAACGCACGAATATATGTTTTCCACTTTTAAACGGGTTCCGACCCCATAACCCGAACCCGATATCACATTTTCATAATTAAAATCCACTTAACCCAATTAATTCCACGAACCCAAATATATAATTAATCCACCAAATTTATAACCCGGAGACACGTAACTCACAAACCCGACACGTATAATCCACTACTCGGGCTCTCATTGGACCCACACAATAATAATTATTTAAACATCCACTAAAATAATTCCACGCAATAACTCTGAAAACGGGATGTTACAAATCCTCCCCTCTTAAAAAGATTCCGTCCCCGGAATCTCTCGCAAACTCATTCGCAATCACACATCTCTTATATTAAATCCTCGAAAGGTTGACTCATAATCTCGATATAATTCTCAACAACTCTGTCAAATTCGCATTTGAACTCTGAATGACACAATCATCACTGATACATATCTTCGCTTCACAGTTAGTCAATCCACTTAATAGCTCAATTAAATCCTCTAAATCGCATACCTGTAACGATGTATCCTCTATTCATAAGGTCTTCTCATGGCGTCACCTCATAAGCCACTCGGTCCGCACATGATCTCAATCCATCAATCTTTGCTCTTTCTCATCACATATTCGCATAGCTCTGTACATATCATTCACTAACATAGCAGATCTTCAAATCCACTCACAGCAACACATAAAGACATCTCCATCGAATCACTAAACGCAAGCTCATAAACAAGGTTAACCTCATAAAGGGATTAAATCCACTCTCAATAGATTAATCCACTATCACAACAAAATTCTCAACTCTTTTCACCACAACAGACAAACACATCTCATAAGACGCAATATCATAGATATGGATAAATACTCACGCATGAATTTTAATCCATCATCGGTATGATAATCCACTATCAGAAGGATTAATCCACTAGCACATCACAAACACGTTCACAACGACTATTCACATAACTCGCATAACTCAACAGGATTAATTCACTCATCATAGCACAATTTTGAATTCAAAAGCTCAGATCACAATAAACCCGAATCTAACACATTGACTCCACATATACACCCCAAGCATAACGACCCCAATCAGTCCATACATACAATCCCGCCTCTCTGTCACTGAATCCCACAATCACGAACACATTCGCAATAAATATTTATATAAATTGATCCACTAATATGACACAATGCCCAACCCCAGAACTCTAATAACCCATCACATCACAGAATATCCCACTCTCATACACATACCCAGATATAACAATCCCATATAACTCATACACAATCCTTCCACATCTCTATCACTGAGCCACATAATCACAGACACGATGAAGCAGTCACACACAACAGAACACACACACTGATCATAGACACAGACCCATAACTCGCCTCACAACTGACACACGCTCAAAGCAAGCTCAGAAAGACGTACCCGAAACCATATCAGCATCATCTCGAGCTGCCTCTGCAGTCGCCTGAAATACCCGACTCCACGCCCTAGAATCATGACGACCGGATGTCGACGGCTCTGCTCTGGCCCCGCTAGAACTCGTACCCCGCACCGCTGATCTCAACTCTGGACAGCCTCGCACTCTATGTCCCGGCCTCCCACAACGAAAGCACAAGGGCTCTGGAGCAGTACACACGGCGGCAGCATGCCCACGCTGTCCGCATCGATAACACCTGAGCACACACGACCCACTATGACGATGATGACATATCGGGCATTCCCGATCTCCAACCGGACTGTCTCCTCTATCTCCTCCACCTCGAGGCCTCTGCCCTACGCTGCTCTGGCTCTGCTCTGTATATCTCGAACTCCGCCTTTGACTCTGACGATCTGATCTCTGGCTCCGCCCCAGTCCACTCGACCTCTGCTCCCTGTCTCTGTCTCGGTCTCTATCTCTGTCTCGTCTATTTCTCGAACTCTGACCCGAACGTCGCTCTCTGGAATGCCTCCGGTCTCTCGAGGACCGATCAGGAGTCCTCGCACATCGCCGCTGAAAGGATGGCTCCTCCCTCTGCTTGGCTATCTCCCGCTCCCTTATGCGGGCCATCTCTGATGCTCTGGCGAAGGTAGGCGTCTCATGCATCCCAACGAACTCTTTGATATCTGCTCGCAATCCCTCAATGAACGCATCGATCTTTCGCTGTTCGGTGGCGATGTGGTGAGTCGCAAACTGGGAGTACTCATTGAACCGGTCCACGTACTGCTGCACCGTCATCTCGCCCTGCTGTAGGAGAAGGAATCGCCGCTCCATCTCTTGCCTCTCGTCTCTTGGGATGTACTGCAGCTCGAACACAACCCTGAACTGATCCCACGTCATCGCAGATGCCGCAGAAGATGTCATCACTGACTCTATGGACTGCCACTACTGTGACGCCCCTCCCCTCAACAGATAGGTCGCATAACCGACCATATCTCTCGGCTCCACATGCGCAACTCTGAAGGCTGCCTCTACTTCTCGTTCCCATGCCATAGCCATCCCTGACTTACCATCACCTCTGAACTGGGGTGGATCTCCTGTCATAAAATCCTTAAAGGATCCGCCCCTTTGCGTAGAAGGTGAAGCACCAACCTCTGACCCTGTCACCGTCGGCTGAATAACTGGCCCCGGACTCTGACCCAAACCATGACCCTGCTCACGCCGCTGTCTGTAAAACTCTGTCAAGACCTCAAACAGCCCTGATCTGCGGATGTACTCGTCGCCCACTGGCTTACCTGCACCGGATCCCTCACCCTGATCTGCCATAATAATCTGCACAAACCGAAACAATTGAGAACCACATATAAATCACCCAGCGTTATACACTAAGCTAGGTTAATTAAATCCTCTAACATCTGACATCAGAATACTCCCCAAGGATCTGAACACGGTCTAAGCTCAAGCATCCACTGATACTCAATACTGAAACCACAAGCTCTGATACCATCAATGTAACACCCTCCCCGAACTCAGAAATGCCACGTCAACTCAATACACAGGTGGCAACATCTCAATACTCTATTTAATACATGTCATAGGATAACTCGAAATCACTGACAATTTAAACTTTCACATAATTGTCATTAACACATAATCCAGTAGATTACAACATCCCCAAAAGATGCTAACACAGCCAACACTAACATAATCCCTAGCAAGGCAGATACACCGTCCTCGATTATCCGCAATTCCCCGTTCAGCAAACCCGGCTACCAATCTCTTTCCTGATACCCTGAACATGGTAGACTCGAATACGTAAGCTCGGAAGCTCGTGAGTACTCGAGGGTTAGACTCTGCACGATAACACATATAACATGCACAACACAGTAATATGTCAACACATAGGTGCAACTCGATGCACAACACAATAATATCTCAACACATAGGTGCAACTCGATGCACAACACATATCTCTGCTCAAAAGGGGACCACGTTCCCCAGCTAACAGGCCGCACACAGCAGCGGTTAGCTACTCAATAGGCACAGGAGCGACCTGGCAATATCTCTGCCGTATATATACAGCCTCATATCTCGTGACTGGTTAGGGACAGTCAGCCTGCGCGATCACATATCGCGGACACCTGCACTCAAACGCATATAACACGTATGGGGGTAGAAGAAATCATACCTGCGCGCTACAGCTCAATCTCATACACATATCGCATCACGTATCACTGAATCTCATCTTATTCACAATACACAATGTACACGTACACGAAACTAGCTACACAATCATGACTCGAAAAACCGTCCCGCGGTTTAGAAAAGAACTCGGGTACTCACCTGATCAATCCACTAATCTCGGAATCTCTGACTCGGCTCGGCTCGCTGACTCGTTCCTGTAACACACGGATCTCGAAACATTAATCTCAATTCCAACTGATAATACAAACCCACAGACGCATCTCACAACTCATAATAAACGCAACCCGACTCAAACTCAAAATGATCCAACGAAACCCCGAAAACTCGATCGACGGATAACAAAACTCGAAACACGATTAACACAACCAAATACATCCCACGGAACCACCCCGAACGAACGCTCCGCGCCCGCAAACCCCCGACAGAACTCGCCGCATCGCGAGCCTGCGCTTAGGCAACTCGGCCGCGCCGCGATCGCGGTCGCGCCGAGGCCATCGCGGCCGCGCTCACGATGGTGCAGGTCGGAACAGCTCGCAAAAATGGCAGATATCCAGGGAAATAAACTCCCAGCTCGATTTCCAGCAATTCCACAACACAAAATTCATACACAACAGACCCAAAACTTTCAGAAACAAAAACCCTCAAGCCTAACACATACACATACGAATTTTGACCTCAAACCCATGAAACTTTACCTCCAATCTTCAAAACTTCAATCCAAGGAGATGAAGAACACAAGTTTGGCTCCAATTCAAGTCTTCCTCCAATTCACTTGCTGCTCCAGAGATTTACACACGCACTTTTGAGTCTTCAATTGAGGAAAGAAGAATAAAGAACGCACGAATATATGTTTTCCACTTTTAAACGGGTTCCGACCCCATAACCCGAACCCGATATCACATTTTCATAATTAAAATCCACTTAACCCAATTAATTCCACGAACCCAAATATATAATTAATCCACCAAATTTATAACCCGGAGACACGTAACTCACAAACCCGACACGTATAATCCACTACTCGGGCTCTCATTGGACCCACACAATAATAATTATTTAAACATCCATTAAAATAATTCCACGCAATAACTCTGAAAACGGGATGTTACAAATTACATTAAGAATTTCATAAAACTACTTAAACAAACAAATATTTAATTAAAATGAAACTATAAATATAATATTTTAGCTTGTAATTTATCTATTTATATGTAAATATTTGTGATATGTTTATGTTCGGTTCGGTTACCCGCGGTTTATTAAAAATGAAAACTGTAACCGGTCCGTCATATGTCGGTTTTTTCGGTTTCGGATTGACCGGTCCGGCTCGGTTTTCCGGTTTCTTTTGAACACCCCTAATTTTTACAACATTAGTCGAGTGAAAAAAATTAGGGTTATTTGTTTGGTAACCGGTCAAACAAGTTAAATATACACTTTTAAATAATACAAAAATAGTTTGGGGACTTAAACAGTAAGAAAAAAAGTTTAGGAACTTAATCGCGAAAATAAAAAAGTTGATTAGTTTTTTCAATATTAGCCCTAAAAAAACTAAAACTCAACTTACATTTCAGTTTTTTTTTTTTATTCTGTCCGTTTTTTATAATAAAATAAGATAATTAAAATTTATATTGTGTCGTGATTTCATTATCTAGATTCTACACTAACAAACTTTCACTAAGATTTATAAAATTTATTTTAAACAAGAAAAAGCAAATCTTTGTAGCATATAGGTTTGGGTTAATATTGAAAAATACCTTACGAATTTCATGAATTTATTGATTAAGTCATTTTACTTTTTTTTTATTAGTGTTTAAGTTCCTATACAATTTTTGTCTTATTCAAATTTATATGTTTGACATGTTAAGCGGGTCACTAATCGGTAGACGGTACAATGACCTAAACAAGAAAAAAGAAAGTTCAGTGACTTAATCATGAAAATTAGAAAAGAAAATTATCTTTTTTATAACAAACTATTCGATGAACTAATTATTTTACCTGGTAAGCAGGTACCATATTAAATTATATAGTTTTGTATAAGACTAATTGTATTTAGAGACTTAAATATTCATGAAAAAAATTCAGTTACTTAATCGATAAATGCATGAAAGTTTGTGGTGTTTTTTTTTTAACATTAACGCTATATGTATTTCCTCTTTATGCATTTAAAAAAAATTATTATGAAAAAACTAACATGTTTTCACGTTTTTTCGTATTCGTCCATTTATATCATTTTTTTCCATAAAAAACCTTAAGTTATTCCTTTTTTTTTGTTTAGTGAAATTGGACATTAGAACCCGGTTTTCTAGTTTTTAAAACCCGGTTCACAAATTATAACTGGGGTCTAATGTCCAAATTTCACTAAACCAAAAAAGAAAAGAATAACTTAAGACTTTTAAGAAAAAAATAATATGGAGAAACGAAAACACAAAAAACAAGTAAACATGTTGGTTTTTTTCATAATAAAGCCTTTTAAAAACATAGAAAACTAAAATTGACTTTCATAATGTATATTTATGCATCACCTAAAAATTAACTGCAAAACACAGTTCACATGCTACCACAACAAATATTTTTCAAATTTTTAATACCTTTCGTTTTCACATTTCATTGCTTGCTTTAATTTTTTTTTTTTTGCGTATATCAAAATTTGTACAAAATTTCCCCTAACCCCCTGTTTCAAAAACCCAGGTAAAACCCTAACCGGCTCCCACTAGCAGCGCGTGATTCACACTCACTCTATCCGCGAATGGCCAGCATCATCATTTAGAAATTTCGCCAGCATGGCATCGTCACAGTAACCACCAGTCGAAGGATTGACCAAACAATTTCCGTCTTCCTCCTCCGTCTCCATCCACCCACGCGCCTCCTCCACCGCAGCATCCCACGCACCGCCATCTCCAACCACCAAACCACATCCACCTGTTATCCCCGCCATATACGAAGTATCCGAATCCGAAAACGACGATCCACACAACTCCTCATTACCATTAATCGTAATGTACGACGCCGCAGTTTGGAAAATCGTCGGATGCCAGCAAGGATCTTCGATGATCTTCACCTTCACCGGACGCGTCTTCTCCGCCGAAGCTTCCAGAAACTTCGATAACTCCATCGCATCATTTTCTTCGTCATTTTCCATCGAGAACAACCACGCTAACATGTTCTCAACCTCCTCGCTAACGTTCTCCGCCTTAACCTCTTCGTCGCCTCCTGCCACCGTCGATCGATCTCCGCTATCATCCTCCATTTTTCTCGGTACGTTTTCGTTAATCTCTCCTACACTCACAGTCACATCACACAATGGATGTGTGTGTATATATAGTTATATATAGAGAGAGAAAGAGAGAGAAAATCAGTTTTAGAGAGAGAGAGAGAGAGAGAGGGGGTGAGGGTGGGATAGTATGATATGCGTGTACGACTACTGTACTGATATGGATTATCGAGTGAGAAAAAGACAGACGATGACAAAACTGGAAGAAAATGAAAAGTAATGAAAACTGACAGGGTGGCAGCCGGAATTTGACACGTGGATCAAGAATAGGTTGTGGATTATATGGCGTAGTCTGTGTGGTTGCACATCAAACAATTTCTATCATTTTCTTAATAAATATCTAATGTGTTTTGTACCATCCCCATATCACACACTAATGATTTTTTTATTATTACTTTTTTAACTAAAAACAATTTAATTCCTTTCCAAAAAATATTAAATTTATATTAAATTACAAAAACGGTCCCTGTGGTTTATATTAAATTATGGTTTTAGTCCCTAAAATTTTTTTATTAAACCACAAGTCTCTAAAATCGAAAAGTTGTAACATTTTGATCTCTAAAACTAACGGCGGTTAACTTGAGCCGTTAGTCTCATGGACATTTTTGTTCTTTTTACTTTCAGCGGCCTTGTAATTTTCATAATTTTTTCATTCTTTATTCTTTTGGATAATTAAATGATAAAAAAGAAGAAATGCTAATATATATATATATATATATATATATATATATATATATATATATATATATATATATATATATATATATATATATATATATATATATATAGATTGAGGTTCAATTGAGAACTTTTATGCATCGGGGCACCTCGAGGCACTTTTGTGCATCGGATAATCCACCAAGGGTGCACAAAGGGCATTTAGGGAAAACTAAAGGCATGATAATTAATTTATTTCTAAAAATCATTAAATGATAATTAGGAGTTACATTTTGAATTAAAATCTCATATTAACTACATTCTTCATTTTCCTCCTCATTTCTCTCTCTCTCTCTCTCTCCATCTCTCTCTCTCTAATCATGTTCTTCATGATTTTTCTTAGTGATGATGATTTGAAGACGAAGATTAACGATGAACAACGATGATGATGAACATGAACAAGAGAGGTAACCGACGAAAATTATGAAGAACATGATGCATAGATGGATGATGAACAATGAATGATGATAATGCATAGATGGATGATGAACAATGACAATGCATAGATGGATGATGAACGATGAACAACGAAAAATGATGATGCATAAATGGAAACAATGACGATGCATAGATAAATGATGAACAAGTTGAACATGATGCATATCTGAATGAAGAATATGAACGACAAACACGATGCATAAAAGAATGATG
The DNA here is from genome assembly GCA_020465985.1 of Centrapalus pauciflorus. NCBI lineage: Eukaryota > Viridiplantae > Streptophyta > Magnoliopsida > Asterales > Asteraceae > Centrapalus > Centrapalus pauciflorus. Next base: position 1,570,022 of record JAANYP010009468.1, on the reverse strand, counting down.
AACAAGTTGAACACGATGCATAAATGAATTTGTGTATTTTTTTGTTAAAATGCGTTTTTTTATCACAATGCATAGATAAACACGATTAACGATGAAATGCATCGATCTCCATCATCTTTTTTGAATTTGTGTAATTTTTTTAAATTTGGAAATGTATCAATTGAATTTATTTAGCATTTATTATTTGATTATTTGTTGAAATATTAAATTTAATGAGGTATGCACATTCCCCAAAATGCCCTTCTTCCTTTGTTTCTATAATGCACAAGATGCATAAAGTTGTCTAACTATTTACCATTTTGCCATTAATCTAATCCATACAATTTTTTGATCTAATGGATGATATAGGTACTTTTGTACCTCGATGCATAAAAGTGCTCAATTGAACCTCCCTCTATATATATATATATATATATATATATATATATATATATATATATATATATATATATATATATATATATATATATATATATATATATATATATATGAAAATAAATTATAATATAAATGAAAAAAGAGAAAAACAAGTATGAAAATTACATAAATGGTCAATGAAAGTCAAAATGACAAAAATGCCCCTGAGACTAACGGCTCAAGTTAAACGCCATTAGTTTCCAGGGACCAAAATGTTACACTTTTACGATTTTATGGACTTGTGGTGTAATAAATTATTTTAGGGACTAAAACTGTAGTTCCATATAAACCACAGGGACCATTTATGTAATTTAGTCTTAAATTTGTTTTTAATATGTTTAGATTAATATAGTTTATATATGACGTTACACATTCAATAAACGGTACCTTATACATATCATATCACACGTCATCAACATCTCCTACGATGTTTATCTTTTTCTTTCCCATTATATTTTACCCCTCATCGTCTATATATCTTTTTATTCTTCTTATTTATTTTGGCGTTTGGTTCATGGATATTTTGGGATTCAGTGAAATTTGTATTTAAAATCTTATGTTTGGTTCATATATTTTAGTAATGATATAAAATTTCAGGATATATTGAATCCTTTCATTTTTTTTGTTATCTAAAAAACTCAGTCTTCTTCGTAAGATTATAAATCTCAGTTACTTTGTATTCTTCAGATTAGCAAATTAATCTAAAAGATATTGTTGATTTCTTTGACAAAATCATGATAATATAAAAATGCTAAATAATGCAAAGTTTGTGGTACCGTTACATCCGCAGGATTTTGACTCGATATTAATACACTGGTAGTGCATTGTTAAAACAAACAACTATTAGCCAAAGTTTTTTTTAACAACAAAACAATCACATAATTTAATTCTACTTCTAAATCTACATAAAAATCTACAACGAGACTTGAACTCTTAACCTTAAGCCACCTTTTAACACCTGATACCAAATAGACATACCATAACATCACAACATAGCATGGTTGGGTCGTTTAAACAATCGCCAACCATCCGGGATATAATCAATTAATAAAAGATTAACACTCGTGTCGCAAGTAAACAAGTCAAAGACACGTTTCGGACTCATAACATTTAACAACCAACCACAAAACTTAAACAATGAGTGTATTTTTTTGTTTGAACGACTGGTGTGGTGGTTGTCGTCTAGGCCCAAGTGACGACAGATCCCGGTTCGATCCCCACCACAATCTCCTAGTTAGATTAAAATCTCCAAAGTTAGATTAATTCACATGAAGGGAAAAACCCTAAAATCCGCCTCAATTGAGGATCGAACCCGGGTAACTAGCCAAAATTTATAGTTCAAAAGACAATAACTACAAATAATCTTCGTAAGTACTTATTAGGATTCTCCAAGCTAAATTAACAGAATTTGACTTTCACGATACCTCATGCCTACACAATGATTAGATCAAGTTTTTTTAACTACGTGTATAGTTTATAATCCTATAAAAAGATGTAATAACACGTTATAACAATTAAAATGATAATTGAAATCGTTAAAAGAACAAACTAAAGAAAAACACAAGCCATGGCTGCCCATGGCCACAACACTTGCCCTCACACACGGCCTTGCCTCGTAGGACACCTACATCTTCTGCCTTGTTTTAGGTGTTTATCTGTTTAGTCTGCTCCTAACTAGCTAGTGTTTTGTTTTCTATTTGGGTTGCTTGTTTTTGGCTTGATCTCATCGATAGGAAAGACTATCACAGTTACAGTTCCCCTAACACAGAGATTTGTTTCTCTAGCTGAATCAGATAATGGTTCAGTTGGTATAACCATTAAACACCTGCAAAAATTTCCAAGAAGGCTAGAAGTGTTAACCGATTTATCATACATAACAAAACTAATTCATCACAAAAACTCATTACAACATCTTTTTAGTTTTATTTTTATTAAAAAAAACCCATATTCCAATTTTTCATTGATCAACATGACATGCTTTCGTAAATAATTTGTCTCTTTAAACACTATCTTTCGAAGACAACCAAATTGTTTCTTTATTCATTTAGCAAAGTTCATTGTCTCAAATAGATTTACGAAATAAATATCTTTAAATTTCAAACACATATTATCATCATCTACATTTCTACTTTAGATCGACATACAATCTTAATTAATGGTAAAGTCCTGACCAAAATCCATCTGGTTTGTCTTATTTTTGAAAGTAAAATTCATACATACACAACACTCACTCTTAATACAAAAATTATTCCTATATCAAAATAAACACATTTATTTTCCAACAATAGGAAATAGTTTAAATTCGTATTTTAAAAATAATATACACCAAGGGATGTGTAAAATAACTGAATCCGAAACACATCTTAAATGGGTTAATTGAGTCGGGTTATTCGGTTGTCGATTTTGTTAACAGGTTAAATGGTACCCGAATAATATTTTCGGTTTGGGGATCAGATGGAATGCAATAAGTTCGGGTACCCGAATAATCCATTATTATACACAAACCATAAAACCCGTTTTAAATTTTCGGTTTTTTGTTTATAATTAGGACTTGAATTGTTTATATATAAAAAGTAAAAAATCTAAATACCCAACCAATCTGACCCGCTTTATCCAGATTACCAAACACATAATGGATTACATTTTTATACATAACCGAATATTCCATTTAACCCAAACCGGATAATCCGGTACCCAATTAATCTGAAACCGATTAGCTGGTCTTCTTATTTGGTTTGGGGTCTGCCAGCTAACTATACCCTCAAACCCGATACCCATTTAACTCGCCCGAATAAAACCCCATGTAATACACCTATATTTGATTTTGATGAGACCACTATTAATAAATTATAATTTTCAAAACAAATAGTAATATATTGACATAAAAGTGATAATAAACTAATAAAAAAACATAAATATTATCTTAAAATATGTAAAAAAAATGGTATAACGTCATGTTGACTTTATATCATAATAATCAATAAATGTTAGCTCTAAACTATTATGACAAATAACTTATGCATGTATTTATGTACAAGACATAAGTGATAGTAAATACTTAAAAGTTTTGAGAGATTAGGTTTTTGATTTTTATAACATAAAAGGAAGAAACATATTCAACCAAGTGAAAACTAAAACAATTAAAATCAAGAACAAAACATAGATGTGGTACCAATTCAATTTGATATGGTTTCGATAAGTTTCATTATATTTCCGGTCCAATCATGAGAGTCCTAACGATTAACTAAAAAAACACATGCTAAAATTGAATAATTGAATTCAAACCTTAAGGAAAATTGTAACATCCTCGGATTTAATTTATTGTAATTGGGATAATTAGATGAATTTCTGTATTAAGTTAAATTATTAAAAATGTTTATGTATCTGGATATTTGGAAGTTGGTTGTTATTTTATGAAATTAAAAAGTTTGTGAATGTTAAATTTTAGTTATTAAGTATGATTGTAAAAAGTTAGTGACGATGAAAATTATGATGAAAATCAGTATTTATTAGAACCGGATAAGTTGAGGGGCTATATGTGCCAAAAGCCGAAAGTTAAGAAATAAAAGACTCTTGGTCTTTTATTTGAATCATTTCAACTTCAAAATACTCAAGAACTCTCTCCATCTCTCTCTTGAAAATCTGCTGGAATTCGAAATTGTGGAACAAAATTCGTGGATTGCATCTGAATACTAACAAGAATCGATTGGATTTAAGTTGGAAATCAATAGTTGAACATCCTTGAAGGTTCAGAAGCAAGAATCGTCACTTAATTCGTCCAAAAAGGTTAGAAATTTGACTTTTTAATAGCTTTTGTGTTCTTGAGAAAAAATGCTCAATTTTGGTCATTTCTGGACGAATTAGAATGTTATTGATGTGGAAATGATGTAGAAACATTCAATATATGTTAGTATGACATTATTAAGGATTGCATGTTGTTAGAAATGGATTTATGGAAATTTTATGTTAAAACCCGTAGCTTCGACATGATGAACTGCATGTCGACTCGGCGAGTCGCCAAGAACACTTGCATAAAATCTTCAAAAATTCATAAATGTTGGATCCGAATTCGGTTGGGACCCGAAATTTGGATAGGACCGAAATCAAATTAAGAACCGAACTCGGATGGGTCAACTTGATTCGGGTGGATCCGAAAACCGGGCGAGGATCCTTAATTCGGACCTCGACTCGGCGAGTCAACTAGGCCGACTCGGCGAGTCGCCTGCAATTTAGGTGTAATTCGGATGGGTTATTAAGGACCCGAATTGATAGTCAAATAATTACACTTTTGGGATATCTTTGGTACTACATTAATACATATAATGGAGGGTTAATTGGGAATAATAACACCTCGAATGATGGTTTATAACGTGAGATTCGGATGACGGTTCCGATTGTTGTAAAACTTTTGATTGTACAAATTGATGCTCGAACACGTATGTGATATGTTTTCCATATGGAAATGTAACAGGTCCCTTGTGGTGTTGTTTAACCCACGGTGGGGTACTTTTGAGTCCGGTTGAAATCCCGAGGAGAAATAATATTGCTTAAAGATTAATAACGCACCCACTGTGAGTACCTTTGATTTTAACATTGCTGCATCTGCATTATGTTTGCATTGCCTGCTGAGGCATGTTGTTTCATATTCGTGCGGCACTCTACTAACATGCGTATATGTTGATGCACATTCATACTTGTTGCATGTCCGTTCATTTGTTGTGCATCCTTTCGATGGACCTGCGTGGTCGCATCTGTACTCTGATGTTACTGTGCTATATGACCAAGAGTTTGACACCTCTGTGGTCAGGATAGATAGTAAGTCATCCCCGATGTAATGTCTGCCTCAGATGGTTGGTTTTTCTTATGCCGAGTGTCAGCTCGAAGGAGCTGCGGCTCGGGTTTGCGTACTTGGAGTACGTGTGGAGTATACGGTATGTGTTACCGCGGTTACTCCGGGTGGCATCATAATGATTTGTAGAATGTGTAAAATCATATGGTATTCACTAAGCTTTAGCTTACCCCTTCAATTGTTATATTTTTACAGGAAAAGGGAAATCCGCTGCGGGACCGTCTAGCTAGGTCGTTTATTGAAGTGTTTGAAGATTTCTACTGTTTAGCTTGGTATTTGGTTTATGGAATTAATGTTGTAATAATTTGGGAATGATGTAATACTTTGAGTATGTAGACCTAGACGTGTAACCTATGTTGCACTGTAGTGTGTTTGACAAATATGTATTATTTTATGTACTTTTATGCTTCCGCACTTTAATTAAGATATCAGATTGTTATGAAATTTGTATGTTGGTGATTAATCCTGGGAATATTGTAATTGGTGGTTAATGTGGCAAGGGTGTCACAAAAATGGTTGTGATATTATTCATTAATATTTTAATGGATGACTAATAATATATTTGCAATTTCTTAAAATTTTGTAATTCATCTTCATCACCTTAAACCGATCATGAATAATTTTTCCTAATCTGTTGCTTCCCGAATACCAATTCCACTTCAATCTGTCAATTTTGACGTTGGCTTGAAAAACTTTGCCTATAAATTCCATTTCAACTCCCGTAAACTCTACTTTCGACACATGTACTATTTTGCCTTCTCCGTTGCATTTCATTCTCCAAGTCTTTGTCGATTTGCACACATGACAACAAATTTAAAGACAACCCATGCCAGTATTCCACTAGAAGAACCACTTTGCCTTGACCGTTGATTCACAATGGTGCACCAAATGGACCACTCTTCTACACATGTAAAGGGTTGTGCAAAAAGTGTCTATCTCTAAACCCTAAACCGCTTTCCTCTCATTATTGGTCAAGCATGATCCTGAACATTGCTTAGACCGGTTAGTCAAAATACAAAAAAGACGAGCTGCTAACATTAACACAGAAGCAACCATCCTATGAAAAAGCGTAATAGCTCACTGGTCTAGCTCCATGGCATCGAAAATGTATTAGCCGATCCATTTTTTAAATTTTATGAAGTCCATGACTTTATGGGGGATGTAAAGGGTTCCTATTAATGAATTCTTATCGTTACCGACACGAAATAAAATGCATGGAAATACTGGGTGCGTTTAGTTTATGAAAATTTCCATCTCACTTTTCAATGAAAATGAAAAACTTGTTTACTTAACAACAATTTCATAAATTTTCATTTCACTTTTTAAGATACCACTTTTCATACTCACTATCTTACTTTTCTAATACCTACCCTATATTTTTTTATTAGGGTTAATTGCGTCAAAAGGTAACATACTGTCACAATTTTTTCAATCTGATTATCGTACTAATTTTTTTTAAATTAAGGTAACGTACTTTGAAATCAAGACAATCAAGGTAACCATATCGGATTGAATAGGGTAAAAATGGGTTAATTACGTCGAAAGGTAATTTATTGTCACTGTTTTTTTAATTTGGGTAACATACTCAAAAAATTTATTTGAGGTAACATACTTTCCAAATCAAGTCAATAAAGGTAATCGTATCAGACTGAAAGGTAAATATAACTGACGGGACAATTTCTATATCCAGTCATCGGTTTTTTAATTTCTAATATTGTTTAATTATTTTTAAAGTTGCTCAAAATAGCAAGGTATTATCAAAAAGTCATTTTAAATTGCACAAAATAGTGTACATCATATACAATTAAACTGTCAATTCTGTAAAAAAATCTGACTGGACAAAGAAACTGTCACGTCAGTAATTTTTACATTTTAATCCGATATGGTTACCTTGATTGACTTGATTGGAAAGTATGTTACCTTGATTAGAAAAAAAAATTAGTATGTTACCCAAATTGAAAAAACTGTTACAGCGTGTTACCTTTTGACGCCATTAACCTGGTAAAAATTATTGATGTGACACTTTTTTTGTCCAGTCAGATTTTTTTTATAGAAATGACAGTTTAATTGTTATATGTATGATGTTCACTATTTTTTGCAATTAAAAGTGCATTTTGATAATACCTTATTATTTGAGCAAATTTAAAAATAATCAAGCAATATTAGAAATTAAAAAAATTTTATGGCTGGATATAGAAACTGTCATGTCAGTAATTTTTACATTTCAATCCGATACAGTTACCTTGATTGACTTGATTTGGAAAGTATGTTACCTCAAATAGAAAAAAATTTAGTATGTTACCCAAATTGAAAAAACAATGACAATAGATTACCTTTTGACGTAATTAACCCTTTTTATAATACTCTCTCTTACTTTTCTATTACCTAACCTATTTTTCTTATTTTATATTCACCCATCTTATTTTTCTTAAAACAAAAACTTCATCATCTAAACAATTTTTCACTTTTCATAGAAACCCTTGTTTTTTTTTAAACTATAATTTGAAAACTGAAATTAAAAACCAACTAGTTTTCCTGAACTAAACGCAACCTTAATAACATGACAATGTTAGAATTTATAGACTTACACTTACCAAATATGGTTGGGTTTCCCAATCATTGGAACCCACCCAAAAATTTTTTAGTAGTAAGCTATATGTAAAGGTTTTGCTGTAACCCACAATTTCAATATCTTGGGCCCAATGGTTATTAACGAAGCCCAAACCAAGTTGCTGAACCCATTTAATCCTTCGTATAAATTAAGCACATTTTGCATATATCTCTTCCAATCGTCTTATTAACCCAAAATTCAATTTGATTTCTCACGTCTTAGATGATATCACTAATCAAACACTTATACACATATATTACTTTTATAGTATTAAAATCATCACGAGTAATTATAAAACTTTAATGGTTATTTGATTTTGAATCGTTTGACGATAAACTCATATTTATAAGTATTAATTGTGAATTCTATAAGCTAATCCTATACTACTACTTTCTTTGATTTTATATGATGTCTTCAGAAATCTAGGTATTCACATTCGAGCATGAATATAAAGATTTTTGGATACTCTATGACGATGCATTAACAATCTATAAATATTCATAAATGATTAACTAAATGTGTAAATCTGTCATTTGTTGTTCTCTCGTAATACTAAGTGACATCTTCTGTATTTGACATATCTCAACTAAAGTGGATCCAATGAAATCTCAATGGTCCAATACCATATTAACTTCCCCATGTATGTTTTAATTTTAAAAAGAAAAAAAATCGATAGCCAATTGTTTATGTTTTTAATTCTAGTTTTTAAAACTTTGAATTTTTAAAGATTATATTGATCCTAAAATGTCTCCACTAATTATATATATTATCATTTATTATTATATATAATACAATAAATAAAAAATATAATAATAATAAAATAATAATTATTATTATTATTACGATATAAATTTAACAATTATTTTTTAATCAACCTATCAGTTACATGAGTTAATAAACTAGATAAAAGTTTTGAAATATCAATCAAATCGAACATAAACTATTTAAATTATTTATATAAATACCTATTTTCATCCCAACATTTTCTGGCACATTGTTCTAAGGAGGCGTTTGCGAACCAAACATATTTACTCTAGCAATAAAATCTGGTAAATGAATGAAATTCTAGAAGGAATAGAATTTCTCTGAATTCAAATCATGTAGCTTGTTTGGCTGACAGGAAATTAATGAAATTCAAATTTAATTCTTTTGCTGTTTTCATTTTAGTTTATGAATTTGTCAAAGAATTGGAGTGTGATTATGACAAATGACCAAAAGATATTATTAATAACTTTAAATATTGATGTTTACTACAAAACAAAACAATATCCAATTAGTAGGGTTAAGGTAAGCTAGATGTCATGCAGGGGTGATATGACTGAGATAAGATTAGGTGGAATAGGTTTAAAACATGATTGAGATATGATATGGTAAAATGATATTAAGTCGGTGAGTGTGTGCAATAATGTAAGGGTAGAAAATAATTTGATAGGTGAGTGGATCTGTGGTAAGGTAAGGTAGGAAGTGGGGGTGGGGTGGAGATAATGTATGGTATGATGGGTATATAAAGTTGGGAAGAGCTGTTGTAAGTTTGATGGGTGACAGGATTAGGTGGGTGGAGTGATGTAGGGATAGAGTATGATGAGTGTAAAATAAGGGTGTGAATAGGGATAGCAACGAGGCGGATTCGGGGCGGGAATGGAAATACCGTCTCCGTTTAAAAAACCGTGGGTATTAAACGGGGATCCCCATCGGGTATGCGGGGAAACCCGCGGGGAATCGGTTAACCCATTTATAAATCAATGATATGAAATTTAATCACATGGTTCATAATTTAAGTTTAAAATGTTCATGTATGTTAAAAATACAATACTAATATTAAATTAAATTTGTATCCCTATCAAATGATAACGAAAAAAACATTATTTCAATAAATTATATGTAAATAAATAAGTTTTTTAAGTTATACATGATAATTTTATGTATAATATATAAAATAGATAAAAATATTCATCTTTTATATATAATATATATTCAATATAAATAGGATGTTGCTATTAAAAGTAATCGGGGATTTAAACAGGTTTTGTAATCGGGTATAACGGGGCGGGTATTATCGATACCATACCCGCCCCCATCCCCCATTTAACTTAATCGGGTTCGGGGAAACCCGCCCCGTTTAGATCGGTTTTTGATTTTTCCTGTCGGGTTCAGTTTTTTTTTTTTGCCATCCCTAGTGTGAAAAGATATGATAAATTTGATAGTTGAGTAGATTGGTTGTAAGGTAAGGTGGTTGAGATATGAGTGAGATGAGATACGGTAGGGTGGGTGTAATATAAGAGTTAGAATATATATGGTAAGTTTGATGGGATAGGAAAATTGGTGGTGGGTGGGTGAGGCGTGGGGTCGATAATGTATAGGCAAGGTAGATGGAAGTGGGTTGATATAATAGGTATGAGTGAATAGATTAGATATGTCATGAAAATGAAATGTTTACTCATTGACAAATCTTATGGAAAACACATTACTTTTAAGCTATAAATGATTTGTTTGAAAGTGAATTGTCATTCCATGAAATCTGACAGCCAAACATGCCACGTGAATGAAATGTTACATTTTAACACCATTAAAAAGGTTTCTAAACTAATTTTACCAATTGAATTAGATTAAAGAAATAAGTCCAACCTATTCTCATCCTACCCATATTTATGGTTTAGTAATATGTGTACCATAAATTATGCACATGGTACAAACCATTAAGCATGTTGACTGTTTTCGCCCAATAGAATAGACCAGTGTCTCGCCAATAATAACTTCGATTGCTTCATCTTTTGTTGTCCTTTTGGTTTCTTCCTTATTCTCCGATCCTCGGTTAGGTTTTGTTTAACAGGCGTTTCTCAAATTCTCATCCCCAAATCTCCACTTCACTGATTTGATCACTGGAATTCAACTGCAGGTATATATGAATTTGATTATTTTTCACTTATTTTCATCCATTTATTCCAGATCTTTTTCCAAATTGTGTTCAATCTTCGGTAAAGTTCTAATTACGGGAGGTTTTTGTTCGTATTGATTGCTGATCTGTAAAAAAAAGAATCTTGCATTCTCTATTGTGTGAAATTGTGCGAATTTTGATTTTATATATACTGTTTTTAGGGATCGTTTCAATGGCAACTCCCGGTGGACCTAGACCAGGCAATCTGCCACCGAATTATAATCCCAATTCAGTTGCCGATAATTTGCAGAACCTACAAATTAATCGCCCTAATCAGCCACCGAACCCTGGTAATGGACCTAGAGGTCCACCTCCACCATTTGGGCAACAACCCCAACCCCAATCGCAGCCTTTTCCTTCGTCTGGTCCCTATTCGGCATCACCGTTTTCTGGGCCTAATCGTCCGAGACCTCCACCGCCAGGTGTTGCTCCTAGAGGTGTAGTACCTCCATCTAGTGGACCTCCACAAGGTGCATTGCCTCCTTTCATGGTTGCTAACCGACCCAGCAGTGGTGGAGGTCCTCCTGGGGTTAATGCACCTCCTGCTTCGAGGCCTATGCCGTCTGGTCCACCTGGTCCTCGTCCTGGTCCTTTTGCATCCTCTCCTTTGACAACTGGTCCGCCTCCACCACCAGTAGGTGGTGGTTCGGTAAGTAATGGGCCGCCAACGTTTGGACCACGTGGTGTGCAGGGTGGCCCTCAATATCCTTCAGCCAACATTAGACCAAGACCTTCAACTGGACCTCCACCCGCTCCACAAACCATGTCGTCGTCTGCAGGTCCAACTCTTCCAGGCCAACCGTTGCATTCCTTTCTTGGAGGCCCTTCTGATAATCAACCAAGAGGGCCGGGACAGATAGCACCCCCTTTTTCAGCACCTCCAAGAAGCATGCAAGCGCCTTCAGGACCCCCATCGTTTTCAGCCCAGGGACAAGCTATACCTCAATCACAAGGTTCTCCATTTGGAGCTCAACCATGGCAGATGCAATCACGACAAGTAAGTTTTAAGCATATCTACAATAATTTGACTCTTGTGTTTAATTTTCTTGCTGCTGAATGATGTATATCAAACTTTTATCTAGCTCTTGGTTCGTGTTTGTTTTGACGGATATTGCTACCTGTCATCATCTTATTTTTAGGAGCATCAATTGGATTATTTAGCGTTACTCTTAAAATTATTGTGGATGCTACAAACTGTTTTCTTTTGTTAACACTGGCAGTGTACCCATGGTATGTAGCGGCGTGTGAAATTTCATTATAAATCAAGAACATAAAATTAATGCAACTCTTCATTAAAATAGAAAGATCAATATTTGTTCAAACAAAATAGAATTTGTAAGGTGTATTTGTACTTTGAGGGAACTGAAATGGTGAGATGTCTGTGTATCGAGTGGTTTGGTTAGATGTGTGCTTGTATGGTTGTATTCTTATATAGATTTCTTAGCATTACTATGATTGGCTGACTAAATTTCACATAGATCATAGGCTCATAGCTTTATAAAAAATGAATTGTCAAGATTGAAGATTTGATTTGTACTTGAATTTCAAGAAGTGTTATAAAATGACACACACACACACATATCTATAATGAGTACTATAGATACGACAAAGTTCTGTTCATGCAATGCAGCGGTAACTTGTACCACCTGCAAAGGTTATTTGTACCTCTTGAACTTCAAGAAGTCTTAGGAGAGAATGTTAAATGCATTATAAGGTAGTATGGATATTGATAGCCACATTAACATTTACACAAAATATTGAACTTCTAAAAATATAGGTGATAAATCAATAAAAAAATCTATACAAACTTATCATCTTAAAAATGGTACATTAGAACATGCCATACTACTTTGCTAAGCAAGTCTAAGCTACATTTTGTATATATTGAAGCAGATTGTTACATCTATGATTGATTCTGGGAAATAATAAGCCAAATCTGCCTGCTTATATGAGACATGTTGCATGAGAAACACAAACGAAGAATAATGCTCAAGGTTGTTAGACATAGATGAATGTATCCATCTGAAGGAATAACAGGATAACATTTGGCAGTTAGAACTAATTAAGGTCCTTGTTTTTTGTTATGACACGTTAAAAATAAAATAAAAATAAAAGTCATATCTACGGCGGTAGATTAAATTGACGACCAACTGCTTTGTATACTTGGCCACCTAGGGGGTGTTTGGACTTTGGATGAGTGAATATGTTATTATTGTGACTTCAATCTGCAATATTCAGCTTTACGTGTTTCGTTACCGTCTTATGATTATTTGATTTAGAGGTTAAATAATAAGTTTTGAACAACCTTTTTTAATGCTACCTACAAACAGTTGATTATCAAAGGCTAAGATTAAAAAAATGCGTGTATAATGTTATTTTTTATTACTTACTTTAATAACCATAATATGGTAAACAATAAAGACAATCAAAAGTGATCATTACAACTTCAAGAAGTGGAAGCACATCCAAACACCATATTGTGCATCACGTTTAATTACAGCTAACTATCAGATGATATCACATAATCACTTCCAAAATGCACATCCAAACACACTCTTAAGTCACTTGGATTGCAATGTTTTAAATAAATTTTATTTTGCATGATGCCAAGACTGCCTTTTCTTTTCATACATTTTGTGCTGAGAGTAGGTTCTTACTTCAATAAATTTTTTAGAATGCACCACCTCCACCAAGAATGTTTGGGATGCAGCCACCTCTTCCTAATCAACAATCAATGGCTACAATATCGCCTGCAATGGGTCCTAGTGGAAATGCAGTTGCGGGACCATCAAAGATTGATCCTAACCAGATCCCACGACCTGTTCCAAGTTCCTCAGTTGTTTTGCATGAAACTCGCCAGGGCAACCAGGCCAATCCTCCACCAGTATTTATCTTAACTGTTCTTAACGTTTTTCTTATTTACAGTTTTAATCAGTGTTTGTAAAGTGTTGGGCGTGTGCAAAAATGGGTTTGTATTGACAAAACGAAAGAACCGAACTGGTACCGGTTATGTTGGTTCTAAATATATGAACAACTGGTTCATGGTTTCGGATAGTTTCATAAATCTGTTCTTGGTTCAGGCTGCAATTATAACCAAACCGTTTTTATAATAGAATTTCGTAATATTCAAACTTTACATCTTGATTCCCAAGTTTCTGCTTGGACCAAGGAACTGAAAACGGTTTACACTTATGCGATTCTATTATTTTTAATTTTTGGGTTCTGATTTGGTCCTGTATCGTTCCTATGAACCCCCTACACAGTATCTTTCTTGGTTCCTATTATTTAAGTAGTTGTACTAACCTTATCTTTCCTGTTTTTTTTTTTTTATTTAAATATAATGAAGCCTGCTACAAGTGAGTTTATTGTAAGGGATACTGGAAATTGCAGTCCTCGATACATGAGAAGTACCATTAATCAGGTAATATGTATTTTCTTTCATCTACTTTTGTGGTGAAACGTTTGTTGCTTACGTTAATGCAGGATTTTTTCTGTTTATTCTTCAGATTCCTTGCACTTCTGATCTTTTGAGTACGTCGGGCATGCAATTGGCTCTGTTGGTCCAGCCCTTGGCCCTCCCTCATCCATCCGAGGAACCGATCCAAGTAAGACTCAAAATTCTTTGTTCTTTTAAATTGTAACGTATGACATCCTTCATGGTCCACTGGGATACATGCCCTAAAAAAGTTTTTGTAGTGTGAAAAGAATACAATAAAGAAGTTATTCTAGTGTTTCCCCAGGTTTTATTTATTTGATATGGTAATAGCAAATACATTGGTTGACAATCCTGGATTCACCACCATCTTTAGAAAGAATAGGAGAGGGTCAACTCCATTAGTAGAGTCTAGGTGCTATTGATTTACTATCTTTCCCTTTTGTCGTGATTGTACTCATGCTAGCATAAGGGTCCTTTACAAGATGACAGTTTGTTGTAGCTGATTGGGTTTTTTTTTTCTTTTTCCAATTTATTTGAATGATAGGATTTGATTCTTAGAAGTCTAATATTGGGAATTAGTTACAGGAAGGGAGTTAAAATTCTTGAATGCTAAATTTGAATTATTTTTCAGATAGTGGATTTTGGTGAAGGTGGTCCTGTTCGTTGTTCTCGTTGCAAGGGCTACATCAATCCGTTCATGAAATTTGTTGATCAGGGAAGACGTTTTATCTGTAACTTCTGTGGTGAGTGTTGATATCTATTGTTTTCTATCCTTTGCTCTTGATGCAAAATTTTAGTTTATAGAACCACACACACACACACACCAAACAGCCAGGAAAGCAGAAATATTTACATTACTGACATAAAAGCATGTATTCTGCTACTCTTTTTTCAGGGTTCACAGATGAGACCCCACGTGACTATCAGTGCAATCTTGGTCCAGATGGCAGGCGTAGAGATGCAGATGAACGGCCCGAGCTATGTAGAGGAACAGTCGAATTTGTCGCTACAAGGGAATTTCTGGTTAGTGTTCCATTTTACTATTCTTCGTGTTTGTACTACCATTTAATTGATGCACTATGTCATTGTATCATTCACAGGTACGCGATCCAATGCCCGCCGTATTCTTTTTTCTCATTGACGTGTCAATGAATGCCTTGCAAACTGGTGCAACAGCTGGAGCTTGCAGTGCTATCAGCCGAGTTATTGGTGATCTTCCAGTAAGTTAATGTGAATTTGGTACAAGGATTTCCTCTGGAATTGAAGTTATTGATGCTTTTACCTCACAAAAGGTTCAATGTTCATATTAAATGATCTATCATTATTTTTTGATGCAATAACGTTGTTGTTGCAGGAGGGTCCTCGAACGATGGTGGGAATCGCTACATTTGACTCAACCATCCATTTTTACAATCTGAAACGTGCGTTGCAGCAGGTGACTTAAACGGCAGAGGATGATAACAAATTATATGCTGTTGTAGTGCTTAATTTCTACATTTTGGTGTTGCAGCCTTTGATGCTCATCGTTCCTGATGTTGAAGATGTTTACACTCCTCTCCAAACTGATGTTATTGTTCAACTTTCCGAGGTAAGTCAGCAAGATGTTGTAGCATGTGATCATTTATTATATTCGAAAGTAATTAAGATTAACGCCATTTTCCATTATGTGAATGGAACTGATCCCAATCGTATTTGATGCCATCACATTACAGTGTCGTCAACATCTAGACCTGTTACTAGAAAGCATCCCGACAATGTTTCAGAATAATAAAACTGCTGATTCAGCTTTTGGTGCTGGAATGAAGGTACTAAAATTTCTATACGATTGCCATACCCCTCCTTATGCGTTGCACAAGTTGTCTCCTGATGCTGACAGATGTACACAAAAGTGAAAGTGTGAAACACGCTTTGGAGGAATAACATGATATACTTATAATTCCTAGGAGGGATGCAGAGAGGCCCTAACACAATATGCTGCTAATTTTGGCAAATTTGTCTCAATAACCGAGTCTTGACCTAATATAGCGTGTGGTCGGTGGAATTTTCTCGATTTCATGTGATTCACATAAAAAGTGAAAATAGAAATTGGTAAAAGAAAATTGGGGAAACTTGAAATTGGGGCTCCAAAAACAATGGGATTTGCACTTTATAGTTGGGCCGAACTACCACATGCATGCAGCCTGTGAACTTTCCATGTACTAGTCATGGACTCCGTAATTTTCCTGATTAAGAGTCTTGCCTGTTTTTAACGGGAATAAGATATATTGGTCGTCAGTATATTAAACCAAGTGACTAACACTCCTCTTCTGTCACTCAGGCTGCATTTCTGGCAATGAAGAGTACCGGTGGCAAACTTTTAGTTTTTCAATCAGGCAAGCTATTGAACACTACAACAATGTTCTTATATTTGAAAGTTTGGGGCTGAAACTTATTATTTTTGTTATTTAATCTTTTCACCATTGTATTATGTTTCAGTCCTGCCTTCGGTTGGTATCGCCGCCCTTTCTGCTAGAGAAGCTGAAGGAAGAACTAATATCTCTGCGGGGGAAAAGGTATTACCAATGGATGCGTACTTCTGTCATCTTCCGTTGCCATGTGTTTTTTGCATGCAAACTTATGAAGTTATGATAACGGGATCCACTTAATTAAAATGTTAAATGGCCCACTGAATAGTATCTACGTGTATTGAGCTTGCAACATTGATGAAAACTGGAGTTAAGTTTTAAATGGTTGTAATTGTTCTTAAACTGCAGGAAGCTCATAAATTACTTCAACCAGTAGACAAGACTATGAAGACGATGGCTATTGAATTCGCAGAGTACCAGGTAAAGGTTTTATTTATATATATTATTTATAATTTATGATTTTTTTATACATCTTTGATGTATGATAGGTTGGACTAATTTTTTAAAATACTAGTTTACTTATAATGATATGAATATTTTCAGGTCTCTGTCGATGTATTCATTACTACCCAAAGTTACGTTGACATTGCTTCGATCTCCGTTATCCCAAAGACAACTGGAGGGCAGGTAGCGGCTAGTTTGAATGATTGTTTGAATTTTGTGCATTTGTTCTACATACGTTTATTTGTGTGTTTGAGCTGTTTTGGAGCAATTATTATTTATAGGTTTTGCCCTTTTCTCTCAGTTATATTATTATCACCCATTCTCTGCACTTTCGGATCCTGCAAAACTCTACAATGATCTTCGATGGAATGTCACAAGGCCACAAGGTTTTGAAGCGGTGATGCGTGTTCGATGCAGCCAGGTGAGCATTTAGTGTTACGGAGGTTTTAGACTTTTGTTCATTAAAGAAATCTAAACGTTGGTTTCACTTTCATACTATAGTCTCAGAAAATGGTAAAATTTATCGAAGTTATAATTCCTTTTCCTCTTCCCTTTGATTCCACAGGGTCTTCAAGTACAAGAATATTCCGGAAACTTCTGTAAACGCATTCCAACTGACGTTGACCTACCTGCGGTTCATACTAAACTCTAAACTTCAGATCGCATGCATTGCTTGTTGCTAAATTATTAGAGTTCAATTCCTAAATTGTAATATTTTTAATAATTTGTTCTAATCAACATGCTAATTTGCAGGTTGATTGTGACAAATCTATAATGGTAACTTTGAAACATGATGATAAATTACCCGATGGCACAGAATGTTCTTTCCAGGTAAAGTTCGTTTCGCCTAAATTATCTATCTTAAACTCTCTGCATGTCCACATACGATCAAAAGTTAACATCATGCATATATTCTGTCTAGTGTGCCCTACTTTATACTACTGTATATGGGCAAAGAAGAATACGTGTTTCCACCTTGTCATTGCCGTGCACAACCATGCTAAGCAATCTTTTCCGTTCAGCTGATTTAGACACCCAATTTTCATGTTTTCTAAAGCAAGGTAACTGATTCTGGTTAATTCCTTTTTTTTTTTTTTTTTTTTCTGGGTAAATTTAGGTAATCCATAAATATTCTGAAGAATAATTCATGTTTTGTGTGTTGCAGCGGCAAATGAAATTCCTACAACCCCATTATTGCAAGTGAGGGACCGGGTGACAGAGCTTTGTATTAATATTCTTCATTCTTACCGCAAATTTTGTGCAACCGTGTCATCTTCTGGACAGCTTATTCTTCCAGAGGCACTCAAGTTGTTGCCTTTATATACTCTCGGTATGCTTTTTCTTCTTGATACAGAGTATTTTAAGTTGCGGTTATTGCCACCTTTTCTAGGGTTGGAAAAATGGGTGGGTCTGGTGTCCAAGCTATTCAATACTATAAAAAAATGATTGGAAAAAGTTTATTATGTAAAGGGTTAACATTAAAGATAACCCTATTGACTTTCTTCATTATTGCGATTAAGTTACCTAATTTTTTTTCCTTATTGTTTAAGTCCCTAAACTATTTTTTGTCTTATTCAAATGTGTATATTTGACCTGTTTGACCAGTTACCAAACAGGTAACCTTAGTTTTTTTGACTTGATTAATGTTGGAAAAACCCACCAATCTTTCCATATTTTAGTCATTAAGTCCCTAAACCTTTTGTTTTATCGCTAATCTGGTACCCGGTAAAAAATATACACTTTTGAATAAGACAATAGTTTAGGGACTTAAGAAATTGGAAAAAAAAGGTTTAGGAACTTAATTGAGAAAAGTTGATTGAGTTCTTTCAATATTAACTCTTATGTAAATGGTAGGATATTATGAATATAACTACTTACGAGGTTTTAGGCATTTGTATCAATTTGACCAATGCGTATATGAAGTATTTGAGATCAACCATTTTTATGTAAATGGGTAGAAACTGAGTGTTGAGGATACAAGTTAATTCACAGTAAAACTACCAATCAAGGGCTTACGTACTTTATGATATGAATGAGCAATTTAAGTCTTTTGGTTTTCCATTTCAGCTTTGATCAAAAGCATCGGACTGCGAACTGACGGGCGTATAGATGACCGGTCATTTTGGATCAATTATGTCACCCCACTCTCTGTGCAATTAGCAATTCCACTCGTGTATCCCAGGATGATAACTGTTCATGACCTTGACTCAAAGGTGTAGAATTATCTAAGCTCACAAAATGTCCAGATATTGTCGATACACAACTTATGCGGGTTTTTTTTGTCCAGGAAATGGATGGATCAGCCATTCCTCCTCCTATACCACTATCTAGTGAGCATGTGAGCGATGACGGGATCTATCTTCTTGAAAACGGTGAAGATTGCTTAATTTATGTCGGGAGCTCTGTAGATCCTGAAATAACACAAAAACTGTTTGGCGTCTCTTCTGTTGGTGAAATTCCGAATCAGGTACGCCACCCTCGATGTTTATTCTTGTTGACGTGCATCATCATTGCAAAGTTTTAGTCCATAACTTAGAGCTTTCATGGCTTTAGAAATCGATGTTTGCTACATCTGACACGTTCAGAAGGTCTCCTGATGCACCAAAGCTGAGCCTAAAATTTATATAGGAGGGTCACATTTATATAAATAGGTTATAATTAAAATTAAAATTTTATTTTAAACCTAAGCATGTACTTGTCTATTCAGTTTGTGTTGCAGCAATATGACAACCCTTTGTCAAAGAAGCTCAACGAGGTTGTAAATGAAATACGAAGCCAAAGATGTAACTACTTACGGTACGTGATGTCTGGGGCGTATATTCTTGTTAGTTGGGATCAGATTTGATCGTATCGACTCATATGTTCTTAATCAAATATATGCTTGTTGCAGGTTAAAATTATGCAAGAAAGGAGACCCATCAGGTACTGCTTCATTAATATCAAACTTTATCTAGTAACTACTTAATAGTATATTTATATATACATTTATAAAACAAAAATCAATTTACTCTATTAAAAAACATACTTGAATTTTTTGTACATTTTTTTTTCATTAGTCCGTTAGTTTTAAAATATACATTTTTTTTATTTCAATTTATTTCGTTATTGTGAGTATACAGATGACTTGCTGCATTCAACATGCATCATTCGTAAAGTGATAATCTTAAAACATGAAAACAACCACTGCATAGTTTTTTCACTTCAAAACACTAAAACAATAATCCAGTGAATAAATTTTGGTTAACTAAAATGATAATTATTAATATAATGAGTAAATAAATGAAGTTTGGTGAAATTATGATGATGTGTTTTTATGAATAGGAAAAGTTTGAAACATAGAAAAAATGACAACAAATAAAAACATAAAAAAAAGAGTGATAGTTTGGGATAAAAGTGATTGATTTATCACAGATGAAAAAATTAAACCGTTGTAATATCATATTCTGTTTTTAATCATATTTCACTTAAGATTTGAAATTTACTTAAGCCTGAAATGTACCAAATAGTCTTAAATCATTTGGATCTGAATTTTAAAATTTATGACTGGAATTGTACCACAAATGTATATATTAGAAATAGAAATAGAAATAGAAATTACAACATTTCATGTGATATTTTGGTAACAACATTCTTCAACAAATAGAAGATGAATCAAGTCATAGAGCCAATTGAATATTTATCGATGGGGGGTCAGGATTCGAGTTTTGATATCATATTCTATTCCAGGGATGATGTTCTTTTCGTATATGGTGGAAGACAAGTCTCCGAATGGATTGTCATACGTGGAGTTCCTAGTACATGTCCATCGACAAATTCAAAGTAAGATGAATTGATGATGTTTTCAGACACTACTGGTTCAGTTTTGTTTATGAGTTTCGGTTAGTCAGTCTTTATACAGTTGGGTTTCAGTTTCAGCCCAAAAGAAGCAAACTTGGAATCTTGTGGGTTTTTGTGATTCCTTCCTTATATTTGTGGTAACAACTAGTTGAGCAAAGTTTTGGTTAGCTTATTTTTTTGTCGTCAATTTAAGAAAGTGTTATAGCATAAAATAAACGTATTTGATCAGATCTGGTTCATGCTGATATATATTTTTTCAATGGGTTTTTCTTATACATACATGCAATTGTCTTTCTGCTCATTATTCCCATTAAAGGAAATGATTTGGAACGTGCATCAACTTTTGAAAGTAATGAAAACTCTCAAAAGTTCTTTCATTAGAAGCTGCTTAACAGTTTTTTACAATGGAGCTTGAGGTTTTGTTCGAACAAAATTTTCTTTTTACTCTCCTAATAAGTATGATCTATAACTTTTAAATTTTTATTAGGGTTAATGTCATTTTTGATCATCAAACTTTCAGATTTGTCACATTTAACCGCTAAACTATCATATTTTGTACACCTTTGACCATTAAACTATTATATTTTGTACAAATTTGGTCATTAAACTATCCTATTTTGTACACATTTAGCCATTAATTTTAGTCAATTTTCTAAAATAGAACACCAAACTAAAGTTTAATGGCTAAATGTGTACAAAATTATATTATACAAGTGCATATCCATTATACATTACAGTAAAATATATGCAATTCCATTTATGTAACTAAGTTTTGACATTATACTAGACATTGCACATTCATTATTGTAATGAACATGTACAATGTTGTTCTAAGAATCTTTGCATTTGATACAACTGAAATGGAGTGATTCGTGGGAAATGCAAAACCTTTCATCATCATTTAAAATTTTCAATATCAATTTTACCCGTAAACATTAATTAACATGTGAAAAAATTTTCAGCAAAATTTTATTTTATTTAATGATTAGCTATAAATGGTTCTTCAGTATCCTAATTTAACATGGTACCCCATTCATATGGAATAATACACACACACACATAATTATTATAAATATGATGTTTTTGTGTAATAATTTAAACCAGTGTAAAATACATATTTCATATTTGCTGGACTAACTATCAGATTTGTTTCATTTAACCATTAAACTTTAGTTGATATTTTGTTTTAAGAAAAATGACTAAATTTTAATGGCAGGGATGTGCATGAATAATAGTTTAGAATTGCTAGAGTTTACAAGCTCTTTGTGTCATGATGACGACCTTGATTTTCAATAGACTAATAGAAAATGGCGGCCGAATGTTTACAAATTTGGTGGTTAAACACTTGAATATGTATACAAAAGTACTTGGTGATTAAATGTAGGGTTTATTATTAAAAAACAAAAATGTTTTTTACGGTCCAGTTTCTTTATTTTTTTACTAATAAAAATTTCAAGTTTTCCCGGTTTTCGAAAATTTACCTATTAGAACCGGTTATAACAAGTAAACCAGGTCAGAAAAACAGAATAGCTGGGTTTTAGTAGTTAAATTTTCGGAAACCATGAAAAAATAAATAAGTCGATGATTTTATTGGTAAAAAATAACACGGATGAATTACACGGTAAAAAACATGTTGGTTTTTTTTCATAATAAACTCTTAAATATATTAAAAAATGAAAGTTTGATGGTCAAATAGATACTTAACCCTTAGAGTAGTGGGAGTACACAGGCCGCCCGCATGCGGCTCCTCCACGTAGACCCAACCCCGGCGGCTACACCACCCCTGCCCCCCGGCCCCGCCTAATTGCTTCCCCGGCCCGGCTCCCTCTCCCCGCTGCACCCCGCTCCCACTTTTGTCTCTACCCAACGGTCTAGTGACCGTTTGAAAGTAAAAAAAAAAAAATTATTAATTTTTTTTTTCTATATAAATATCTATCTTCCCAATACATTTAACTCACATCTTTCCCAATACATTTAACTCTCATTTCTCTCAATCTATACACATTCAAAATTCTCTCTTTCATTGAACCTAAATTTTTTTCCAATCAATCACAATTTTATTTTTATTGTGATGGAACCGTATACTACGTCTTCGTCGTCAAACTCATCAACCGAAGAGTCGTCCGAAGACGAATCTCAACATTATCAAGAACTCTTTCAAGCATTTATAAATGCCAGCTCTCCGCAACCTAGACGAAGAATTCCAATTCAGAGAGACCGAGCAGCTGCAAATGAACGTCTGATGCGCAATTATTTTACCGAAAATCCTGTCTATGGAGATGATATGTTCAGAAGGAGGTTCCGGATGCGCAAAGAACTATTCCTACGAATAGTTTACGATATGGAGCAACACTTTGAATATTTTACATTGCGATGGGATGCTCGAGGTAGAAGGGGATTTACCGCGTTACAAAAATGCACATCTGCTATTCGGCAACTCGCATATGGCATGGTGGCTGATTCGATTGACGACTCTCTTTTTATGTCTGAAAGAACTTCGCGTGAAACCTTGCAAGAATTCTGTAAGGGAATTATTCAGCTATACAGACGCAAATATTTGCGTAAACCGACTGAATCTGATGTTCATCAGTTGTACGCGTTCCATGAAGCAAAACATGGATTTCGTGGAATGCTTGGCAGCATTGACTGTACACATTGGGCATGGAGAAATTGCCCTACAGAATGGCGAGGACAATATATGCGAGGCGATCACCAATATCCGACAATTATGTTGGAAGCCGTTGCGTCACAAGATTTATGGATTTGGCATGCATTTTTTGGCGTCGCGGGTTCCAACAACGACATCAATGTGATTAATCAATCACCAGTATTCAACGACGTTTTAAACGGGATCGCACCGGTTGTTCCTTTTGTTATTAACGGAACAGAATACAAACATGGGTACTATCTAACCGACGTGATATATCCCGAGTGGGCGACTTTTGTGAAAGCTTTTTCGTGTCCAACCGAAGACAAACGAAAAAGATTCAAGGCAGCACAAGAGTCGGCAAGAAAAGACATCGAACGAGCTTTTGGTGTACTCAAATCTCGTTTTGCTATATTAAACAACCCCGCACGACCATGGCACCCAAATAAAATTAGACACATCATGTATGCTTGTGTCATATTACACAATATGATCTTAGAAGACGAAGGGTTCGCGATATGTTCATTTCAAGAAACCGAGCTTCCATCCAATCAACATTCCGCTTCCAATGAAGTATATCAAAATATGTTACTGGAAATTCGTAATCGGGAAACACACAATAACCTTCACTCAGATCTTGTGGAACATATTGCACTTGCCCAAATACCAAATTTAGACGGCTAGTTTGTATTTTTTTAATGTTCAATCGTAATTTTAGTTTTTATTTATTGTTATGTATTTTTTTTATTTTAATTCGGTAATTTTTAATTTTTAGTTTATGTAATAGTTTTTAAATATTTTATGAAATTAATTATTTTAATTCTAGTATTTGTTTTGTTAGTTAAAATTAATTTAATGTTAAAAAAATTAAGAAAGATGGAAAGGTTAAGAAATGTGGGTATTTCCTAGTTAGAAAGGTGGGGAAATGTAGAGAGAGAAAAGCTGATGTGGCGCTGACGTGTACAGAAAGGTGAGTTTGGGAAAGGTGGGTACTCCCACACTCTTAGGCCGGTGGGAGTACCCAAGCCGAAAGGGTAGCGGCTCCGCCACATCAGCCAACCCCGGCGGCTACACCACCCCCGCCCCCCGACCCCGCGTAAATCGCTCCCCGGCCCGGCTCCCTCTCCCCGCTGCACCCCGCTCCACCTTTTGTCTTTTTCCCCCCCAACGGTCTAGTGACCGTTTAAAATTAAAAAAAAAAAAATTTATTAATTATTTTTCCCTATAAATATATCTTCACAACACATCCATTTTCACCACTTTCACCACTTTCATCTCTTCCACACTCTTTCATCTCTCAATCTTTATATTTTTTAAAGTCATGGATCGAAACACCGGCAAACAACCCGCCGCAAGTCGAAGACGCGGCAAACAACCAGCTTCTCAATCAAACCCTTCTTTCCGCCCACCGTAA
Source organism: Centrapalus pauciflorus (assembly GCA_020465985.1). Taxonomy (NCBI): domain Eukaryota; kingdom Viridiplantae; phylum Streptophyta; class Magnoliopsida; order Asterales; family Asteraceae; genus Centrapalus; species Centrapalus pauciflorus. The sequence goes on along the minus strand of JAANYP010009468.1, from coordinate 1,545,027 downwards.
AATTTTACGGATAACTCGGCACCATACGTGCCACACTTTTCACCCCCCAATCCACAATATTACCAACCATCCCCACCCAATCCACAATATTACCAACCATCCCCACCCAATCCACAATATTACCAACCATCCCCACCCAATCCGCAATATTACCAATCATCCCCACCCAATCCGCAATATTCCCAACAATCCCCACCCAATCCGCAATATTCCTCGCGAGAATTTCACGATAATAATAAACCCTAAAACAAAACCGGCATATAGCCACCCTATTACTTACATATTAAAACTCACTACATAACACTCCGAGACTTCATCAACAGATGAATCTCCACTCAACAAATACAGAACAAAATTAATCACAATTGTGACTTTACAACCAAGAACCTTAAGTGTCCAGAATGGGCACAAGAGTTTAACAAGATGAATCGAAGAAGATGATCCTACTTTATGCACAAGACTCTCTTTATATAGAAGAAACTAAACAACCTAACAGGAAGCTAAACAAACTAACAAACTTACAACAAGACCTAAGATTAGAGAGAAAGAAGCACCTGATGAGATGATCGAACAGGTGCAGGGGGCTGTCAACAAAGAGAGGCGTAGGGGAGGAAATAAACCTGCTGGAATATGGGCTGCAGATGAAGAGGTAGGAAAAACCTGCTGGAATTTGGGCCTGTGCCTAGCCCACACTTAACTTGCAAAGACGAGCCCAATATGCAGTCCAAAACCCAACTCCTTTTTAACACCCCCCTTCAAGTTAAGTGTGGGATGAGATTAAGCTTCAGCAGCGGAAAAACAAGCCAGGATCAAGTAGGGCAACGCAAAGAACCACAACCACAACCAATCGGCGAGCACACCAAGCCCTGCCTTCGCCTCTTTCTTCTCCTTTTATATACACAAGATCTTGATAAACATGCACATATAGCCCCTGCATTTATAAACATCACACCTACCAAAAAAAAATAAAACACTAAAGATAAAAAACTTTTAGCATTTTTCCACATAAGCATTTCTGCCACAATTAACTTGAATTTAATAAAAAAGAAACATTTATTTAACATCCCTCCTCAAGTTAATTGTGAAACACTTCTGTTAAATTCAACTTGTTACATAAGAATTGTTGTTACACAATAATTGATGTTTAAACCAAGTTCAGTTACAACCTTCAAAAACCAAATTATTTCTGAAATTACTGAAACTATCATTTAAAATTAGCAGAACCCAGTTACAGAATTTTCTTACCATGACAACCTTAGTTCAATCTGCATCAACAAAATCAGTTAAGACACAGTTTTCAGACTTATCTTTAGAAACCATACTTCCTTTTCCAGGAGCACCTTTTAAGTGTCTTAGAACTCCCACACTTTAGTGAGAATAGCTTGGTTCATGCATAAATGTCTAAGAGCAAGAACTACACAAGTAATATCAATGATTAAGTACACGCAGGCAGTATGACAACTGAAAGCTGAAAAGGGCACACATGCAGAATACTAAGAGATGCAATGCGATGGCACACATGCAGAATACTAAGAGATGCAATGCAATGCGCGGTAATGCAATGCAAGAGTCCATACTAACAGGCCCAACAAACTTAAAGAAAACCGTTAGCCCTCACTAACACAACCGGATGAACACAATTAACTTGGGCAATAATATGTTATCAATTTTAACACCCCCTTCAAGTTAATTGTGAAACCAGTTTAGAACATATAGATACCTGCGCTTCTAGACCATGGCAACAATGAGACTATATATATAGACACCCAAATACGATGAAGCAATCCAGCTAAAGAAGCCCATCACCGCCATTCAACACTAAACTAAAGTAGTCCCAACCTGTAACAACAACTTTGAACACCCTCCTTCAAGTTGAATGTGAAAAAGTAATTCAACTAATTTAACTTTATCACACAACCTGATATGACATGAACCAGCAATTCTTTGTGAAAACATCAGCAAAATTTTCAAATACATCAATTTTAACAAGCTAAATAGTGCCGGCTGTGATTTGTCCCTAACAAAACACAAATCAATCTCAAGTGTTTGGTGCAGTCATGGAACACAGGGTTGGCTGCAATTAAAAAATGCAGCCATGTTATCCAAGCACATAGAACAAATAACATCACATAAAACGAAAATATTGCAAAACTTTAAGCACCAATCAAGAAGAACACAACACCCAGAGATAGAGTTGGTACATGATGGGGTGATAGAGGTGCAAAAGATATCAGCCATAAGCAAAACAAAGGATAACAAATATAAACCAACAACTTTCTTAACAATTTTCCTTAACAATTAACAAACACTTTCTTAACAACCAACCAAACACTTTCTTTACAATCTCTCTTAATAACTAACAACCAGTTTCTTAACAACTAACTCAACTAGAGTTACTTTCAACCACTTTAACAACCCAACAAGCACTTTCAAACACTTTCTTAACACTTTTTCTTAACAACTAACAACCAGTTTCTTAACAATTAACTCGACTAGAGTTACTTTCAACCACTAAACATAACCACAATTAACTTGAACCAAATAAACCAACTTATCTTGACACCCCTATTGAAGTTAATTGTGAAACATTTTTGACAACTTCACTTTTCTGCCATATTATTAGCAGAAACAATAATTTTCACTTCAACAACACCTTTCAAAACTTTCTTTTAACAACTTAGATTATCTTCAACTCAAGATTAACCGCAATTTGAATTGCAACATTATTGACCATAAAACTTTGAAAGGAAAAACAACAGAAACATTAATATCTCTCAAAACTAAAACTGTATAAACTATCTCAGATAGCGCAGGAGTTAAAAAAACCATGTATGCTGCTTCTGCCTCTTACTTTCAAGAACCAAAAATACTTTTAAAGGATACAAAGAACCGAGTAACTGACATTCTCAACAAATAATGACTTAACGGTAACACCAACAAATGCACTTAATGCACATCAGTTTATAGAAAACTAGGAAAAATTATATCCTTTAACAGTTCATCCTTTTTCTGTATTATGTCAAACATAGACTGAATTTTTCAAAATCATAGATTTCAAAAGATTTTCAAATTCATCAACATTATTTCCAGTTAAAACAACGTCATTAATATGTATTAACAACGCAATAACTCGAAAAATTCACATATTTAACAAATAAGGTAAAAGACATAGTTACTTTCAATAAAAACCATTTTGCAACAAAATCAACATCTTTTAAAAATCATCTTTGTTAAAAATCCCAAAGGTAATGACATTAACATCTTTTAATTTCCCATAAATCATTATCTTATATTATTATTTGCAAAATGCAACGGGATCCATAAATTTTCTCCCAAAGATAAGACCCACACATTGACTAATTTTTATCTTGTGAGCCCATTTTCATACTATCAGATTGCTCTTATAGAGTAAGTCCACAAGAATCAAAGAACGATAAGTAGGTAAGAACCTTTTTTAATCCAAACTTAATTTCCCTTTCAAAAATAACATGCTCAAGTTAGACATCCAACTAAGCTTACAAAAAAAAAACGTACTATTTTGGTAAGGGACATTACCCAGAATCACCATTGAAATTTATTAGAGTACTAGCACCAAACTTTTCAAAGTCTTGTCAGTCTTTTGGTAAATAAAACAAAAGAGAACCAACCATTAAAGAAACCTTAAACGAGAGAGACAATGGTCAACAAAATAAGCAACTTCACACAGTGACTTACCCTTCAATACAAATGATGAAGACCAATTAGTACTAAGAATTACTTTTACTTTTACATTAAATTGAGTTTCAAGGAAGGTGTGGAAAACTTTTTTTTTTTTTTTTTCAAACATATCATTTATGGTTTTGATTAGGAAGGGTCCTTTGAAAAAATTATCAACAATAGTTAAATACCTTTAATCTTCGTTACTCACAATCTCTTAGTTAAATGATAAACATACACCAGACATACAGAGGATTTTGAACTAGACAACACCCAAAACAAATTAACATTTCCAGTCAATTGAAAGTTCCCAATTTTACTTTGCAGCAGATCTGCTTAGATGATCATCAGCCAAAAAAAAAAAAAAAAACAATAAACCATCCACAATTTTCAAAATCCTTTATCAGAGATTGTTATGTGTTAATTTTCTCCAGACTCATCTATTAGGTTATAGTCTATAGACGGTTGAATCTGGAGAAATGCTAGATGGTAACATAAACAATAATTTCAAAATTATAAACTTTGTTGGAGTTATAGAGAATATCACACATAGAGAACTTAACACCAAAGCTAAACTACTGAATCAAGAACATTATCGACCCTCCATATCAAAGAACCCCAATGACCTGCTATAAAAAAAACCACACAAGAAGTCTCAACCAGCAGTAATAAAGGCACACACTCAAACAACAACAACTGCTACACAAAACACAAAGTAACATAAAGCAAGTAATCACCAAGAACTCGTCTATAGGCCAAGTGTGATTCTCAGGGGCAGTTTATTCCCGTATGTACGGGAACTCCCAAGAACAGGTACTTGCTACAACACGAGAGAGATAAGAATTCTTACAGAGTACTCCACATACTTTAATGATTTTTTTTTAAAGCCGCCTGTAGCCGTGAGCTAGTTCCACACCAGACAGATGATGAACAGAGACCACCACCAAACTTTTAGGGTTTCAAGGGCAAACCTTAACCACCGAATGTAACATCCTCGAATTCAATTACTGTAATTTGGATCTATTTAGGCGGATAATTTATAATTAAGTTAAATTATGAGCAACTATTATGTATTTGGGATATTTAGAAAGTTTGTTGTTAATTTAAGAAAATTTGAACTCTGAATTATTATTATGGAGTATTAAGATTATAAAAGTTAGTAATAAGAAAATTTAAGAATAAATCAGTATATTATGGAACCGGTTAAGTTGAGGGGTGAAATGTGCAAAATGATGAAAATGGGAATAAAAAGGATAAAAACTCTCATTTTCCATAAGTCACTCTCTCTCTACAACTTTCTCTCTCTAGATTCTCTCTACATCTCTCTACGATATCTCACAAACCGACCGGCCGATTATCGAGATTTATACGTCATCGGAAAGATCTCGAGGAGTACAACAACAATCTACGGTTGGATTTTTGATTTTATACGGATTAAGGTAAGAATCGACTCTTTTAAGATTTTGTGTTTCGGTTTTGAAGAACATAAGTTCGAATCTGTCATTTTTATGCGATTTAAAGCCGATTTTGCTTGAGTTTTAGCTAGAATATGATGGTATATGTGTAATAGAATCAAACCTAGGTATAATACTTGATATATTCATGATTTTAGGCTTTGAAATGAAGGATTTAAGTTGTAAAGATGAACAAACTCGAAAATACCAAGAACACAGTCGAAATGCAAGAACAAACTCGATTTTTGTACTAAATTCGAGCAGGAATTCGAGTTTGACACCATAGATTCAAATCTAAGGCCCTAGATTCGAATATGGTTCGAATCTACCCTTAGGAATTCGAGTTTAGTCATTAAATTCGAAGGAAATTCGAATTTAACCCCTGAAATTCGAGTTTAATGCCTAAAATTTAGAAATCTACTCTCTAAACTCGAGTATTTTGAATAAAACTCATAAATAACACATAAAATGACAAGAGTTATTCAAAGGACAATGTATGAGCATGAGATGGGTTCAAACTTAGTTGTAGTTCGAATTTGGACATAGACCCGAAATGGGGAAAAATATTGCAAAACTTACGAAACTTGGTTTTATGGATTTAAACGGTTTTTGACTCGAAATATTGTTGTAACTAATTTAACAGGTCCCTTGTGGTGTTGTTTAACCCACAGTGGGGTACTTGGCGGATCCGGTTGAAAGCCCGAGGAGAAATAATATCGGTTAAAAGTTTAATTACGCACCCACTGTGAGTACATATGATTTCGCATGTTTATATCTGCTTTATGATTGCTTTTGCTTACTGAGACATGTTGCTTCATTATTCGTTTGGAATTCTACTAACTTGCGTAAATTTGGATGCACATTCTTATTTGATGCATGTCCGTTCGTTTGTTGTGCATCTATGATGGACCTGCGGGTCGCATCTGTTACTCTGATGTTACTGCTCTATATGACGCTGGAGCTGCTCCCTCCAGGTCCGTAGGCAGTATGTCATCCCCGATGTTATGTCTGTCTCAGTAGTGTATTTTAAAAGACGAGTTGCGGGCTCGTAGAGCGACGGCTCTTGTGTGGTCGTACTTTGTGTACGTGGAGAGTGCACGACGTGCGTCGTCGGTGCTACTCTTGTAGGCATCATAAGGATTTATAAAATGCGTAAATCTGTGTATTCACTAAGCATTCGCTTACCCCTTAGTTGATTTTATTTTACAGGAAAGGGTAAATCAGCTGCCGGACCTTCTAGTTAGGTCTTTTGGTGAAGATTTGGAAGATTTGGAACTACTTAATCGGTAATTATGATTTGAGACAATGTTGTAATATACTCTGGATGATTGTAATAATTGTAATGGGTGTGTAGACTTAGACTTGGTACCCTATAGCACTGTAGGGTGTTTGACACTATTGCACTACTTTACTTATGTATTTTAATGCTTCCGCACTTAAATTAGGTTATCAGATCATTATGTAATGTTATGTTGGTGATTAATCCTGGGTGTTTGTAATTGGTGGTTGTTGTGGCAAGGGTGTCACACGAGATGGTATCAGAGCAGTTGTTTGAGATTCAAGTGTCCGTGAGGTCTTGATCTCAAACATTAGGTAATGATATGTAGTGGTCTAAGTAATGATCTGAACTAAGATAGGTTATGATCTAGTAATTATAAGAGATTGACTATCATACGGGACAAATAAGTGGTGTCTTTAAACTAATGACATGTTACTAAACAAGTTATGTGTTATTATTACAGAACATGTCTGGGGGAGGAATGACACCTGAAGAAACAAGAGAGATGATGCTAGCCATGATGGCTGAGCAGAATCGAATGATTCAAGATCAGTTTCGGGCGCGAGATGAGGCCAAAGCCAAAAGAAAAGAAGACAAGAGAAAAGAAAAGAGGGAATATGAAAGGGATTATGTTGTGGTAGACATAAACCTTAGGAATGAAGCGAAACGCAAAGACAAGGGCAAGGAAAAGATTGATTATGAAACTGGGATTGATGAGAATTACATGAATTATGTAATTAGATCATTCAAGGACTGACAACCACCCACATTCTCTGGATCTCTGAGAATTGAGGAAGCAGAAATGTGGATTACAATTATGGAACAAATCTTTAGGGAGATGAATTGTAAGGATGAGTATAAGGTATTTTTAGCTAAGGATCAATTGATTGGACAAGCTAAGGAATGGTGGGACCGTTGGGAAAAAGAACTGGGATCCAAGTTGATTGCTTCCTTTAGTTGGGAACAATTCAAGTTGTTGTTTAGTAGGCAATATGGTGAGCCTGATATCGTACCACATGTTAATCATGAAGAAAGAGCTATTGGAAAGATTGTAAAGTCTGGAGAAGATGAATTAAATGGACTATACTTGAGGTCAAGAACAAATAAATGTGATAGAAGTAAGAGATGTTGCCATTGTAATCAATTTGGACATAAGGCTAACAAATGTCCAATGAAGGCCGATGCTTGTTATAATTGTGGAAAAGTGGGCCATTTTAGCAGAAATTGCAAATTTCGACCAAAGAATTAGCATGTAATGATATTACATGATGAAACTATGAATGAAAAGTTCAACAACAAGATGATATCTCTAAGATTGTGGTTATAACTTTTGGACGTTAATCCATAGAGTTAGAAGTGTACTTTAAAGATTCCATATGTAATATTTCATCGAAGTTCTATGATGCTGAAGTTAACATGAAATCGATTGATATAAAGTTTTACTACTAATATAAGTATAATCATGTTTGTGAATGAGAATATTCGAGTATATAAATAGGCAGTAGATGAATAGCCAAGATGGACTTGGAAGCTTTGAATTGGAAGAGATGTTATAGATTTCTTAGAAATTTATGAATGAGTTGAGAAGTTGTAATAAAGTCTAAGTTTGACCATGATGGGTTAAAGAATTGGAACTAATCATATTAGTATCATATGTGATATGTTTGAAGAATGGATCACAACTTGTAGTGTTTATCATAAAACAAAATAGCATCAACTTGTATTAAAAGGAAACGGTAAGCTACATTGTATTGAATATTTTAAGCTTACAAAGGTTGTGGCTGAGAATACATGACACGAACTGTTCATGAGAATTTGATGTAGTTGGAGTCAAAGAGGCTATTTCAATATTTGAAATATGTAAATTTTATAACAGAAAGGAAAGTAATTCAAGCATTTCTGAGAAAGCGAACAAAGGTATGAGAATACGTGACTTGTGTTAATATTGAATGGGATTTGGAATATGCAATGCGAAGTATAAATTAAGAAATATATGTGAATTATAATTGATCGGAAGAGGGATATAATATTTAATGAAATGGAAATTTGATTAAACAATAAAAAGTTTAAAGAGACTTTGGACACTAGGGAAATTGCTTATACATCAAAGAAAAGTCTAGTACTACGATTCGGAATCTAAGGATGATTCGGAGGTGATCATGAGTTCTGTTTGATTTTGGGTGTCGATCAATTATTTGTATCTACTGCTTTTGTTCAACAAGTGTAAATACCTTGATCTAAGTTGTCTATTGTGATTGATGTTGAAATTGCTAATTAACACATTAGTTAGCGTAGATCATGTGTATCATGATTGTACTTTAGTGATTGAGGAGGTAGTACTCAATCCTGACTTGATTTCAATAGAGATCGGTGATTTGATACGATAATTAGAAAGAACTTATTAAATATATGTGACAAGACGCATGTAGTTTGCAATGAAGGAATAATAGAGATAACTACGCCGAAAGGAGGCGAGAGAATTGAATATATGAGTATTGGAGAAGTGGGGATCAATGTCTAATGATGATTGTTAGGTCCCGAAAGCTGATTGCTTAGGGTTGTGAGTTTTGTTTGGTATAGGCTATTGATACCAAGACTGAAGAGAAAACTGTGGCCGATGCGCCTGTTGTCCCAAATGTTTCCATATGTGTTTCTGGAAGACTTGTCTGATGTGCCACTTGAAAGACAAGTGAAATTTTGTGTTGACTTGATCCCTGGAGTTTCTCCAATAGCTTGTTGTTCGTATCGGTATGCATCTACTGAAAGGTAAGATATGATGAAGCAACTTCAGAAGTTGTCAGATAGGGGCTTTGTAGATTGAGTTCTCTGCCATGTGGAGCCCGATAGTGTTTATGAATCAAAAGATGTCACAATGAGAATGTGCATAGATTCACATGATTTGAACAAATTAACTATAAGTATCCGCTGCCGGGAATTGATGATTATTTCGATTAGCTGCATGAGAGCTAATTATTTTTCTAAGATTGATCTACGAATAGGATACAATTAGTTGAGGTCCGAAGAAGGAATGTACTGAAAATGGCTTTTAGGGATAATTATGAGCACTAAGAGTAATTAGTTATGGACATTATGAATATGGATTTGTATATCAATGTTGGAGGAATCGGTAATTGTAATTATCGATGATATTTTGGTGTAAGTCTAAAGCTGAATATGTCAAATCGTGAGTTTTGATTACAATAGGTTATATTTTGTAGTATGTGATTTCTGGAGTTGAGATCTCGGAGGATTCCGCTAAAAGTGGAGGGATTGAGAATTTGGAAGCTGTTTCGCGATATTACAGATTTAAGAAATTTTCTACGATTAATAAATTGTAGACATGCTGATTTAAATTGGTATGTATATACCAACTTGAGAAAGTTATTATTGGAAAAACTTGCACAGATTTGCGTGAGTAAGGTTATTATTTTTATGGTACTCTAGAATCGATTATGTTTGATTAGAAGAGTCGTTTCATTTTCAACTATTGGTTTGCTTTACAAGTGGGATTAGGAACACATATAGCTATGAGTATAGCTTACTAACCTCGACAAATGGTCAAAATGAATGAACTATTTTCATATTTGAATACATGATGAGATCATGTATTTTGGATTTAAGTATAAACAAAAAGGAACAAATTAGCACAATGGTGTATTGGTTCATTGAGAATAACAGAAAAGTTAGGAATTCGTTATCTCATTTGGAATTATCTAAGGAAATATCGAAATAACACTTGGTGTTTCACGTGGAAAGCTTTATGAAATCTTCACAACTAGTAATGAAGATTAGGCTGATTATACCGAATTCGAAATCAAAAAAGATTAATATATGTTGAAAAGCCAGAATATATTATGGATATGAAAGTAAGGAAGTTAAGGAACAAAGAGATTAAAATAGTATTGATACGTTGGAAGCATCACAAAGGAGTAAACCATACTTGGGAGACAAAAGTCGATACGTTGAAAAAGTATAAGTATGTATTCGAATCCAAATAACTTCGAGGACGAAGTTATAGCGTGGTGGAGCCCATGTTGTAACATCCTCGAATTCAATTACTGTAATTTGGATCTATTTAGGCGGATAATTTATAATTAAGTTAAATTATGAGCAACTATTATGTATTTGGGATATTTAGAAAGTTTGTTGTTAATTTAAGAAAATTTGAACTCTGAATTATTATTATGGAGTATTAAGATTATAAAAGTTGGTAATGATAAATTTAAGAATAAATCAGTATATTATGGAACCGGTTAAGTTGAGGGGTGAAATGTGCAAAATGATGAAAATGGGAATAAAAAGGATAAAAACTCTCATTTTCCATAAGTCACTCTCTCTCTACAACTTTCTCTCTCTAGATTCTCTCTACATCTCTCTACGATATCTCACAAACCGACCGGCCGATTATCGAGATTTATACGTCATCGGAAAGATCTCGAGGAGTACAACAACAATCTACGGTTGGATTTTTGATTTCATACGGATTAAGGTAAGAATCGACTCTTTTAAGATTTTGTGTTTCGGTTTTGAAGAACATAAGTTCGAATCTGTCATTTTTATGCGATTTAAAGCCGATTTTGCTTGAGTTTTAGCTAGAATATGATGGTATATGTGTAATAGAATCAAACCTAGGTATAATACTTGATATATTCATGATTTTAGGCTTTGAAATGAAGGATTTAAGTTGTAAAGATGAACAAACTCGAAAATACCAAGAACACAGTCGAAATGCAAGAACAAACTCGATTTTTGTACTAAATTCGAGCAGGAATTCGAGTTTGACACCATAGATTCGAATCTAAGGCCCTAGATTCGAATATGGTTCGAATCTACCCTTAGGAATTCGAGTTTAGTCATTAAATTCGAAGGAAATTCGAATTTAACCCCTGAAATTCGAGTTTAATGCCTAAAATTTAGAAATCTACTCTCTAAACTCGAGTATTTTGAATAAAACTCATAAATAACACATAAAATGACAAGAGTTATTCAAAGGACAATGTATGAGCATGAGATGGGTTCAAACTTAGTTGTAGTTCGAATTTGGACATAGACCCGAAATGGGGAAAAATATTGCAAAACTTACGAAACTTGGTTTTATGGATTTAAACGGTTTTTGACTCGAAATATTGTTGTAACTAATTTAACAGGTCCCTTGTGGTGTTGTTTAACCCACAGTGGGGTACTTGGCGGATCCGGTTGAAAGCCCGAGGAGAAATAATATCGGTTAAAAGTTTAATTACGCACCCACTGTGAGTACATATGATTTCGCATGTTTATATCTGCTTTATGATTGCTTTTGCTTACTGAGACATGTTGCTTCATTATTCGTTTGGAATTCTACTAACTTGCGTAAATTTGGATGCACATTCTTATTTGATGCATGTCCGTTCGTTTGTTGTGCATCTATGATGGACCTGCGGGTCGCATCTGTTACTCTGATGTTACTGCTCTATATGACGCTGGAGCTGATCCCTCCAGGTCCGTAGGCAGTATGTCATCCCCGATGTTATGTCTGTCTCAGTAGTGTATTTTAAAAGACGAGTTGTGGGCTCGTAGAGCGACGACTCTTGTGTGGTCGTACTTTGTGTACGTGGAGAGTGCACGACGTGCGTCGTCGGTGCTACTCTTGTAGGCATCATAAGGATTTATACAATGCGTAAATCTGTGTATTCACTAAGCATTCGCTTACCCCTTAGTTGATTTTATTTTACAGGAAAGGGTAAATCAGCTGCCGGACCTTCTAGTTAGGTCTTTTGGTGAAGATTTGGAAGATTTGGAACTACTTAATCGGTAATTATGATTTGAGACAATGTTGTAATATACTCTGGATGATTGTAATAATTGTAATGGGTGTGTAGACTTAGACTTGGTACCCTATAGCACTGTAGGGTGTTTGACACTATTGCACTACTTTACTTATGTATTTTAATGCTTCCGCACTTAAATTAGGTTATCAGATCATTATGTAATGTTATGTTGGTGATTAATCCTGGGTGTTTGTAATTGGTGGTTGTTGTGGCAAGGGTGTCACACCGAACAATATGCAAAGATGCCAACAGAACTTTTAGGGTTTTGAAAGTAAACCCTAACCAAAAGAGAAGAGACCAGAACGTCAATTGACGAAACACACAGCGGAAATTTGTAAACACGCCCTTAGCTTCTTTTTTTTTTTGGGCAGATTTTAACCAACCAGAACTCTCATATGAGCGGAACCAAGAAATTTTCACAAACAACAAATCGATCGCACAACCTGAGCTGTGATACCATGAAGAAACTACGATCAACCATAGAACTTTGAGAACAAAACTTTTATTAATAATAAACCCTAAAACAAAACCGGCATATAGCCACCCTATTACTTACATATTAAAACTCACTACATAACACTCCGAGACTTCATCAACAGATGAATCTCCACTCAACAAATACAGAACAAAATTAATCACAATTGTGACTTTACAACCAAGAACCTTAAGTGTCCAGAATGGGCACAAGAGTTTAACAAGATGAATCGAAGAAGATGATCCTACTTTATGCACAAGACTCTCTTTATATAGAAGAAACTAAACAACCTAACAGGAAGCTAAACAAACTAACAAACTTACAACAAGACCTAAGATTAGAGAGAAAGAAGCACCTGATGAGATGATCGAACAGGTGCAGGGGGCTGTCAACAAAGAGAGGCGTAGGGGAGGAAATAAACCTGCTGGAATATGGGCTGCAGATGAAGAGGTAGGAAAAACCTGCTGGAATTTGGGCCTGTGCCTAGCCCACACTTAACTTGCAAAGACGAGCCCAATATGCAGTCCAAAACCCAACTCCTTTTTAACACCCCCCTTCAAGTTAAGTGTGGGATGAGATTAAGCTTCAGCAGCGGAAAAACAAGCCAGGATCAAGTAGGGCAACGCAAAGAACCACAACCACAACCAATCGGCGAGCACACCAAGCCCTGCCTTCGCCTCTTTCTTCTCCTTTTATATACACAAGATCTTGATAAACATGCACATATAGCCCCTGCATTTATAAACATCACACCTACCAAAAAAAATAAAACACTAAAGATAAAAAACTTTTAGCATTTTTCCACATAAGCATTTCTGCCACAATTAACTTGAATTTAATAAAAAAGAAACATTTATTTAACAGTTTCGAACCATTTGCTTATCGGGACCCCGCATCTAGAGACGAGGACGACGAGGAGACGGTACCCGAAACTCAACCTGTCGATTCCGACGATTCCGAGGAGGAGACGATTCCGGTAAACACCGCGGCAACCGGGTCTACACGAAAGGGTCCAATGAAACCGAAAATGTGGACTTCCATGGAAGAAAAGGCTTTGGCGGAAGCCTGGATCGATATTTCCGAAGATCCAACTACCGGAAATAATAAAAAACGTTCAAATTTTTGGGGAGGAATCCTCGAAAATTTTGATAACCAAGTTGGTGGAACTAGCCGCACCACCCACCAACTTAATTCAAAGTGGAAAGACATGAACCGCAATTGTACAAAATTTGGCGGCATGTTTAACAACAATACGATGCAGCGACGGAGCGGGGAAAACGATTACGACGTTTTCACCAACACCCAAGAACAATACAAGGCCCTCAATAAAGGTAAGCCGTTTCCACACCAATCGGCTTGGGAGGTGCTTCGACGTCATCCAAAGTGGAACCCCGTTCCACAAATGGATGATTTTGTTGAGCCGCAAAGAAAGCGGTCCAAAACTTCCGAATCTAACACGATCGGAACACCGTCTTCTGATGCGACATTTTTAGGTCTTGACATTGACGAAGATGACGAGGGCGACGCGGATCTTGAGCAGCTTGAACGACCACGCCGCAAGGGGAAAAAACCAGCATCCACATCAGTCGACCCAGAGATGCAATCAAAATTCGAAAGGATTTCATCATGTCACGAGCAAGATCTTGAAGATAAAAGACGTCACCGAGCACGACTTGAAGAATTAAAAAAATCAAAACAAGAAAAAGAATTGGAGTTGAAAGAGAAAAGATATAATGCGTACATTGCGGCACTGAATCAAAAAAGCGTTGCGGAGCTTTGGGGATGGCGACTATAGTTTCGTAATTTTTTAGTTATGTAATTTTTTTAGATTATGTACTTTTTTTAATTTTTAGTTTCGTATGTTTTTATTTTTTAGTTTCGTAATTTTATTATGGAATAGTTTTTAAATATTTATGAAATTAATTATTTTATATTTAATAATTGTTTTCTTAATTAAAATGTTAAAAAAATTAAGAAAGATGGAAATGTTAAGAAAGGTGAGTATTTCCTAGTTAGAAAGGTGGGGAAAGGTGGAGAGAGAAAAGCTGATGTGGCGCTGACGTGTACAGAAAGGTGAGTTTGGGAAAGGTGGGTACTCCCACCACTCTTATTATTATTTTATACACATGACATCCACCTCATCATAATTGTCGACATCAATGTTACAAATCTGATTAATCAGTTATTTTCACCAAGATAAAACATCAAGTAATAAACTTTTGATCACAAAAGCTAGTATTTTTTATGTTTTAAACACGAAACATACATCTTTTTGGCCATTTTATGATAATAATGAAACCAAAATTCTCTTAACTTAAAACAGATGAAAAGTTGGTACAATAGTCTGCTATGCATTTTGCATCGTATGCAAAATTATACGAAAATTGCCTGGTGACCCCTCAAGTCTTGAAAATTAATAATGTTGGCACAAAAAGTTCTGCACAAAAGATTGCTACTTTAAAAGAAACCCCCCAACATTTTGTTTTCGTTTTTTTTTTTGCTTCTGCTCTGTGTATTTACAAATATACCAAGGAAATTACATTCCCAGTACAATGTAACATTTTTATCTGTACATCTCATGAAGCTATTCACCGGCAAACTCCGCAACGGTCTCCGATCAATGGTCGGAGGAGTGGGACGAAATGGTCAAAGTAACAAAAAAACCAAACTCGAGAAAAGTCAACGCGATCGTGACAATAACCTCAAAAAGTCTCCATAATCGTTCATACTGCCACTCGAAAACCTCTTCATTCTTTCCCATAGCTGCAACCGTCTCCTTGGTCTCAACGGGCCTGAACTCGAGGTTATTCTATACGAATCTACATCGAGACCAAGACCCGATGTCGAAAACCCGCTCTCCACATCTAGCGGAGATTCGTAGCTTCGATAGGTGGATTGGGGTGGGCCAGAGTTCGTACTCAACCGAGGATCAAACTCCATGGATGTTGTAAGGTCCTCTTGGCTACAAGTCCTCGAGCCAAGGTCTCGTGTTTCTTCACACTCGTTGCATACCAATTTCAATGCTTGCACGACTTCGCCCATGAAAGGCCGGTGTGATACCTCGGGCTGCACACACATTGACGCGATCGCTGCTACTTTAGCTATACTGTCAAACGGAACTTCAGGGCTCAGTGATGGATCGATAAGCAAGTTTAAGCCTTCTGGAGTTGAGAGGAGGGGCCGTGCCCATGCGACTAGGTTTTCTTGGCCAAGTGGCATCGACATGTCAACGGGTTTTCGTCCTGTTAGGAGCTCGAGGAGCACGACTCCGTAGCTATATACGTCACTCTTCACGAGAAGATGTCCGGTCATTGCATACTCCGGAGCCACATAGCTAGATTCACATGGCAAAAAACACTCGATTTGAGGTTTTGATAAAATGGTAAATTGGTTATTATTGCAGGAAAAGAATGTACCCGAAAGTGCCCATGACACGAGTCGATATGTGTCTGTTTTCTTCGTCTAAAGCAGTTCGAGCCAACCCGAAATCGGAAACTTTTGGAGTCCAGTCATGTTCCAACAGGATGTTGCTGGACTTGAAGTCTCTATGTATGACTCTTGGGCTCGAATCTTCATGCAAGTAAGCTAACCCACGAGCCGCACCTAGAGCTATCTTCAAGCGAGCCCCCCAATCCAATGGTTCGGTTTCCTTCTCGATTCCTGACCAACCAAATTTTCACTCGAACATTAGTTGTGTTTAGTTACCGAAAATTCTATCTCACTTTTCAAAAAAAATGAAAACTTGTTTACTTAACAGCAATTTCATAAATTTTCATTTCACTTTTTAAATAACCACTTTTCATATACTCTCTTTTACTTTTCAAACCTACCCTGTATTTCTTTATAATACTCTCTTTCTCTCTCTTACTTTTTATCACCTATCCTAATTTTTTATTTTATAATCGCTAATCTTATTTTTCTTAAAACAAACTTCATCATCTAAACAAGTTTTCACTTTTTATAGAAACCCTTGTTTTTTTTCCGAAAACTATAACTTGAAAACTGAAATCGAAAAATGACTAGTTTTCGTTAACTTAACCAACCATCTTTAAAAAAAAGCATGAAAGAAGCCAAATAAACATAGTGAAAATTTTAAACAATGTTGTAGTGATACCGTGAAGATGAGATTCAACGCTGCCATTCGGGATGAGCTCATAAACCAAGCACCGGCTTCGTTCCTCTATACAAATACCAAGCAACCGAACCAAGTTTCTATGGTGCAGGCGGCTAAGCATCTCGACTTCGGCCAAGAATTCACGACCCCCTTGTTGATCATCTCGCTTCAGTACTTTGACAGCAACTTTCGTCCCGTCTTCAAGCACACCACTATAAACACGCCCAAATCCACCTTCACCAAGAACTCCCGACTCATTAAAATTATCGGTTGCTTTCTCTATATCACTCAAACTGAACGTTTTTGCGGATCCATTATAAGCTATACTAGACCGGAATGATAGTGAAGCTGACTCAGGCCCACTTCCTATCATCGATGCACCAACCCCTGCGATATGTATGCATTGTTTATCCAACAAGAACTATAAATTGCAGATATATGAACATAAATCGATATATAATCTAAACCAAGGTCAAAAGATTTACACGCCTTTGCGGCCACAGACCAAATTCCGTTTGACTATGGGTACGTTTGGCAAAACTAGCTGTAACTTTGTGTTTTTAGAAAGAGGTAGAGCTTTTAGTAGCTGAAACTTTTTAAAAGAGCTGGAGCTTTTAGTTTTATAAATGTGTTTGGTAAAAGTAGCTGTAGCTGTAGTTTTTAGTATTAAATTACGTAAAAGGGCATTAATATTAATTAAAGGTGGTAGTTAATGATTAATAGAAGGGTAAAAAAGTAAATATGTTTGACTAAAAGCTCCGGAGCTTTTCAAAAGCTACTTCTACTAGCTGTTTATAAAAGAACTTATTTTTGAAAAAATAAAAGCTCTATGTATCCTTCCAAACAAAGCTTTTATATTTTAGTAGAGCTTATTCAAAATAAAAGCTTCTAAAAGCTCGTAGAAGCTCTCTACCAAACATAGCCATATATTTTCGACTGAGGAACTCTGTCAAAGCTCGGGTATTTTGACTTTTAGAGGTCAAATTATGGTTTTTTTAGAGCTAAGCTGGTAATTATTTTGTAATAATCCTCAAAGAAATGAACTTTACAATTACCTGATGATTTTGTGACGGAAAGTAAAGTAGCCGGTGGAGTTTGGCCCAAGTGAGCTCCGTCCCTACATTTATAAACCATAACCCAAACAGCAACACAGACTAGAACCATGGCTACAACCGCTGAGAAAGATATTACAGCAATCACACCACCGTTTAACTTATTGCTATGTGTCTGCTTACTCACGTCGACACCTAGTGGCTTTATGTCCCTTCCGTTGTTTCCATGACCATATTGTTCACCGTTCATACCATTTCTTGAATACGGCAAAGGTGGTGATGGAGGAAGACCTATCAATAAAGAAAAACTTCAATCATAAGCACTAAGCAGTCGAAATTTTTTTGACTTTTGAGGTCAAACGAATGGGTTCACAACGTATAGGTTACCTGGGTATTTCACGAACAAGACCTCATAATCACCGAAAAGAGAATACTTAATTGATACTTGTTTCATCCATAATCTTTGAGCTGTTACATATGCAGTAACATTATCGAATTTTTCACCGAGGGGTACCAAGTTAATGATCACGATTGTTTTTTGTGGCTCTTGGCTGTCTTCGTTTGCTCCCATAATTCGAACTTGACTTGATCTCATGAAAAGCCCGGAAGCCATTTCAGAAGCCAGCTCCGATACCAATGGAAAAAAGGTATACAATGCAATGCTAAGGCTGAGCTCAACTTGCATGGGCATAACACATTTACATGGTATTCCAGGAGGGGTATTTGTCAATGGCTCCATGCATGTTATCGATGAACAGTCTACAAATTAAATAAAAGTCAAGTATCAAGATTGATAAAAAGTCAACTGTTATAAGACCATCCAAAGGAAATGGAGCACAGATAAAGAGATCTTGATGGGAGAAATATGCAAGTTTATATACCTTCATTGGGAGGTGGAGGTGGTAATGCTTGAATCGGCTTTGGAATCCTTGGTGAAGAACGAGGAGCAACAACTTTAGGCGATAAAACCGGGACTTGCAAATATATAGTAATATATCAATAAGATTCAAAATGAACTAAAAAAGAAAATAACTTTTAAAAAAATTAGTGCATCCCTTGATAGAAATTCTTTTATGAACCAGTTTCCCACCCCACATATAAAATTTAAAGAATAACAAGATAAATTTAAGTTTGTTAAAATAAATGAGAGGAGTTTCTTACTTGTAGTTTGTAGAGGTGGAGATTTTGTAGATGGAGAATTTGAAGGCGAGATAGAGTTTTCGATTGGAGGCATTGCTGAATCTGCTAATCAAATTATATATGTAAGGGATGAGAAATTTTGTTTTTGTTCACATATTGCAAGATAGACTTGCAAACCTCAAAAAGAAGAAAAATAAAGTTATAAACAATGAGCTCTTCTTTGGGTCACATCATTGACTTGGAAGAATGAGCCACATAATATGCAGGAGTAGCCAAGAAAGGGTATGTACACACCCAAAAAATAGTTTTAGAAAAACTGCAATATACAGCAATGTACTTTACCTTCATTTTCAATTTGGACACTAGACTTTAGAAATTGTTTCTAAAAACCATTGTACTATGCTGATGTAGCTTGTGATCCTTGACAGTTGTTACAGTACGATACTGATTTTGAAAGCTCGGTGATCAAACTAGATCTAAAGTAAAAGTGCATTGCTATTTATTGAAATTTTCCCTATTTGTCATTTAATAAAAGGGTTTATTATGAAAAATACCAACATGTTTTCACGTTATATGCGTTTTCGTCCCTCCATGTTATTTTTTTCCATAAAAAACTTCAAGTTATTCTTTTCTTTTTGGTTTAGTGAAATTTGGACATTAGACCCCGGTTATAATTTGTGAACCGGGTTTTAAAAAGCTGAAAAACCGGGTTCTAATGTCCAAATTTCACTAAACCAAAAAGTATAGTATAACTTGAGGACTTTTATGAAAAAAAATAATATGGAGGGACGAAAACGCAAAAAACATGTAAACATGTTGGTTTTTTTCATAATAAACCCTTAATAAAAAATTATAATAAAAAAGAATGTGTAAAAATGAAGTGCATACCCAAAACTTGTATTGTAATTATAGTTCATGCCCAGATCAGAAAACATGCATACCTGGATTTGGTGGGGAAGGGTTATGGTGCCTTGGAGGACTCTCCGGATCCAATGGTGGTGGTGGGCTGTGGTGCGTTGGCCTACTCTTCGGTCCTGGTGGTGGTGGAGGGTACAAAGGAGGTAAAGACGGTGGGGGATGAGATATTTCAGGCGGAGACTCGTAACTTGAATGTGGTGGAGGAGCATGGTCATAGGAGCTCGGAGCTTTGTGCACAATTGGAGCTACATGAAATAAATAACAAACTTTATACTTGTACTCCATAATATCAGAAAACTAGTGGGAGTTTAAAGAAACCTTTCACTGGAGGACGTTGAGTAGGAGCGATGTTAGTTGTTTGATTTGGAGGTGAAGAAACAGGAAAAGGATCTCCTCCCTTGTGCTTACTTGGAATAGGAGTTGATACGGGAGGGATTTGATGCTCTGTGAAGTTAACAAAGAACTTGCTATAAGAAAACAGATTATTATGATTTGAAGTTTATGATTATAATTTTCTTATTATTTAGGGTCAAAATACTTTTTTTGGAGAAGCAGGTAAGAACTTGCTATAAGAAAACAGATCAAAGTTTTTCCAGCTATCATTAACTTTAATCAACTGATTATCTGACTATTTAGTCCTAATTCTTCTAAGTCACAATAATCTTTATAAGAAACGCACATCAAAACACCACCTTTATGTCTCATTCCGGCAGATGGTACGAAATACAAAAAAAAAGTATCCCCTCTGTCCCAAAATGAACATTTTGAGTACCCACGTAGTGTAGTTAAAGACTAGACTATCAGAATATGAGTCATTTATTTAAAATTACCCCTCGATAAAGACAAGATAGTGGAATCATCTGGATCAAAGTCTATTAGCTTGAGACAACCCAAAGTAGAAAGTGATGCATTTATTTTGGGATAATGGAGAGAGTAATAAATAAAAAACCAACCTGGTAAATTTGGAGGTGGGATGGATGAGTTATGATGGATTGGCTGCAAATTTATTGGGGAGTTGCGTGGAGGTGCTGCATCAGTTATTGAAAAAATATATATATCAGATGAATGGAAATTTTCTCTCGAGAGACTTGTTGACTTGTATAAAGATGAATCGTTAGTCCACCTGGTAAGTTAGACGGAGATACTGCAATAGGTTGAGGCGGTGGAAAGTTTCTTTGAGATGCATTTGGTGGCGATGCAACAGGCACTGGGATTGCTAATATTATGAAAAATACAGATCGCACCATCATAGTTAGAATCATGCAGCAAATGAATAAACAACACACAATTGAAATGGATAAATATAATAAGAAAGATATGGTTTTTAATTCACCTGGAAACTTTGGCGGAGGTATGGTTGATGTAGGAGGGCTTGGGGTTGAAATTCTTGGCAATGTGCTTGGAGGCGACGCCACAGGAGCTGATCATGAAATATTGAAATGTTAATCGAGAATTGTAATGAAAAAAAGCACAAATCTTGGCAAGAAAATATTTGAATCAAGTGAATATAAAATGCATGCCTGAAATGAGTAGATAATGAAACTAAAAAAGTTCTAGCCCACCTGGCAAATTTGGCGGAGGTACGGTCAAATTAGGTGGACTTGGAGGCGAATTAGTTGGCAATGTGCTTGGAGACGATGCCAGAGGGGCTGAGTAAGATATATTATGAAAATATAATTGTAATCAAAATGTTATTCTATAATCTTTAATGATTAATAATAGAAAAGAGAGGTAACTTTCAATTACAACTAGGCCAAAAGAGACGGTCTGATATTCCAGGAAAAAGTTTGTTGCAATTATATTACGGAGGGGGTGAAAAATAATAATTATCTGTAGTTACCTGTCGACTTAGGAGGAGGTACGGGCAATGTAGGGGAAGTAGGCGGCGGACTTGGTAATGTGCTTGGTGGCAGTAGAGCAGGAACTGCATTCAAACATAACATGACAAACAGCACGTAAACAACAACGTTGTTTAAGATAGTTTATGATAAAACCACAATCATAATCAGATAGAACAAAATCTCCTTTCTGCTGCAAGTTTTGTCTTTTTTATGCCAAAAACGCACTTTTACAAAAGCTTAAATTTGGAGGCTTTCTCAAATCTCAACTGATTCGCTTTAGATGCACATCGAAATGACCTTTATATATTTTCTTTTCAAATAAAGTTAAGATGTCTTTTTCACATCTTTTACAAGAGAAAACAAAAGGCAATAGATGTTTCATTACGTGGCAAATTAGCAGGTGGAACAGGAACTGTAGGAGATGTTGGCGGTGACGCCATTGGCAACTTGGTTGGAGGCGGTGCAACAGGCCCTGCAAATTATGTGAAATATCAGTTTTATATATAAATCTTGATTGGTCAAAAGATTCAGTATTTATGCACGATGACGCACCAGGCAAAATGAATGGTGGTGCTTGGGGGATGGGTGGTGGTGCTTGAGCCACCGGTGGCGGATTTTGAAGCACGTCTTTTGGCGGTGGTGCTATTTGTACTACATTTAGGACAACCGCAGTAGTATTCTAATTATTCATTTCATCATAAATCACAAAATCGTAAAATCCAGACAAGTAATGGAGAGGCTAATTAACTGGTGCAATCGCATCCCTCCAATTTTTTATAATTAATATAGATGTTCAAATTTTTTGTATGAAATCATAAATAAAAATAAAAATAGCCCCTAAAGATATAAATTCTAACCTCTTCACAGATATTAAGGTTCCATCGCTGAGTATTATGTTAATTTAGAAACTGTCATCAAACATTTACCTGATGAAGTTGGGGGACTGGCAGGAGACTTGACATCGGGTCCATTGTCCGGTTGAGGTATCGGTGGCACAGGGACGGTTGGCTGGATAGCTGGTGTGGTTGGTGGTGATCCTTTAGGGTTTGATGTACTTGGCACTAAAACTTGGAAAAGTTTTCACTTGTCATCATGATTACTCAAATTTGAACATCAAAATCATTATGCAATATTTTGATTTTCCATAAAAAAAACTCACCGTCTACAACAAAGTTAACCTCAAACTCAAATACTAATAGTTCAAATAATCATTTGGCCTAAACTCTAAAGTATGTAACCAAGTCCATATAAATCTTGACTTTCAGAAACTTCATATATGACCTCAAAATCATAGAGTACACAAGCATATATACCTGCAGCATCTGGCGGTGGTTCGTTTAGAGGAGACAAGGAAGGTTCAAGATGTTTGTTTGCTTGCGGTCCTGATGCAGAATCAAAATGTGGAGAAGCTGAAAGGAAATCGATAAGCATAAGTTGATAAACACGTCCACAAACCCCCTTACAAAGTGATGCTACGTACGATAGAAAAATCTACCGTTTGGTTGAGATGTTGGACTGAATGAATTGCTCGTTATTTGATGTTCTTGAGTTGACTTAGCGGGTGATCCTTCTCTAACGGGTGGAACAGCAGAAAAACTAGCCGATGGTGATATCTTTTGCCCTGAAAGCAATTGAGCTAGTGATGCTAGGATTTTTGACAAGGAAGCAATTGAACTCTAACATAACAATTATTTATTTTTTTATAGTACAATATATTTCTTTAAAATTTAGCATTTTAATAAAAATTCTGAAGTAAGACATTTGTTTTGTAGCAAATAATCTTGAAGGAACCCAATTAGAATTCAGGGATAAATCTAATGTTGAAAATTATAACTCAAAGAGTCAAAGGTGTTATAATTTATGAACTATTCTGGTAATATAAAAAGGCTTCCAAATCTACAAATAAAATTATAAGCAAATTCTCCCTGAACTACAAATAATCAATAAAAAAAAATACATCTTTTAACATTGCATCATGACCTGATTAAGAAATTCGTCCAATTAACATCTATCTGCATGTTTCCAGAATTACTAACCTCAAAATAAGAACACATTGCCACATCAAGAGTTACCAATAATGTAGCTCAAACACAAGCACGTTAATTAGATAATCAAGAAACAACCAAAATCACATCACAATTTCACAAAATTCCAAATGGGATCTCAAGAAAATGTCTACATTTGAGTATCTATCAAAAAAGATACAAACTTCTGAGAATGATAAAAAGGGAAATTACCTGAAGATCCTTGAAGAAACACAGAACTAGCAATGGCACAAACTTGGAACACCAAGTAAATATACTTCACCATCAAATCCATCCCATGAAGAAGAAGATGAAGACCAAATAGTCCTCAAAACTCAAATTGACCCAAAAAGAATCAAACCCACATAATAAAAATAATATAACTCTTGTTATTTATTATAATAAACAGACCGAGCATGTAAAAACTTGAAGCAACAATAAAAGAAGAGAGAGAGAGAAAGAGGGTTTAGAATTTTTAGATCAAAGAAGACCCACAAACAGTACGCAACAAGCAATGAAAGAAAGAGATGCAGTTTCTTGAAACACCCCAAAAAGGGTTTCAATTTTTCAAATTAATTATTAAGAAAGCATAATAAAAATGCTCTGTAACTTGCAGAGCTGATTCTTTAAGATTAAGAGGCATCATGTTATTGTTACAGTTACAAACAACTGTTCTCTTTTGTTTTCAAGAATAAACTATAAAGAAATAATAAAAAATTATATTGTTAAAAATACAAGGAACATATTCTTATATATTACCTATCTTTATACCAAGTACTAACCCAAGAATCCAAGATTAAGGAAAAACAACACTCGAGACAATAAAAATTGTTACTTTATTGTATGAATTTTTGCATAATCTAACAAATTTCAAGAATCAATGAAGAGTGTATCAGACACATATTATAAAAAGGAGGGTTTGGTGGGATTGAGAAGGGAGGGAAGGATGTCTACAGGGAATTTTCTTGAAGTACTGAAAATAAAGAAATCCCCCTTATTTTTGAGACGAAAAAATTGTCAGAAATTTTAAGAAAACATTTGAAAAGGGTTTGATGGGTGGATTAAAAGGGGTTGATTTGACCAAATTACTTCCTGGTTTTAAGGTAATCATGTTGGCCATTCAAGAAAAGAGGTGAAGGTAGTAGAGGGGATGGCATGTGTCGATTTGCACTCGACAACTCACCTTCTTTTTGTGTGAATATCAAACCAAATAACGAAAGGATCTTGCCATCTTGGTAAAATTTTATGACCTTATTGGTTTTTACTCCAACCGACAATAAGAGTAAATGTAAATAAAAACAAAACTTTTTAAATATTTTTAAGGGAGAAAACGAAAGAAAAAACAGGGTGATTATAGAAAGAAACAAAAAAAGAGGCTACATTTGTATTCTTTAAATTGTTTTGTTTATTCTTGTTATATTTTTATTTGTTTTCTTGGTAAAGGTGAAGACAAAATCGATGGTCTAAAAACAAATTAAGTTAATAGTTAATCATATATTTGGGTTGAAATTGAATTTTTAAAATGTTTATTTGCCGATATGACTATATAGTTTATAAAACACGTATAAATTAAAAGATTTACCAAACGTGCTGAGCAATTAAAATTTATTAATATTTTGTATATTATGATACGCCCCGCCAAAATGAACAACGTAAATGTACCCTTATAATTTACAAAAAAAACACTGTATTATCAGTCTTATTTTATTACTGTTAGATTTATCAAGTAAAATTTGTATCACCTTTGTCACTAGATACATGTTCCGTCTTGGTGGTTGAAAAGAAGTGTCATGAGCATCATGGTAATATCTTGTGATAGGAGTGTTATCTGTGAACTTCATTTGAAGTTAAACTATTCATATGATCCTTAGTGTATTTTAATATACAATTTTGTTAAATTTTATTAAATATATTATTTTTAGCCAAAACTTGAATGGAAATGTTAATAAGTTAGGCAAAATTAGGTAGACTGTTGAATCATCTTTTTGTATTTATTATTATTATTATTATTACTATTATTATTTTAACTTTGTTTCCCATCTTACAAATAAAATGACAAAGAAAACATGCGCATAAGAAAATAAGAAGTAAAATTATAACCATTATAATAACAAAATTAGGTATGGGCCTAATGGCCTATGGAGTGTAACATGGTGTTAAAAATAAAGGTAAGGATGCACAAACAAAAACGAAAAACCGGAGAAACCGAGCCTAATCATTTGATTAGAAATAAAAAAATCAAAACTGATATATCAAAGTACTGTTTCGGTTTTTATTTTTTAAAAACTGTGTATAACCCAACGGAATTAATTTTATTATTATTATATATATATAGAGGGGGTTCAATGGAAAACCATCATGCACGTGAAAACTTGTGAAAACCGCACTGCACCACCACAAATGCATCAAATTCTCCGGGTGATGCATCAAAATTCCGCGTGATGCATCAAATTTCTCGTGTGATGCATCAAAATCCTGCGTGATGCATCACCTTATTTACGATCATGTCACCGCGTTTTTCATGAAATGCACCAAATCGAACGGTATGCGTAGGTTTCCATAGTTTTCACGTGCATAGTGGTTTTCCATTGAACCCACCCCTATATATATATATATATATATATATATATATATATATATATATATATATATATATATATATATATATATATATATATATATATATATATATATAATATGGTTTGAGAGAGTACCACCCATTATGCAGCGCACCAGAAGGTACCACCTTTAAAAAAAATTAAATTTTTTTTTCATAAACATGTTTTAATTAACATTATGAAGATCATATGTAAATTTCACATACATTCACATCTCATAGCTTCTAAAAACTGATGTGAACGCACACTTACATAACTTTGAATATATGTGGACG
Source organism: Centrapalus pauciflorus (assembly GCA_020465985.1). Taxonomy (NCBI): domain Eukaryota; kingdom Viridiplantae; phylum Streptophyta; class Magnoliopsida; order Asterales; family Asteraceae; genus Centrapalus; species Centrapalus pauciflorus. The sequence goes on along the minus strand of JAANYP010009468.1, from coordinate 1,518,334 downwards.
TGTATTTATGTGATGCGTGATTTCATACACTTGGAGTGTTCGAATTTGCATTAAATTTGTATATCATCTGTGTAATGTTAATTAAAACATGTTCATTAAAAAAAATTTTAAAAATTACTTTTAATAGTGGTACCTACTGGTGCGCTGCATAATGAGTGGTACTCACTTGAACATATATATACACACACACACACACGTTAAGACGATGGTACAACTCGACTTTGAAGCGGATGATTTTTTGAAATCGATTTCAATGGAGGGTTATCGCTGAAAGGGGCAACAAAAGTAATAACAACAACTGAGAAATTCTTGGGATTGAGAGAATATTTGGTTCTCTTTTTAAAAAATTTCATACTCAATTTACCCCTCACATTAAACAACGTGAGATGCAATTTTCAGCATAATTTTATGTATTAATTAATAATTTTAATGCAAAATGATTGGCTGTGAACGGTACTCTGGTACCCCAGTCTAACATGGTACCCCATTGATCTTGGATATATATATATATATATATATATATATATATATATATATATATATATATATATATATATAAAATATAGTATAAATTACAAAAATGGTCCCTGTGATTTGCATAAAAATTTGGATTTGGTCCTTGTGGTTTCAATTTTGCATACACGGTCCTTATTTGCATAGTTTACTTGCAGAAATGGTCCATCTATCTTATTTTTTTTCCTTAATGACAATTATACCCTTTTTATTAATAACAATTTTGGTCCTTTTCTTTTCAAGAATTTTGTTTTTGTTTTAAATTTTTAAATCTTAATTTAATAAATAACGATTTAGTTAAATTTATTATTATTATTTAAGATGCATTTATTTTATTTTATTAAAGTTATATTTTTTATCAATTAATTTATTTTTTTACGTTTCGATTGTGTATTTAATTTATTTATTATAACTTTATTTATATTAAATTTCATTGTTATATATTTATATGTTTTTTTTTGTATTTCGTTGTAACATCCCGGATTTAAGCCTGGTACGTGGATTTAATTTATTGGCTCTTTATTTTAATAATTATTGTGTGTTCCAATTAAATTCCGTTTCGTGGATTAAACGTGTCGAGACCGAGTGATACGTGTCTCCGAGCTAATAATTAGTGGATTATTATAATCATTGAGATCGTGGATTTAATTGGGTCCTAATGATATTAAGTGTGAAAAAGTGATATCGGGTTCGGATTTAACGGGTTCGGGACTTGTTTAATAAAGGAAGTGGATATGTATGTGTGTTGTGATCTTATCCTTTTTCACTTCCTCCTTTCCAAAACCCAGATACGTGAAGTGTGTGTATGTGTGATCATCTGGAGCTGCAAAGGATCTTTATAACACCTTGAATTGGTTGCTGAAATTGTGTTCTTCACCTTCCTTTGTGTTCTTGAGAGTTTGGAGGTAAGTATTCATGATCTTGGTAGCTTAATATTGAGATATGGATGTTATAAAGTTAGGGCTTTGCTTTAGAATCTTGATGGGTCGTTGTATATGAGTTTTGTATGTGATTTGTCTTCTGTAATCGGTTGAGGGGTCTTGAATCCCCTGGTTCAGCCATGGAAATCGCAGGTCAAGGTGCAGAGCACCGCTTGGTCGCGGCGCGACCCTCAGAGGCTTAGCGGCGTGAGCCGCAGCCTGCAGGGGAAATCCGGTTTGATCATTTGGGGGGGGGGGGAGTTTTGGGGTCGTTATTGGTTGGGTTCCTTTGGAATATTGTCGAATTGAATTATCCAGGGTTTTGGGTCTCGGTGGGAGTCTCGTGAAGGGGTTTTAGGCATCGGTTATTAAATTGGAAATGTGTTTCGGGTTTAGTTTAATTGTGATGATTGTGTTTGGATTGGATTATTGTTTGTTGAGTTTGTGTTAATATATGAGATCCGTAATGGTTACAGGTTCTAGCCGATCACGTGCCGAGCCGCATTGAGAGTTCCGGGTTTCAAGTCGAAATCGGGTAGTCGGTGAGTACTCGAGTTCTTTTTCAAACACACGTGCATTCTTTCGAGTCGTCTATGTGATTGTGATATATATGTGTATGAGATTGTGATAGCGCGAAGGTATGAGTTTCTCTACCCTATACGTGCTATATGTGTTTGAGTTGCAGGTATCCGCAATATGTGATCGCGCAGGCTGACTGTCCCTAACCAGTCATGAGATATGAGACTGTATATATACAGCAGTGATATTGTCAGGTCGCTCCTGTGCCTATTGAGTAGCTAACCGCTGCTGTGTGCGGCCTGTTAGCTGGGGAACGACGTCCCCTTTTGAGCAAAGATATGTGTGTGCACTGAGATTGTATTATGTGTAATGAGCTATCTGTGTTGTGTATGCTATGTGTTCTTATCTGCAGTGTCTAACCCTCGCGTACTCACGAGCTGTCCAGCTTATGTTTTCGAGTCTTCTGTGTGTCAGGCAGCCATACCGTGGGACCGCAGTCACAGCAGCAGCAGCCGAAGTAGTTCAGAGATCGTGGGTGTTTGTTGACTTCTGTTATTAGACTTTGGAGATGTTATCTGTATTTTGTACTTGATCAGTATTATGTTAGCTTCCAGTAGTTCGTGTTTATCAGATGATTCAGTGTGTATGTGTATCAGTTTCAGTTTATGCTATGATGTATGACTTCCGTGTTAAAGTTTTAATTAACGGTGTTTTCCGCTAATCCTGTAACATGTGTACTTTGAGATGCTTGCGTTATTGCCACTTATGATTGATTAATGACGTGGCATTTGTGTGAGAAATGTGGGTGTTACATTCGTATGATTCCATCTATTTATTTCATTAGGTTAATATATTTTGATTTCATTATACCTTTTAAAGAAAATACATAAACTTAGGATTTAATTCGTTTGGATTTAGATATTTGTTACATTATTATTTCGGTTTAACATTAATATTCTATTTGTTTTTATTCAAATATTTTTTACATTAAAACATTTAAGTCAAAACAAATAAATAGGTTTATATAGTTTTATTGTAGATCATAATTAAACCAAAACATATTACTATAGCAATATATTTATATCATAACAAATAATATGTTGTTTATATATTTTAGGGAAAATGACATCAAATAGTTGTGAACTTTTGAGTTTGTACTCATTTATGTAGCGTACTTTTTTTTGTGCACATTTGGTAGTCAAACTTTCAAAAATGTTTCAATTTGGTAGTTGGGTGACTTGGAAACCGGCACCAACCGGTCACCATGCTTACGTGGACGGTTTTTTCAAGATAAATGACATCAAATAGCTATGTACTTTCAAGTTTGTACACATTTATGCTGTGTACTTTTCTTTTGTGCACATTTAGTAGTCAAACTTTTAAAAGTGTTTCAATTAAGTAGTTGGGTTACCCAAAAATCGATACCAACCGGTTATGATATTTATGTGGACATATTTTATGACATAGAATTAAGGAAAAATTTCATATATATCATTGTAAACTTTTAATATTACGCATATATATTATTGCAAAATTTCTTATTACATATATATCCTTCTAAATCTTTAAATCTCACGTATATATCCAAATAACTATTTTAAATTTCATTACATCATTTAAAAAATATTAAATATCAATTTTTTAATTAATTTATTATTGAATTAATTAGAAATGATATTTATTTATTTTTCTAATTTATTTTTGTTGGAATTTAAAATGGTAGTTTAGGTATTCAAAAAAATTTTAAATGATAAAATAAATTTAAAATGGTCATTTGGATATATACGCGAGATTTAAAGATTTAGAAGGATATATATGTAATAAGAAATTTTTCAAGGATATATGCGTAATATTAAAAGTTTACAATGATATATATATGAAATTCTTCCTTAATTCTATGTCATAAAATATGTCCACATGAGTATCATAACCGGTTGGTATCGATTTATGGGTAACCTAACTACTTAATTGAAACACTTTTAAAAGTTTGACTACTAAATGTGCACAAAAGAAAAGTACACAACATAAATGTGTACAAACTTGAAAGTACATAGCTATTTGATGTCATTTATCTTGAACAAACCATCCACGTAAGCATGGTGACCGGTTGGTGCCGGTTTCCAATTCACCCAACTACCAAATTGAAACCTTTTTTAAAGTTTGACTACCAAATGTGCACAAAAAAAGTACGCTACATAAATGAGTACAAACTCAAAAGTTCACAACTATTTGACGCCATTTTCCCTATATTTTACTTGAAAGTTGTAACAAACTTAAAACGTATTAATCTAACAAAAATTTAAAATCGAAATAAAAAATTGCTAAGTTTATAGTTTTTTTCTTAAAATTTTTAATTAATTCGAATCGTATTAATGTAATAATATAATCATATTAAAAATAATCAATGAAACGTAAGATAGATTAAAATTTATTTAAACCGTAACATATTAGTATAATAAAATATTATAATTTTTTTGTTAGGTTGATACATTTTAAGTAGGTTATAACTTTCAAATAAAATGTATAAACATTACATTTCATTTGCCATGACATTAATATTTTATTATATTAATATGTTTTGGTTTAATTATAATTTACAAGAAAACTATATAAACCTAACATTTTTATTTGTTTTGATTTAAATGTTTTAATGTAACAAAATATTTAAATCAAAACAAATTGAATATTAAGTTTAAACCAAAATAATAATGTAACAACTATCTAAATCCAAATGAATTAAATCTTAAGTTTATATATTTCTCCTAAAAACTAAAAAGGTATATTGAAATCAAAATATATAAATGTAATGAAATAAATAGATGGAAACATAAATAACCATATAAACTTTATAAGAATAAAATATAATATAAATAAAATTTTAATAAATAAACTAAATACGTAATAGAAATGTAAAATAAATTTATTAAATAGATAAAAATATAACTTTAATAAAAAATAAATACATTTTAAGTAGTAATAATAATAATACTAATAAATTAATTAAATCACCATTTATTAAAATAAGATTTATAATTTAAAACAAAAACAAAATTAATGAAAAGAAAGTGACCAAAATTGCTATTAAGAAGAAGGGTATAATTGTCCTTTAGGAAAATAAATGAGACAGAGAGACCATTTATGCAAGTAAACTATGCAAATAATGACCGTTTATGCAAAATTGAAACCACAGTAACCGAATCCAAAATTTTATGCAAACCACAAGGACCATTTTTGTAATTTACTCTTTTATATATATATATATATATATATATATATATATATATATATATATATATATATATATATATATATATATATATATATATATATATATATATATATATATATATATATATATATATATAAAGTGAAAATAAAAATAAAAAATGTTAATTTTAAATATATATTTTTTAATCGGTCATGTACCGGTACCAAACCGGATGATATTAAATTTTAAAACATTCATATTGCCAAAATAATCTGTCTGTCTAAATAAAAATTATCTGAAATACATTTTTACATATAACACATGAAAAATTACTCAAATTGTCAAAGGGTACATTGAATGAAACATATATATCATCTGAAAATAGAATGATGATGAAAATTACAAGTCAAATAGATTGGTATATTTTAACAAAATAAGTTCTTTTGTTACATTTTCTAACAACTCAATTAATAAAAGGGGTAAAGCCATACAATAACAACCTACTTTTGAAAATGTATCGATATGGTACGTCTACTTTTTTAATTGTCTATATGGTACGTGTACTTTAATTTTCTGTATCGATATGGTCATTCTACATAATAAAGCCCGGTTTTTACATACAAAACAGGGTTCTAATGGTATGAAAAACAGGGGTCTATTACAAATATGGTCATATCGGTATAAAAAATTGAAGTACAAGTACCATATCGATATTTAAAAAACTAGACGTACCATATTGATAAATTTTCAAAAGTAGATTACTATTGTATGGCTTTACCCCATAATAAAAACTCAAAGTTATAACTAGTTTTACCAAATATACCCTAAGGGGGCGTTTGGTTCGCAGATTTTTTTCCTTGAGATTTGCATTTTGTAAAATGATTTGCATTATGCAGCATTTGCATTTGTCAGGATTTTGTCAATGAATCCACATTATCTTTTAAGAAAAATTTGTTAATCTGAAAAATGCAAGGTAACTGGGATTTAAAATCCTAGGGGGGAGGCTGAGTTTTTAAATAACAAAGAAGGAAGGGATTTCTGAAATCCTGGGATTTCAAATCCTTACTGAAATCTGCGAACCAAACACAGGATTTTAAATACAAATCCCAAGGAATCCCAGGAAATCCGCGAACCAAACACAGGATTTTAAATACAAATCCCAGGGAAATCCAGGAAATCCCAGGAATCTCAGGATATTAATTAACAATAATTTATGCAACTTTTATAGGTCATTAACCAGTTTGCTACGTTACAAAGATAACATAAATCAAGATATCTATGATAGAATTTTTAATATGAAATATAAAGTAATTCGAATGGACCCCAAATAATTTGGAATTACTACGATGACATTACACTAAAATTTTCCAATATCTTGAAATGGATATTAGTGGCAACTTCTATAGGCTTGACCAATTTCTGCAATGAATAATGAGTAATGACTAGGGATGGCAATCGTCACCCGATCCAATGATCATCCACCCGATCCAATCCACCATTGGTGGATATGGACGAAGTAAAATGGATGAATATCGGATATGGAGCGGATATGGATGAATATTGGATAGGATATGGACGAATATTTCTCATCCATGGATAATATCCATTTACCCGATATTAATAGTTTTTTACATTTTTATGTTATGATATTATATAAATCTATATACATATTTATAATCTTTTATTGCATAATTAATTAATTAGATTTAAAAATATAATAACTCATATTAATTTGTCATAACATTATTTATTTATGGTAAGAAAATGAGCTAAAGACCAAAGCACATACCATTAGCTTAATCTAATCTTCTATTTAACTATTATTTTTCTTGATAAACTCCATTAAACATCCTAACTCCAAAATTTCAAGTTCTAATGATGCTAATAACCACTAACATCTGTTGTTCAAAAAAAAAAATTAGTTTGAACAATTTAGCCTTTCGATTTCTAGAGTGGTCTCTATTCAAAAACCTAATGATTGGTGTTATAATATTTATAAAATTTTTATGTTTTGTTTGTATTTGTTTTAAAGTATATTTGAATTACTCTTTTATTTAAATCAAACTATGTATCGCAAGTGACAATAATTGTTAAAACAATGCACTATGGTAATTTAAAAAGAGTTTTTTCTAATATCCAACGGACATCCACTTACCCGTTTCATCCAGTGGATATGGATATGGATGGATGAAATTAATTTGAATGGATATGGATATGGATGTGGATGATGAAAAACTTAATGGATATGGATATGGATATGACTTCATCCAATCCATATCCGATCCATTGCCATCCCTAGTAATGACTAAGCAATTGCCCAATCATTAAAAGGGCCAACTTAGAAACTTTATTTGAGAATTCATATAAAATTAAATATATAATTTAAAAAAAAAAATTATTTATACTCTAAAACATTTTTCAATACAATGAGTTATTAATTTCATTTGAAATTTTCAGGCATCAACCACTAAGTTAACGTTATGAGATATACATATATATATTAATGTTAATGATACGGGTATCGATAAAATTTAAATAAACTAAAAGTAATGCCGAAGTCTAACTAAAAATATTGATAAAATTTTAAAATCAAACACGATTAAAGAACAAATCTAAGTAAAATGCTATCTTACTACAACTAAAATTGAAAACGAATTGACAATGGCATGTAAGGAAGAAAAACGAGAGGATACTACCAAAATAGGTGTTTTATTCTCCTTCCAAAAATAGAAGGAAATGAAATTCAAGATGCATAGACATCAAAAATCGTTTTCCAACTCTCATCATTTTCTACCTTTCACATTCACATTCGTTTCCACTAATTAAATGTTTGGATAATATCGTGTAAAAGAACCGCTCGATCTATAATGGATGCTTGGTGGATGATTAAACAACAAAGTATGACAACGATATCTTGATTAAGACATGATAAAAGAAGATGAAGATCATGACGTGTAACATCCAAGTTACCACAAACAGTACACGTCATAATATTTCATTTCATTAAATAATAAATATTACTAATTGTTTGATACCACAGGTCCATCAGCCTGAATACTTAATTACAACAATAAGTTAAAGATCGAATGGTGGTCTAAACTAGCTTCTAAATCTTCAATCAGAGTGCGGAAGACTGAACAAGCTACCCGAGACCGCATCATCTTTTCAAAATAAGCTTCAGCAAAAAGTCCAAAAGTCTGCTATTCATCAAATGTCCAGATTCACTTAGCCTGGGACGGACTACATGCTATGATCTTGCCCTTATCAGCTTTTCCTGAAAAAGAGTTGTCATGACAGAGTAAGCTAACAATGCTTAGTGAGTAAACAGAGTTCCATTAGTTACCACACACACATAACATACTATCAGCTCCTGTCGGCAAGTCACTACGTCAGAGACGGCAAAAAGGTTGGGAGACAACCCAGTTTGTATTCCCCTGTGTAAGGCCTAAGCCCTACGGGAAATGTATGGAAACAAGTCAAATAGGAAAGGAATCTGCAGAATTCCCTCCTGTGAATGGAGATCTCACATTCGGTCCTGTCGGATAATGCAGTATGCAGCGGCAAGTATATCAACAGTCAAGTAAGCAGTAAGCATGATAAGTATTTACATAAAATGTAAAAGTGAACATGCAATCAAGGCAATTCAAGTGTCTAGCTTCAGTAATGTCAAAAGTACGTTTCTATGATACAATATAGTATTAAAGAAACATGCAGCAACAATCGGAAGTTTCCATACAGTCGATGACATTCACCAATAAGTATCGAAATATATGCAAGTAATTAATGAAATCTGTCACTCACAGTGGTCCGTAGTCAGATAATGCTTAACGAATTAAGCGGTTCAGTTTACTCTGTCAAATCGACGGTTTCCTGCAGTTCAGTTTCAAGTCTGGCATATTAATGTCAAGTCTGTAACATGATCTATCCATATAACCCTAGTTATATAATTCGGTTATTGTCAATTCTGGCTGTCGAGTCTGAGGTAGTTCCTATCGTCCCAAGGTGAGTCTATTCTTATCAGATTAATACGATCCATCTAATTACAGATGTATATATGGCCTTGAAACAAAGCCAAACGTATTACTTAGCAAGGTGAAACAGGACATACATATTCTAAGGGTTCGTACAGAGTCTGTTATTTTATTTGTGCATAAAATGGTTATGCATCTTGAACTTATGAGTTTTTATCATAATCAAAAGATACTTTTAATTACAATAGGTTGTTTAATAACTTAATCTGATTTAGGAATTAATATTTTTGACTTGGAATTAAACCAGATTCAAATATAGGGAGACAGATTCGAATAGCCTTATTTCGAATCTATGGAGATAGATTCGAACTAGGCATATATTCTAGGATAGATTCGAACTAGGCATAGATTCTAGGGAGTTAGATTCGAAATCAGCACAGATTCTAGGGAGTTAGATTCGAAATCAGCACAGATTCTAGGGAGTTAGATTCGAAATCAGCACCCCTTCGAGTCTAGGGGTTAGATTCGAAACCATAACCCTTCGAATCTAGGGGTTAGATTCGAAAATATCACACATTCGAGTCTAAACAAGGATTTTCGAATCTGTTCTACTTGTTCAACGTTTTTTCCAGGTTTTAGCTACTAATCATGAACATAAATGACGGAAAAATAGATACTAACCTTCGTCCAAGCTATATCCTTCAACTATTGATGATTTCCAAGCAAAAACAAGTCCTAAACGGGAGCAAATCAGCTTCAAATGAAGGGAATATGAGCAAACTCGAATTTGCTCAACAAAAACCGAAATAAAAGTCAGAAAAATGGTCGATTTTACCTTAAATCCGGACGAAATCTAACATGCAATGATAGATTCGTGTAGAGCTCGACGATCTCTAACCGATGGCGTATAAATCACGAGAATCTGACGGATCGTTTGGGAGAAATTCTAGAGAGAAGTCAGATTGTAGAGAGAGAGAGAGTTCTAGTTTTCCAAACCAAGGAAATAGAGAGGAGGTGATGCTCTATTTCCTTTACGTACAATTCAGCTAACTTTTCGAGGCGTTCATCTTCACGTATGGGTAGGAAATGAGCTGACTTAGTAAGTCGATCCACTATTACCCATATAGAGTCATGATTCCGCTTAGTCCTGGGCAGCTTCGTCACAAAGTCCATAGTTATGTGGTCCCACTTCCATTCCGGGATTGGCAATGGTTGTAGTTCCCCATACGACTTCTGATGTTCAGATTTGACTTGTAAACAAGTCATGCAATTTTCTACATATCGTCCTACGTCCTTCTTCATTCCAGGCCACCAATATTCCGTTTTCAAATCTTGGTACATTTTAGTAGAACCAGGATGTACCGAAAATTTTGACATATGAGCCTCCGACAGAATTTGATCACGAATTCCTCCTAATCTAGGGACCCATATTCTATTCATGAACCATCTAAGACCACGATTATCAAGGGTCAGCTTGGTCACATAAGTAACCATACATTCAGATTTCAAGTTCTCATCCCGAATGGCTTCGGTTTGAGCGACAATAATCGACTCAGGCAAGGCAGACTCCAAAACAACAGAAGTCAAAGCATAACATCGGGTATAAGGGTCTTGTCCGGTTTTGCGGCTTAGGGCATCTGCTACAATGTTTGCTTTACCTGGATGGTAAAGGATCTCACAGTCATAGTCTTTAATCAATTCCATAGATCGCCTTTGTCGCATATTCAGCTCTTTTTGGTCAAATATATACTTCAGACTTTTGTGATCTGTATATAACTTGCATCTAGTCCCATACAGATAATGCCGCCAAATCTTCAATGCAAAAGTCACGACTGCAAGTTCTAAATCATGCGTCAGATAATTCTTCTCATGCGCCTTTAGCTGTCTTGATGCGTAGGCAATTACTTTATCCCTTTGCATCAACACACAGCCTAATCCCATCTTAGAAGCATCACTATAGACTACAAAATCATCATTACCCTCAGGTAAGGCCAGAATCGGCGCTTCTACTAGCTTACGTTTCAGAGTCTCAAAGGCTCGATCTTGAGATTCATTCCATTCAAACTTAGCTTCTTTCTTCGTCAGACTGGTTAAAGGCACCGCAATCTTGGAGAAATCACGGATAAATCTTCGGTAATAGCCCGCTAAACCCAAGAAACTTCGAACTTCAGATACGTTTTTCGGTGCTTCCCACTTCTGAATCGCATCTACCTTCGATGGATCCACGGCTATTCCCTCACCCGAGACAATATGTCCTAAAAATTGCACCTGGCGTAACCAGAATTCACATTTGGAGAATTTTGCATAGAGTCGCTCCTTTCGTAACAATTCTAGCAATTTTCGCAAATGCTTCGCATGGTCAGATTCAGACTTAGAGTAAATCAAGATGTCATCAATGAAGACTATCACTGATTTATCCAGCATTGGTCTACATACCCTATTCATGAGGTCCACACTTCTTGAAATCAACAAACGTACACTCACGTCCTACCTTAACGTGATGGTCAGAAGAGTCAGTCTCACTTTCATCAGATGACACATGCCTATGTTTCCTCTTTCGGTCTTTCTTGGGCTTCGCTAACATCTCTTCCTTATACTTCAGTTCTAACTCCTGCAACTTAAGCTCTCGCAACCTAAGTTCTTCTTCACGGCGCTTAAAGTCAATTTCTCGCTGGTCTTCCTCACCAGATTGCATCACCGCTTTACCCTTAGTAAGCAAGTCTCTAATTTCTTTAAATCGGTCTTCAACCGCCATATCAGTCTGCAATCGATTCCTATCCATCATAAGCTGCATCTGTCTACGATTATCCTCATTCAACTTATGAACGAGATCTATCAACTGAGCCTGCTAAGGAGGCACAGGGGTGGCAGTACTGCTTGAGTCATTAGCAGTATTTTCAGGGTCAGTGCCTAAGTCCTCTACATGAACAGATTCTTTGTGTTGATCAGCTGCAGCATCAGCAGCTTTACCAACAGTCGAGGTACCAGCAACATTTGGATTCTTATCAGCCATTGGCTGAAAATATAAAGGAAATAACTATTATTTCCTGATTCAATTAAGCATAGTTCGAGTCATAATACCTACGTCAGATAATCACATCTAAGTTTATAGATATGAAGGCAGTCAGTCAGGCTGGCACAGAGTCAAGTCAAAGTCAAGTCAGTATCAAGCAGTCAATCCCTCCCCCATCCTATCAGTCATCATTTGCCTATCTTAGGTCAAGTTGTGTGGGTAGTCCTTTACTAATTAAGTTACCCTAGGCCTCGGTGACTTGTTCGGTAATTCAGAGTCACATAGTCCATACAATACCAGTAGTTTAAGTATCGGGTGGCCAATCCGATGATTAAACCGCTGCTCTGATACCAACTTTGTAACATCCAAGTTACCACAAACAGTACACGTCATAATATTTCATTTCATTAAGTAATAAATATTACTAATTGTTTGATACCACAGGTCCATCAGCCTGAATACTTAATTACAACAATAAGTTAAAGATCAAATGGTGGTCTAAACTAGCTTCTAAATCTTCAATCAGAGTGCGGAAGACTGAACAAGCTACCCGAGACCGCATCATCTTTTCAAAATAAGCTTCAGCAAAAAGTCCAAAAGTCTGCTATTCATCAAATGTCCAGATTCACTTAGCCTGGGACGGACTACCTGCTATGGTCTTGCCCTTATCAGCTTTTCCTGAAAAAGAGTTGTCATGACAGAGTAAGCTAACAATGCTTAGTGAGTAAACAGAGTTCCATTAGTTACCACACACACATAACATACTATCAGCTCCTGTCGGCAAGTCACTACGTCAGAGACGGCAAAAAGGTTGGGAGACAACCCAGTTTGTATTCCCCTGTGTAAGGCCGAAGCCCTACGGGAAATGTATGGAACAAGTCAAATAGGAAAGGAATCTGCAGAATTCCCTCCTGTGAATGGAGATCTCACATTCGGTCCTGTCGGATAATGCAGTATGCAGCGGCAAGTATATCAACAGTCAAGTAAGCAGTAAGCATGATAAGTATTTACATAAAATGTAAAAGTGAACATGCAATCAAGGCAATTCAAGTGTCTAGCTTCAGTAATGTCAAAAGTACGTTTCTATGATACAATATAGTATTAAAGAAACATGCAGCAACAATCGGAAGTTTCCATACAGTCGATGACATTCACCAATAAGTATCGAAATATATGCAAGTAATTAATGAAATCTGTCACTCACAGTGGTCCGTAGTCAGATAATGCTTAACGAATTAAGCGGTTCAGTTTACTCTGTCAAATCGACGGTTTCCTGCAGTTCCGTTTCAAGTCTGGCATATTAATGTCAAGTCTGTAACATGATCTATCCATATAACCCTAGTTATATAATTCGGTTATTGTCAATTCTGGCTGTCGAGTCTGAGGTAGTTCCTATCGTCCCAAGGTGAGTCTATTCTTATCAGATTAATACGATCCATCTAATTACAGATGTATATATGGCCTTGAAACAAAGCCAAACGTATTACTTAGCAAGGTGAAACAGGACATACATATTCTAAGGGTTCGTACAGAGTCTGTTATTTTATTTGTGCATAAAATGGTTATGCATCTTGAACTTATAAGTTTTTATCATAATCAAAAGATACTTTTAATTACAATAGGTTGTTTAATAACTTAATCTGATTTAGGAATTAATATTTTTGACTTGGAATTAAACCAGATTCAAATATAGGGAGACAGATTCGAATAGCCTTATTTCGAATCTATGGAGATAGATTCGAACTAGGCATATATTCTAGGATAGATTCGAACTAGGCATAGATTCTAGGGAGTTAGATTCGAAATCAGCACAGATTCTAGGGAGTTAGATTCGAAATCAGCACAGATTCTAGGGAGTTAGATTCGAAATCAGCACAGTTTCTAGGGAGTTAGATTCGAAATCAGCACAGATTCTAGGGAGTTAGTTCGAAATCAGCACCCCTTCGAGTCTAGGGGTTAGATTCGAAACCATAACCCTTCGAATCTAGGGGTTAGATTCGAAAATATCACACATTCGAGTCTAAACAAGGATTTTCGAATCTGTTCTACTTGTTCAACGTTTTTTCCAGGTTTTAGCTACTAATCATGAACATAAATGACGGAAAAATAGATACTAACCTTCGTCCAAGCTATATCCTTCAACTATTGATGATTTCCAAGCAAAAACAAGTCCTAAACGGGAGCAAATCAGCTTCAAATGAAGGGAATATGAGCAAACTCGAATTTGCTCAACAAAAACCGAAATAAAAGTCAGAAAAATGGTCGATTTTACCTTAAATCCGGACGAAATCTAACATGCAATGATAGATTCGTGTAGAGCTCGACGATCTCTAACCGATGGCGTATAAATCACGAGAATCCGACGGATCGTTTGGGAGAAATTCTAGAGAGAAGTCAGATTGTAGAGAGAGAGAGAGAGAGTTCTAGTTTTCCAAACCAAGGAAATGAGGAGGTGATGCTCTATTTATAGAAAATAGAGAGAAAATCAGATTTTCTACTGAATATCAGGAATTGACCAACTTTTATTCCCATCCATCTGATTTGCATTTCAGATGCAAATAATAGCAAAGGAGTTCTAGATTTGCTACAATTGTCTTTTAGTCATATTTTTATTCATTTAGTCCGTTTTGTCATTTTCAGTCTTTAATTTGTCATTTAGCTGAATTTTAATTATTAACTTTATTTCAGCTAATTTTGGGCAACTTTTCATAATTAATTATAACTGAATATAATTAACTATTAAAGATTCATATTTTCGGTTAATTACTAATATTTGGATTAAAATTGCTTTATTATCCAAAGTCTGCTGCTGTAATTTATATTTAATAAATTACGGGCTGTTACATGACGATACTAGTGTTTGTTTTAAAAACTTGTTTAATAATATGCATTAACTTACTTGTTTTTAGGATTATTTATAAATTCGTCGCTATGATTACATAAAAAGTATGGATTTCGTCTTTTAACTTTATTAGTTACACCAGAGGTCATTATTTTGAGAAATTGTTACACTCTCAGTCCATTGACTGTTTGACCAGTCCTAAATTTTTAAAAATGATAATTTTATCCTTTCTAGTTATTACAAAATTAGTCCTTATGCTTTGGAAATAATTTCTTTTATGGTCATTTGCTCATTTTTATATTTTAGAGTCAATTACAAAAATGGTCCTTGTGGTATGTCCTAAAAATTGGATTTGGTCCCTGAACTTTCAATTTTGCAGAAATAGTCATTATTTTCACTGTTTGTTTCCAATTTTGGTCCCTCTACATATTAACTTTTCTAATATGACCAATTTACCCTTATTTTGATGCAAACCATAGGGATCATTTATGCAATTAATTCTTTTAACTCTTTCTTACTCTTAATTAAATAATTTATTTTTTAGTGTTAATTAACTTTAATGAATTACATAAAAGAATAGATTTATTTTATTTACGTTGGTTCATAAATGATTTAAATATTTTTAGTCTAAACTAAATTTATTTAAATCGTAAACCTATCAAAATTTATAATAAAAAAATCATTTATTTAGAAATTGTTTTTTAGAGGTTTCATAAATAAAATATTTTGACACTATATTTATTTATGTTGGTACATACATTTATAATAAAAAATATTTATGTTGGTCAAACCACAAAGACCATTTATGTAATTAACTATAGTTTATTTTTTAGTATTAATTAACTTTAATAAATTATAAAACATTTATTTATGAATCAACAATTTAATTAAAGCCAATTAAGAAACAAAAATTTAAAAATCATTTAACTTTTATTAAGAAAAAGCATTTATATTTAAAAATATCTTAACACATTAAACTCTTTTAATTGTCAAAAAATTCATTTATGAACCAACATTTGTATTATTTAAATCATTCAAATAATCAAATTGTAAACCCCTCAAAAGTCAAAACTTATAATCATTTAAAAGTTAAAACGTTTTATTAAAACTTATTTTAACAATGTGATATGAGTTTAACAATTAAATTTTTATAACAAGATTAATATCAACATCCTTCCGATTAAAAAACTTATCTCAAAAGCTCCAACCAAACCAAGAGATCATGTCATTGTTGAAAAACTTAAACTTAATAATTTGTTTTCGATTAATCTTTTAGAAAAAAACATGCATAATTTTAGGTCGGAAAAATTAATTAAAGTGATGAATTTATTTATTGGAGTCAAGATGATTAAACATTTTAATCATATGTGTGTGTATAATCAAAACTCCTTTTAATTTATATGTTTTCTCTTCGCGGAAAAATAATTGAAAAACTTAAATAAATAAAATTTTAACATCTAACTCGACCGAGTTAAAATTTTTTTTTTTCAAAGGGTCTAACACAAGTCAAATTTATTTATTTAACGTATCAACTATTTTATCGTTTTAATTTTTAATTACACAAAAAACAATTTAAAATTTTAGGTCATATAACATGTTTGAGATTCATATTGACTTTAATTTTAATCCGATAAAATCAATACCTTAAAATTTTAATCATTTCGATTTTATTTAAGACGAAAGTAAAATTATTCGACCAACATAAATATTTTTTATTACAAATTTATGAACCAACATATATAATTATAGAGTCAATATTTTTTTATAATATTTTATTTATGAAACCTCTAAACAATAGTTTCTATACATAAATGATTTTTTTAAAATAAATTTTGAGAGGTTTACACTTTGATTATAGTTAATTGAAAATAATTAAGACCAAAAAATATCTAAATCATTTATGAACCAACATAAATAATTAAATAATTCTCTTTTTTTTTTGTAGTTTATTAAGGTTAAGTAACACTAAAAATCATTATTTAATTAAGAATAAAAATAGTTAAAATATTAATTGCAGAAATGGTCCCTATGGTTTGCATTAAAATAAGGGTAGTTTGGTCATATTAGAAAAGTTAATAGGTTGATGGACCAAAATTGCAAACAAACAGTGAAAATAATGACCGTTTCTGCAAAATTGAAAGTTCAGGGACCAAATCTAATTTTTAGGATATACCACATGGACTATTTCTGTAATTAACCCTATATTTTACTTAATTAATTTACCCAGCTGTGTGTTTATTATATAATAACATAATATTAATATTATGTTAATATTGATATTAATTTACTTGGGTTGCTTTTTATTTCTTTTTAAACTTAATTTTAATTTTTTTTTCATGCACTTATTGTATATTAATCTTTTGAACACATAATATATAATCTTTTACTTATTAATTAGTTATATTTTTTTAATGATTAATTTTAAATTATTTTTGTTATCAGAATTTTAACATGTGTTGAAACCCGCTTGGATCACCTTTAACTTTATCCTTAATTTAGCAACCTTAATTAGGGGGTGTTTTTGGTTTTACGTTATTAACGAGATTATTAGCTTATTACGTTACAATAACGCAAATAATTAGTTTAAAGTGTTTGGATTGCATACGCTAATAAGTGATTATTTGCGTTTAGAGTTAATCCCACCACAATTTTTCATAAGTTAAAAAATGTTTCTTATTTGCTTAATAAGTGATTATTTGGTCATTTTACAAATGAAAATGCAAATCTAAACACTTTAAAAACTGATTATTTGATAATTATGATAGCAAACAGCAGAAACTTAACCAAACACTACATTTCCGACATCACTTTTTGTTACAGCTATTATCTGATTATTAGTTATCAAAACGTTTTTTTCAAACGCATGTCCAAACACCCTCTTACTATCTTACAATCCGCTTATTTTTTTTTTTTAAATCCTAATATATAACTTGACCAATACGTAATTTATAAATAACAATTATTATACACAAATATATCATTGTAAAAATTCGTTTTTAATAAGAACCAAATACTTTCACTAGTACATACATAAATGATTGATTATTAAGATACATTTTTATTTTTTAGTTATATTATCAAATCATCATTACGTGGGATAATGTCACTATCCACGTGTCAAAAGCCCTCATCATCAAGGGATTATAGATAGATATATATATTCCCTTTTTGTAACGTAATCTTAGCACGTGATCTTATGAATGGACACCCAATATTTGGTGGTCTCATTTTATCATCCCCACAACTTGCAATTCAATTATTTCATTCTTTGCAAGGGTCCTTTTGTTTTCATTATTTATTTATTTTATTTTTATAAGTTGAATAATCATTTTAATTATTTTAAAATTTTTAAAAATATATATTATGCTTAAGATTATAGAGGGACATCATGACAAGTTTTTCTTTTGGTTGGATTCTATCCTCATCATGTCCCACATGGGATTGAGTAAAAATAAGTAGGAGAGATGTAATACGAGTGGTTTTTGAAATCGATATTTGTTGTATGTGTTTTTATAATCAAAATTTGTTTTATTTGAGAATTCAAAATATGACCAAAAGTAATATATATAAACCATTATTAACACAAACGTTTAATTAATATGCAGAAAGAAACGATTATGAAACCTTCATTCATCTTCTAATTTGTTGAATAATACTTGCAATGTGTGTAAACATTCATACATCTTCTAATTTGTTTCACTTAAAATTGTGGAAACATGTACTGAATATATACAGGAAAAATTATACAAAAAACCAATGTACTTTTGATATTTTTTGATTAAGTCCCTATACCAAAAATGTTTTCATAAAAGTCTTTCAACTTGAAAATGTTTACGAATTGTGTTGTTTTATGAGATTTTTTAAGGATTTTTCAGAAGCTTTTCATAAGATTTTGTTAAGTTCAATTACTTTTATGAAAATATATTATGTGTAGTGATTTTTACGAAAACATTTTAGGTCGAGAGACTTTTGTGAATTCGTTTTTGTACAATAACTTATTCGAAAAATACTGAAAGTGCGTTGGTTTTTTACATGATTTTCCCAATATATATATGAATTCTTCTAAAATCAACATAATCGATAGAATAACCGACGTAACCGCAACCATATGATTTACAAAACCGCGGGGTTTGATTAGCGAACCAACAAATAGTATATGATACTTAATAATGCATTAAAAAGTTGTAAATTTGAAGGAAAAAAAAAAAAAAGAACATGAACATGTTCTCTGAGACATTCCCCACATGGAGTGGTTGGCTACTTCCAAACCTAACCTTGAAGAAAACTTGTTATCATGTGATTCAAAGCAGAGGCTTTCAGATTCTTCATTCTATACAATAAATAAACATCACACATGGAATTTAAAGCTTTATGGTTACTTTTATATAATCACTAGTTTTAGTTCTACCAATGTGGTTTAGCCCACTTGATATGAGGGTGATATGTAAGGGAGAGGTCACGGGTTCGACTCCTGCCGGAAGCAAGTTGAAATTTACGTGGACAAAAGTCTTGGGATAGTTTGTTTTAAAAAAAAAACTAGTTCTAGTTCTAGACCTACAAGGGCTAACCTCACACAAATGCACCCCCAGAAAAGGAAGAAAACAGATGCAAGTTACACACACAAAAGTCAGATTAACAAAATTTTAAAAACTTACCCTAAAATAAAAGAGGTCAATTGGGTTGGACAGGTTTAAACTTGAAAGTAAAGAATATTCAAATGCTCACAATATTCTAGTTAGTTGATTTATTTAAGTATTTTAGATAATTAGTTTTTGCAATTAAATTAATTTTCAAATTTAAATATAATGGATAAGCAAATGCTGGCAGGCAAACCGACGAGCATTAGCCTAGGGATGTAATTGAGCTGACTAGTGCCAACTGTCAGGCTTGACTCGAGCAGGACGTTAAAACTCGATTAAGCCTAAATTTTCATACACGAGCTTAAACTCCATAAAGGTAATGATACTCTTGAGGGTTCAATTTGATAGTTGATTAAAGAAATACCCAGAGATGTATATTCCAGTTGGCTTTAAAGCTTGAGCTTGACTTGACAAACTACTCGACCTAGTTACTTGTATATAAAAAGGTAAAATATGTAATAGATCATAGAAGCCTGATAAGGTTCACAAGCCACGTTATTTAATGTTTGAACTTGACTCGACAATTTCAAATACTTTCAGAGGCAATCTATAGTAGCTCATGATTTGCCTCGATTTGATTACAACCACTACTCAAGCCTAGCCATGTAGCATACAAATAGGTGCTAGGAAGGAATAAGAGGATGATACATGAATGATCTTATCAATTACAACTATCATTATAACCTAGATGATGCATATATTCTTTCTTTCTTTTATTCTATATTCAAGCACACCACCCTTTTGAAGCATTTCCATATATGTAAATAGTGGTGGCACGCACATGAATTCGGCTACTCGTTCAAAAGGGGGTTTGGTTAGAATTATGAACATTCAACGACTTGTAAGGTAGTAGAAAACTCGGGACCATGGATACAGAGGTGTATGCTTCAAGATTGTAAGAACGTACAACGGGTACAGGTTGATCCATAGCTATAACACGGTGGCAAAACAAGTATTGTACCTCTAAATATTGGTACTAATAGGCCATCAACCCACTATTTAGACATTTCATAAGGTATTCTGGGGATACTAAAGCATATTGAAATGCAGATCCAATAGAGAATTATGTACAATCAATTCAAAGCATTAATCAGTGATACCATACCAAGGACTGGGAGACTAGTTTTTGGCAGTACCTTTTTTCGTTCTTATGGTCGATATCAAGGGTTAATTGCGTCAAAAGGTAACAAACTGTCACATTTCTTTCAATTTGGGTAACGTACTAATTTTTTTCTAATCAATGTAACACACTTTCCAAATCAAGTCAATCAAGGTAACTATATCGGATTGAAAAGTAAAAATTACTGACGTGACAGTTTCTTTGTCTAGACAACATTTTTTACAGAAATGACAGTTAATTGTTATATGATGTGCTTTATTTTGTGCAATTTAAAAGTATTTTTGATAATAACTTGCTATTTTGAGCAAATTTAAAAATAATTAAGCAATATTTGAAATTAAAAAAACTGATAACTTGATAAATAAACTGTAATGACAATAATTTTTACCTACCAATCCGATACGGTTACTTTGATTGACTTGTTTGGAAAATACGTTACCTCAAATAAAATTTTTTTTTATATTATCCGAATTAAAAAAACAGTAACAATAATTTACTTTATTAACCCTCAAAATCAATTATCCTTATAAAAAATCATGCACTTCACTTGTGAATTCTTAGTTTCTTATAAACGAAATCTGATACACAATTACTAATTCACTGAGCTATATATCACATATCGAGGATCCAATCGTTATATATCCGGATGATGCGCACATCGCAATTCGTCAGTCGATCGATCCGTGTTTTTACGCCGATTGTGAATGAGTAAGTTGTCAATAATAAAACGAGAAGAATTATGTTTCAATAGTACCTTGGCATGAGAACTTTCCTCCGGCTTTCAACAAGTGAGAGGTACTGGAATTCATCATCCAATAAATCTAAAACCCTAAATTAGCGCCGCAGACTCCTCGCGGAAACATATAAAACCTAACCGACTCCAAATTCATAATCACGGATTAAATAGGTCGGTGAGGGCATCATCGTTGGCACCTCTGCGAACTTCTTCAGCTCCTCCAGCAACTCCAACTGGAACTGAGTTTTAATCTAAAATACGCAAAATGAAGTGCATTGAATGTAACTGTGTGTTTATGCACCGATAGTTTATGATGGAAGAGCTGGTTAAAGCGGCCGAGTAAAATCGCCGGAGAGTTTGAAGCGGAAGTGCGGTGACCGGCCGAAGTTAAGAACGAAGAGCGAGTATTAGTGGGCTCTTTTTTTATTGGGCTAATATTGTTTAGGCTCTTAAGAGGCTTTTATTGGGCTAATTTGTTTTTAAAATACATTTATGTATATGTATGTATATATGATTCGTATTTCTAATTCTGTTGTAAAAATGAAAAATATAAGTCTAATGTTATAGAATCAAACTGAGTTTAGTTTAATATCATCATAGGAATTTGGGTGAAAAGAGATTGTTAAAAGAATGACGAAAATTTTTTAATTTGTTTTCAATTTCAGTTTTTAAGAAAATCTTTTCAGATTTGGTTTTTCAACAAAACAATTGAACATTCAAAAAACGCATTCATATTGTAACTTGAAACAATTGCTACATGACATGTAAACATCAGTAGATGTATAAAGAATCAAAGAAAGTTGTCCAAGTTTTGACACCGACTATAACTAGTTACTTACTTCAAGGTCTTACCGAAAGACAATCAATGATAGTAATTGGAATTCCTATTTGCTACTATTTTATCATTCATTTATACAATAATGATAACATGTTTGCTTAAATTATTTTATATACATCATTAGTTTGCTTCTTTACTGACTAATTTGTTCAGTCTTAATCTAAAATAAATATACAAATAACTATTTTTTAAATCGTACTTGATAGTTGATATGATGTTTATTTACGTTTTTGATTATATATATAGAAGTGAGATCAAATGAGAAGTTAAATATTTTTGAGAAATATTGTATAAAAAAACAAATTATTTGAATAATTTTGTTATTTTATGATTTAACAGAAAACATTGTATTAAATAAAGACCCAACAGAACACATTGTAAAATAAGGTGTGACCAAAACATTTATGGTTTGAATTGTTTTTTTTTTTTTTATTTCTTACAAATGTAACTTTTCATAAAATTCATATCATATGCATGTGTGTGTGGTTGCTAATAAAGATGACAACCGATGGGAATTAAATAAAAAAAATACAATTAACCCTATGATAATTTATTTACTTTTTTCTAGTTCAAAATTACATTAAGAATGCCATATAAATTTATCCAATAAATTATTTATCGTTGTCCCATACTCCCATATGATAATGGTAAATAACATTGATACGAATTGCAATAAAAGCAATATTACATAGATTTTTTAAGATTTTGAATTTTATTTAAAACATAATTTTATTACAACAAAGTCATGTTTTCTTTAAATAATAAAAAGTAGCTTGTATCAATTTTTTTTTATTTAAATCAGTGTATTTACCTCTATAATATACGGATTTGTTTGAATAATAAATTTTTAACAAATCACAAATTTTAGAAAAATTATAAAATTCAATAATAAATGACACAAACTATAAATATTATGAGAGAGATGCGAGTCAATATTCATTTAAACATTATAGACCACGGAGTGAAAAAAATTATAAAAATAATTTAAGAAATCTCCATATAATGAATGTGAAAGCATAATAAATGCCTAACTTTATTTATAAACTCCAATAACAATACATAAATGAGTACAATAAATCTTTAGTTTTATTAATAATTAATATCAACCATTAAATTTCATAATTTTCAATTTGTAACTGAAACCATAAAATATAGTAACTATAAATAATTATTAAAAAATTGTTAATTACACATGTCAAATGAAAACTACATCAAGGCAGTTTAGTTAACTGACAAGTGACAATCTATTTACTCTTTTAACTGAACAAATATATTAGTTTTTTCTAAATTTGCATATCTATTACTAAAATTAATTACATTATGTTTTTAATATATTTTACTTTTAATAGAACTAGTTTATTTACCCGAATAATATATAGATCATTTTGAATAATAACATTTATAATAAATTACAAAATTTAGAATAATTGTAGAATTTGATAATAAATGATATAAACTATAAATATTACGAAGGAGAGATAACTCAATATTTATTTAAACATTATACATTATAGAATGAGAAAATTATTAAAATAATTTAAAAAACCTCCAAATGAATGGAAAAATTATAATAACATTCTTAGTTTTATTTATAATTAATAACAATATATAATTAAGATACAATAAAAACTAGGTTTATTTATAATTAATATCAACTCATAAAATAAAAAATTTCACTATGCAAGTGTCATGTATTTTTATTGAAAAGTGATTATATTAAGAGAGTGTTTGGTTTTGCGTTATGAACCAGATTATGAGCTTATTACGTTACCATAACGCAAATAATTAGTTTAAAGCGTTTGGATTGCATACGTTAATAAGTGATTATTTGCGTTTAGCGTTAATCTTACCACACTTTTTCATAAGCTAAAAATTGTAGCTTATTTGCTTCATAAGTGATTATTTGATCATTTTACAAGTAAAAACGCAAATCCAAACACTTTAAAAACTGATTATTTGATAATTATGATAGCAAACAGCAGAAGCTAAACCAAACACTACATTTCCTGCAGCACTTTTTGTTATAGCTATTATCTGATTATTAGTTTCCAAAACGCTACCGCACTTTTTCAAACGCAAATCCAAACACCCTCTAATCAAGGTTGGTGCTTGGTAATAGAATCCTAAAATACAGTAACTATAAATCAATCAAAATTAATTATTTAAACAAAAAAATTATAGTATTTTGTTAAATTAATGTAGTTAGATGTCAAGCGAGTATCTAATTACTCTTTTACTAGAAATAACAGAGTATAAAAAAAAAAAGAAAAAACGATTTTAACAACTTAAATGAATATTAAATTTATAGAAAAATAACTAAAAACAAATTAACAAGTCCTGCAATCAATTTTTTAGTCGTCACCCTTTGCGTTGATTCTCTCTTCCTCCACTGTTATACAAAAACCCTCTGTTCAAAATAAAGAATCGCAAATCCTCACATCGAAAGAATATTAACAATTGATTTGCTCTAATGGCGGAAAAACCCCAACCGGTTCAGGTTTTATACTGTGCTGTCTGTGGGTTACCCGCTGAATACTGTGAATTTGGACCCGATTTTGAGAA
The DNA here is from genome assembly GCA_020465985.1 of Centrapalus pauciflorus. Lineage (NCBI taxonomy): Eukaryota > Viridiplantae > Streptophyta > Magnoliopsida > Asterales > Asteraceae > Centrapalus > Centrapalus pauciflorus. The sequence continues at coordinate 1,493,452 of JAANYP010009468.1, read as the reverse complement.
ATGCAAACCCTGGTTGATCCAAAATGCACCCCATATTTACCCCGATCTTCTTCAAGGTAATCCTTTTCTATTTTACCAATTTTCATTGTATTTGCAACCCCTTGAATGTTTTCTAATTATGTTTTTCAGTTTTCTGATATGGTTTTGATGAAATGATTCAGCTGCTAATGCTAATGAAATTGATGGAGTTTCAAATAAACTCCAATCGTCTTCGATTACGGATGCAAGTTCGGCTTCTGGTAATATTTTGTTTTTAGGCATTTGTGATCGTATTAATTACACATATATTGTATGCTGTTGCTAGTCAGGCCGTCCCATTGATTTTGGTGGCTGCCATAATTATAAACTAGGCCCTTCTAACACGAAAAATTATAAAATACGTAAAAAAACTTTATTAATGTTACGAGTATGTTAATTATATGAAAAATTGTATTAATGTGCTGTTTGATTGGATTTCTTAACGCGTTACACATTCATATTCGTGTAATAAGGCATTGGGAATTATAAATTTGTATGACTTGAAACAATAAACCACAAATCCTAACAACATGCTACTTTATAAACCGAAAATATGACACATATTCGTCACCTACAAGAAAACTCCAACAAACACACAACAAAATATCATTATAGTGAAAAATGCATCCAACTTAACCTTAGAAAATCCTACCTTAACATCCAGAAAATTGCAAACACAAAAGTAATGAATCAATCAATTGACTCAAGACTAGATTTGTTCCGAATACAATAAAAACCTAGTATGTCACTACATTGAAATAAGCATTCTGGAATGAAACTTTGCAAATATACATATATTATGAACTTACATCTTGCAAAGATCAAATTCAAGAAAACCATATTCAATAATATGTTTATAAAACTATAACAAAAAAAATTACCAACACAAAAATCAATCATAAAGACAAAAAAATCATCAGGATCCTAGAACACTCAACGAGGAATCAAAATTTTAGCATGATTAATGTTTTAATTGCAAATGTATGAGGTAGACCGCAAGGATTAATAACGAAAACTCACCTTTTGTCAAGAATTAATGAGAAAGAGAGAGAGAGAGAGAATGAGGCTACATAGCAAATTCTTTTTCCTTCACATATCGACCATTCGACCGCGTCCTCTTCTTCTGTCATCATCTTTTACGAAAAATCACACACGACACACGCGGGTGAAAAAATTTCCATTGCTCATTAACACCCCTAGGTAATCTAGTAAGTAGCACACATGCGAATGATTTGAACTCAATAATCTCGGATGCTGTGACCCAATTCAACTACTTAAGCAAGTGAAGTTGGACCTTCCCTTTTTTTTCTTGTCACGTGTAATGTATTTTTTTAACATATACATGTATGCATCTAATGCATTGTATACTTGATTTGATTTAGTAGAGATTCCAGGGTTAAATTGGGCATCATTTTGGGAGATGCCGACCTCAAAAAAATGGGCCACATTTGATTTGTTACTAGTTGATTTTATTTAACTTGATTGCCATCTATTAAATTGGGAATTTGGGATCATGGAAGTGTAATTCTCGTGGGCCATTGGCCAATTGCAATAGAAGAAGTGAAGGGATTGGAAGAGAAGATGAGATTTGAAACTATTGAAGTAATAACTGGGATTAGTTTTCGAATTTGGATAAAAAATCACTTAAACGAAGGAATAATTGTAAAAAGCAATTAGGAGACAAAACCAAAGGAGAAAGCTACAGAAGACAACAAATTTCATTGTTAGGGTCCAAATACAGGGATGGGGAAGTCTAGTGGTGCAACAAAAGAATATACGAGGAAAAGCAAGTTGTATTAGAAGCGGATTATAATTGTGATGGAATTAAAAGGGAATATAAGGAGAAAGAAGCATCATGTGTGAAGGCCGACCATAGTTACCTAATTCGCGGTACGATCCGGTACGGGTACGCGGTACGAAATTGCAATTCGCTAGGTTCCTAAAATTCGGTACGAAGGGGGGTAGGCTCATTTCGGTACGTTCCGGTACGATGTACCATATAATGCGGTACGGTGTACCATATAATGAGGTACACCATATAATGAGGTACGATGTACCATATATTATATATTCTTACTTATTAGTTATTACTTTGTTACTATAATTTAAAAGACATAATAAACTTACAATTTAAAACATAAACTTGATTTTTTCATAACAGAAGTACATAAGCAAAAGTACAGAACAGAATCACAGATTCAACAGAAACATAGATAATCAGAAATGCAAAAAGCCAAAAACATATTATTCAGACTTGAGAATTGGGACATATTTATAGATTAAAATCAGAAGGTGTTAGGAAATTAGAAATTATTAAATTAGAAATTAATAGGAATTAGGATTTAGGAAATGCAGCAGTAGCCAATCACTCAATTAGAAATTAATAGGAAACGCAGCAGGCAATCAAGCAGCAGGTGAAGGAAACGAGCGGTTTATTATAGAAATTCGAAAAGGGAGTCGAATTCGAACAGTCGATTATAGAAACAAGCAGTCTGTGGCCGCACGAAATTCGAACAGTCGATTCGAATTGGGTCTGATCGGTTCGAATTGGGTACACGAGTTTCACTGATTGAACACGCAGAATTGCACACGAAATGAACACGAATTTCTTTAATTGAAAACGCAGAATTGCACACGATTAGAACACGAATTAAACGAATTGAATTCGAATTGGGTTACCGAATTGGACGGCGATCGGAACGCTATCGAATTGCGATTCGGTTCGTGGCAATTGGAACGGAAATCGCGGCCTCTTGGGCGAATTAGGTAACTATGAGGCCGACTACTAGCAAGGTTTATGATGATGTTAGGAGGTGGTGTGCCTAGGGAAGGTCAAGAGAGAAGAAACCAGCCAAGGGGGAGAATATTGGTGGTAGATGTGGCAACAACGCTATCACATGGAAAAGGCCGTCACACGACAACAAAATTCTAGGCGAAATATCGAACTGAGAAGGTGAATATATTTTGGGAAGGAAATAACTCATACTGCTAGAGGTTGGGTGGAATTGTAGCCTCTTTTGGGCTTAATGTGGGGACTTATTTTGGGAGGCCTTACATATAGGGTTTTTTTAAAGACGTGGCAATTGAAAAGGGTGGAGGGAGGAGTTTAACATGAAAGGTCACATGTGAAGAGGCAAGACCTAGGAGATGGGCAAAATTTTTGAAGATTTTTAAGTTTCTCAAGGTCAAGAGTAGGTCATACACAATTGTTATGGGGTACGGTATTGTGAATGAAAGCTCAAAATGTTGGTCTTCAAGAGATATTATGTGTTAGGTTCTTAAATTTAGTCTAACACTACTTTGTGGTTAACTCGTTGACCTAATATGAAGGACTTGAAGTTGTGGGTCTTTGTTTTGTAGGGGTAGGGACTAGGGGTATCCTTGCATGGTAATATCGGATCAAGAGCCATCAATTGACTATGACATGCTAAGAATACTGAGAATGAGTATTAGAATGCTTTCAAGGCTTGCAAGGGGTGAACTAACGGAACCATTTCCCCCCTCAAACTAGATAACATGTCACTGTATTGATTTGAGTTATTCGCGAGTCAGGTTCATGTTACATGATTAGATAACCGTGATAAATTTTGTGGGGGGATTTAATGTTGGAATCTGTGCGGCATTGAGGTTGTGAGCACTGCGAATCATGGGCATACTAAATTGGCAAGCAAGGGGGGCCTAAGGTCCATAGGGTGGTTACTTTCAATCGGAAGTTGCAGGAAAGGAGGGCCAAGGGGTTGTGTTGCAAGTGTGAAGAGAAGTTTTCACCAGGGCACCATTTCTCCTCCCGCATCCCATAAGTTTTCTTAATAGATGACGTGGAACATGAGGGAATAAGGTAACTGACCATAGGAAGGGAGTTGGAAGCCAGGATTCTTAAAGACAAAGAGTCACCATCAATGGGCTTCCATTTTGAGGACAAGGTGTCTTTTAGGGGAAGTACCGTTAGACGCATGCCTAGACCTTGACCCAATGTCCCAATGTGTTTACATTTAGGATGAATTAGTTAAATCACGCAACCTAGTGTTTCCATAATTAAATCATTTTAAGTAGATATAAAGAGAGGTTAGTTATCATACTTAATTGATTTAATAGAAATTCTGGTGCAATTAGGCATTGTTGGAAGAGACCGCTGAAAGTCGTCCAACCTTTTCATTTGTCATTATTCAAATATTCAATAAACTTGGTGGGTTCCTACCACTTATGTGCACAACACGTGCTGTACTCTGGTACCCCTCTGCAACATATTACTACCTTTATTCTGAGTCTACAGAGGTACCTTTTTTAGACATTGGCATTACAAGGTACCAGCTTGCCATATATGATAATTTGAACAAGAAGTCGTTCATTTGTAACCGCCATTCAATTGGAAATTCAGTGTTACTAACATGCCATGGGCTTGCTTAGTGTGAGAATAGGTAACAAAGGAAATTGGCATACTATTTCTGATACATGCTGTCTCATATATCTACCATAAGCATCTTTCATTTATAATAAACATGTGCTTCTGGCATCAAATTATATATTTCCAGAAAAATTGGGCATTTCCAACTGCCATGCTCGAGTTTTTATTTAAAGGCTTCATTTGACAAACTTTTGTAAATTATTTAGTTACTTACTTTTTTCCATTACTTCTATGCAATCTTTAGTAATGTGATAACAAAATTGAAATTTAAGCTTCTGCATGCTTAGATTTTAATCATTAGCTGCAGGATCTTCAGCACCAAAGCAGGAACCTGTAAAGAAACTTCCGGGGGGCAAGATAAAAAAGAAGGTACCGATTGGACAAGTTCTTTATATAAAGTATATGTATTTTATGTTTGTATAATGCAACCCCATTCATGCTATATTTGACTATAGATTAGCATTCTTCGGTTACTTAGTTTGACAAAATGCCTCGTTCTAGATTCCTTAGAAATGTTTGTTATAGGGTCTGGATCTTGATAATGCTTGTGCGTTTTGATTGGCTAATTCAGGATATCTTGCTACATGTATTCTTTGTATCCCCTTAGAAATGTTTGTTAAAGTATGTATTCTTTGTAGACCTGTAAAGAAGGTTTATAAAATTTAGCTCATTTTCAGGTACATGAACTTCAGACACCATTATTGTGCCTATTGTAGGGTTTTAGGCACAATTTTTCAACCTTGTGTAGAGAAACAAAGGCCTTATCAAGAGACACTCATATTGTCCATAGTTCATGAATAATCCATAAAATGCAGTTTCGTTATTACTTCTGTTGTTATTTCCGTAACTACCCTTGTTCACGCTTATAGTGCCCCTCAACCGACATGGTATCCATAGCTTTTAAAGAGTCCATAAGATGCAGTTTCGTTATTACTTCTGTTGTTATTTTATCAAAGAGTAACCATCCTTGTTCATGGTTATAGTGCCCCCGACCGACATGGTATCCATAGCTTTTAAGGAGTCAGTGTAACATAGGTTAGAAACTTACTATTCGTACATTACTGTAACATTCCCTCAACTTATATTGCGAGGACACTGGAAGCTACTATATGGGGATAGATCTCTTAATCTTTATGTTTTGAACTAACATTTTCTATGTTTGCGAGTCTTATGGACTATGATTCCTGCGTATGTGAGTGTCGTGATCCTGGTTTTGTTTGGTTTGAGGAGTAATCTTTACGTATGATAAGAGTCTGAAAAATTGTTAATATCTGAACAATGCTGATTTTTACCAGTCTTAGAAAGTTAAAATGAAAGCATATTGGTTGTTATGGCTTGTCATCAACTTGAATGTGTAGGCATACTAGTTTTTCCTGGTTTCTCATGGTGAGCCTATTCCACTAGTTTGGTAAAAAGGTCTCTTGTTATCATTGTCTCACTGTAATTATATACTTACATTCTCACTTTTATAGCACATGTAGTGAACTTTGGCACTCTTTTTTATTGAAAGGCAAATTTATTCAAACCACCGGAAGCCTCTTTTTTGTGCTTTTTATAACAATTTTCTTTTGTCTCATAAGTCAAAACGTTGTTGTTTCTTTGATAATAAGGGAGTAGTAAAGATTCTAAAGAACGGTAACTATTTGTGAGGGTAATATTCTAATAGTGTCTGATTTTGTAAGGTTTGATTGTCATAGTTACTAAAGTTTATCAACTATATTAAGCTAACTTGGCTGAATTTGTTTTGTAGGAGAAACAAGAAGTTATAATCGAGAAGGTAACCCGTAACAAGCGAAAGTCTATTACCACCTTGAAAGGCCTTGATCTTTTTGGTAAGCAGATTGCTGCATCATGTTATTTTAAATCATTTGGAGTTGTTTTTGTTGATGATTAAGAGGTATTTTGACGGGCGTTTAGAAACCATGACTTGAGAAGTTAGAAGAACATCAATCAGATAATTAAAGCTAGGGATAGTTAGGTACTTTTACATATATATTTGAACTATTCGGTGTCGTTTGGTTTGGAGGATTTAAACAACTCATTTAGGATTTGGAATTAGAAATCCTCCCATGTCATGTTTGGATAAAAAATAAAAAGAAAGGATTTAGCTTCAATAAGCATTTTCATATTTCCCACTTCTTCACCTTACATCCTATCATTCTAGAATCCATCATTTTAAATTCATGTAATCCAAACGACATCTTAGTTTCCTTACGTCGGCAGTCAGCTTCTCATCTGTGTTTTCCAAGTCTTATCATTTTGTCCCTTTACAATTGTAAAATCACAAGCATGATCGCTTTTACCAGAACACTCAATATCAGATAAATATTTAGAGTTATTATTCTTGTAATATATCTTGGATTCTTGTAATGCATTCTAGGAATTAAACTGAGTGATGCTTCAAAGAAGCTTGGGAAGAAGTTTGCTACGGGTGCTTCCGTTGTTAAGGTACAATTTCAGTTGCTGCATGCTTCATGAAAGAGAATCGTAACGTGAACAACTTAAATTTGGTGAACAGGGGCCAACCGAGAAAGAGCAAATTGATGTACAAGGAGACATTGCGTATGACATTGTGGAGTTTATCACACATACATGGCCCGATGTAATCAACTACACCTCCATTAATAAATGATAAATTAAATCACTGAAATTATAAGAGACTATGAACTAAAAACTGCTGAACTTGTACATGTTACAGGTTCCTGAAACAGCAATTTTCTTTATTGAAGACGGGAAAAAGGTTCCAGCAGTGTGAAATTTGAAGCTCGGGTATGGGTATTCCGTTCCCTAGTCTAATACCTAAAAATTCAACTGTATTTTCGATAGAAAGAGATGTTTTTGTTGTCTATAAACCAATTGCAAAATACCCTATTGATCATTTGTCATCTTCTTGAAATCATCTTCTAAATACGACAACAAATACATATGAAATTTCTTTGAGCTATGGTTTGTGTATATATAACTACTCTGTAGTGACTTCTTTTACTCTTTATGCATCCCTAATTATATGCAGTTAACAATTCTAAATGTGTTTAACACTGTAGCTTACCATGTTTTGAATTCTAAAGCAGACCGGTTGATCCCGGACTGGTCTAAAAATTCAAAAGCAAACTTAACTTGTCAAAACCGATAAATAAATCTTTGATATTGTTGTTATCATTATTATTATTTGGGTTTATGTCACTAAATAGCTATCTACGTTTTCATCTGACTCATGTAATTCATTCTACTTTTTTATATTGTTCAAGTCATTATACTTTCAAAATCCATCCAAATTTGGTAATTATCATTATCATAAATAAAGTGTGGTTATAAGAATAAATTTAGGAGAAGTCTAAAAAGACATTCTATTATACCAAATAGACACCTCTATTGATAACTTCTTTCTTTTTTTGACTAACTTTTCCTAACATGAACATCTATGAATGTGCACACTCTAGCTTCAAATGACAGAAAAAAACATACTTTTAAAGATTCCTAGACCCCTAGGGGTGTCTTTTTAACATCATACTAAATTTAGGGGAAGTGTAGGAGTAGGACCATAGTCACATGATTCGCGGTACGCTCCGGTACGAGAACGAGGTACGGGTACGCGGTTTGCTAGGTCTTCAAAATTCGGTTCGCGGGGGATAGACTCATTCCGGTTCGCTCCGGTACGATGTACCTTATGATGTGGTACGATGTACCCTTACATACACACACACACATATATATATACATATATATATATATATATATATATATATATATATATATATGTGATGTGTGTGTATGTAAAAGATTATAGACACACACACATAAATATATGAAGAAGATAATCCAATTATAGACGCACACACATAAGTATATAAGATTATAGACACACAGTTACACACCATGTATTGCTTTTGCTGTTGTAGCTAAAGAACAAATCATATATATACACATGATTTCCCTCCTAGCCTATTGAACGGTTGAACTACTGATTCAATCCACTCTTGCTACTGGAAACGAAGTGGCTAATCGTTCCCGCTCAAATCAATTTGTGACGTTAGAATGTTAGACGTTTCATATTATCCGAATTGAACGAGTATCGCGAAGCCCATAATCGCGATCGATCCTAGTCATGCTTAGGTACGCTAATTCCACGTACCAACAAGCGAATCGACGATCGAATGGTACGCTTTCATACCGCAATTTGATACGAAACGTTTGGTTCGCGGTTCACAGCCTAATCAGCGAATCCTGTAACTATGAGTAGGACCCTATTATTTTATGGTACTAGACATTGTTGGATAATGATATCATATTTATTCCTTTCGTTTAGCATTTTTGGCCCAGTCCCTGGGGCTTGGTCTAGTCTAGGGCTCTTGGCTTAGGATGGCAGGCCTCACTTTTAAAAGGTGTGGTTTTTTTTTTTTTTTTTTTTTTTTTTTTTTTTTTTTTTTTTTTTTTTGGAGCGTGTTCATGCATATTTTATATCAAACATCTGTAGTATAATGTTTAATAATTGTTTTATAAATTTATTTGGACATGTTCTATTCATTTTATTTGTTTAATAATGGGTCTTAAAAGTAATTTCTGGGTGATCCTTTCTGAAGTTTAAAATTTTTTGTCCTCAGGAAAACCTAATCCATATTTTGTTTAACTTTTTATACATTATCCTTTTTGAAGTATTGTAGCCATTTTTGGTATTAATATTTTTACAATGGTTCATTTTGGTAATAAAAACTTTTTACGATATATCTATTTTGGTAATTAAACTTTATTTATTTGTCCATTTTGGTTATTAAACTTTTACTATTGCGTCATTTTGGTAACTTTTTTTATGTGTGTAATTCAAAAACAAACTATTGTAAAAAATTTAGTACCTAAAACGAACAAAAAACCTAAATACCTAAAATAGACTAGACCTGAAAATACGTAGTTATTTTGTGACATTATCCCAATTAATTATATTAAAAATTAAAAAGAAATTTTATTTGCATTATCATGAGAGGAAGAGAAAATTCGCAGGGTGTTGTGATATGTGAGGAGTGGTGCAAATAACAACACCCTAAATAAAAATATATAGTAAATTGATCCTAAAACAGGTCTAATAATCGGTCTAACCAATCCCGAAACCTGGCTTACATATCGGGCTTTGTTCCAATTTAGCTAAACCTGGTCTAGTAGTTATAATCGAATATCAATACAATAGTAAAGATTGTGATGCCCAAGTATTGTTTGTTTAGGATGAGGTATTGAAGAACCTAGCCTGGTGTTGGGTTTACTCGATAGTCGAGACCGGTCTTGGGACTAGGCATGTTAGTCTGCATTGCAAGTCATTGACCATTATCTATATATTAACTTACATCATATTGATTGTTTGTTCTTGAGGATTGACTTGCATATGGTCAAGTCTTGTGGGCTCATAAGTTAAGAAGAACAACATGCTGCATGCACACACCCACACACACACATGAAAGTGAACATTTCATATTTTTAGATTTAGACCACTATGTAATGTAGCATATAACAACATCAAGGGGACAAAATGGAGTAATGGTGGGGAATATGACATGTGTTTCTTCATGGTTCATTTTGTGTGTGTGTGTGTGTGTTTTGACTTTGACCAGTAAATTAGAAGATTGAAAATCTAGTGGCAAAATCTTTGTAGACCTTGCCATGTTTGATTTGTGTGTTTTTAATGCAATTCAAAGGAAATCCTAGAATTTATATTTCATAGATATGGTTAGATTTCATGTTGTCATAGGATCCAAGTTATGACTTTTATCAATTAAATGAATGACTTTTTCTATATATTCTTAAAATCATAACAATTTAACTTTGAATTGCCAACTTAGTAATTGCATAATTACCAACCTAATAAGCGTAGAGATTCAGTTGATGCCATACAAAAAAAAAAAAATTAGGATGCGTTTAGCAAACGAGAATTTTTGGTTTGGAGTTTTTTTAATAAAACTAAAAGCATGATAATTTTAAAAAAACATATTTTAAAGATGAGAATGTGTTTAGATGTGTTGTAAATATTTTTGTCTTTTAATTTTTTTCAATCTTCTTTATCACATTTTAAATATAAGATTGAGATAACTAGATCGAAAACAAAAGACGAAAACCTTAAAAATGAGTTTTCAAGTTTACTAGTATTTAGAGATGCTCTACAGAACCTGAACACACACACACACACACACCTAATTAGGTTTAAGAGATTACCTTAAATAATTGAGAGACCGAATGCACCAATTTTTTTTTACATAAATATATATAAACCAAAATTTTAAGATTTTTTTTTATCAAAAGAATTATACTTTTACATTAAGATTCGAAAAATAAATCTTGTGAATGGTTGAAAAATATCATGTGAATGAAAACTTATTTGGATGACACCATTCACATAAATATATATGACTGTTCACAAAATTTTTAAAGACGTAGACTTGATGAATGTATCTGGAATTTATATATCATGTGTGTAACGATAATTTAAACATTAGTGTGAATTTTTTTTAACATGCGGTATCTTCAGGTGCATTTGACATACATACATATTACACACACACACACACACATATAGAGGGTTTAATGGATAATCTCCATGCATCGAAAAACATCGAGGAACCTTCATGCACCACCACAAATGCATCACAGTTCCTGCGTGATGCATCATTATTTCCACGTGATGCATTAAATTCCCGCGTGATGCATCGACTTCCTGCGTGATGCACTAAGATTTTTACATTATGCATCACCTAATCCAATGACTATAAAGTGGTTCCCCGGTTTTCCAATGCATATGGGTACCACTTTATAGTCATTGGATCAGATGATGTATCACGCAGAAAGTCGATGCATCACGCGAGAATTTGATGCATCACGCGAGAATTGTGATGTATTTGTGGTGGTGCATGGAGGTTTTCTTAGGTTTTCCGATGCATGTTGGTTTTCCATTAAACCCCCCCTCTATATATATATATATATATATATATATATATATATATATATATATATATAGTATTGACATGTTCATTTAATATGGTACTCCGGTATCCCAGTCTAATATGGTACCCCATTGATCTTGAATATATATATATATATATATATATATATATATATATATATATATATATATATATATATATATATATATATATATATATATATATATATATATATATATATATATATATATATGGGTTTAATGGAAAACCAACATGCATCAGAATACATTGGAAAACCTCCATGCACCACCACAAATGCATCACAATTCACGCGTGATACATCATTATTTTCACACGATGTATCAAATTCCCGCGTGATGCATCAACTTTCTGCGTGATGTATCAATTGATCCAATGACTATAAAGTGGTTCCCCGGTTTTCCGATGCATATATGTTTTCTATTGAAAACACCCTATATGTGTGTGTGAACTTTTATTTGATATGGTCAATGATCGAACTTAAATACCCAAATTATTAAAAGACTTGAATTGACATCCCAACAATTGTAGAGATTTTAAAATAAGATGATGTATGCATTAAAGCTTTATCAATAAAAAGAAACTTGTGATACATTCGATTATATATAATAGAACAACGAGTAAATTAAAAATTTTCGTCATGATTTCTAGTTTAAGTTTATTAATTTTATATATTATTCATTCAAAGTCGTCATTCTTTGATTAAATACATTAAGTTCTAATTATAATGGATTTAATAAAAAAAGAAGGGTTAAAGTCATAAAATTATACGTTACTTTACTGAAATTACTCAAGAGTAATCTAGTTATTTTTTTATCCCATTAGTACTTGTACTTAAAATTTATTATTGAGATATAGTACTTTTGATTACCTACCGGTAATGATATTATATTTGTGTTTTTAGAAGTATGAAAAGGATCTATATGTTTATATGGATTTAGTAAAATTATTTATATAGATCAAAATCCACGTTGTTAATAACTTGTCGTTATGGTACGTGTAACCAGTAACTATGTTGATATAGTAAATCCACATAAGCATCATGTCATTAAACACTTGTTACTTTTGTCATTTGAATCAGCAAAAACTGTCATATCAACATAGTTACTGGTTACACGTATCATATCGACAAGTTATTTTGGAGTACAACTACCATCCGGCAAAAAAAAAAAGTTAATTAGTCATTTAGGTAAATTGAGAAAAGTATGTTGCATTTGCACGACTTTAACAAAGAACACCAACATGTTTTCATGTTTTTTGTGTATTCGTCCCTCCATGTTTATTTTTTTATAGCCATTGGATTAGGTGATGCATCACGCAGAAAGTCGATGCATCACGTTAGAATTTGATGCATCACGCGAGAATTATGATACATTTGTGGTGGTGCATGGAGGTTTTCAAAGGTTTTCTGATGCATGTTGGTTTTCCATTAAACTCTCATGTATGTATGTATGTGTGTGTGTGTGTGTGTGTGTGTGTGTGTGTCTCTGTGTGTGTGTGTGTGTGTATGTATGTATGTATGTATGTATGTATGTATGTATGTATGTATGTATGTGAGACACTTATTCCCCGACCCCGAACCCGACCCCGGTTATAAATTATATTTTAATATAAATTATCATATATATTTAACTTTACAATGTAAATTATTCATGACATTTTATATAACATATTAAATATCATTGTATATGACTTTTCTATAGTTTAATATACTATTGTTATTTTTCATTTTATTGGTTTTATAAATATTTTGCATCCATTTCTTTGTTTTAGTTTTGTCAAAAATTATACGTTATATATGTAAATACCTCAAATATGTTTGCATTAATTTTTTTTAATGTTTATTTACATATATTTTTATACTAAATTACTATTTAGAGTTTAAACTTAAATAAATTTTATGAACTTGGAAAACCCGATTCCCCAACGGGGATCCCCGATCCCCGATTGGGACGGGGATGGGAATAGAAATCCATTCCCCGACGGGGATGGGGCCGGGGATGGGGGAGAGGATTATGAAGCGAGGATGGTGATGAGAATTGAGATCCTCGCCCCGCCCCGCCTCATTGCCATCCCTATGTGTGTATTACTTTTTTGGATATTTAAATACACCGTTATTTATATTAGTAATATGTTTATACTTTTAAAAAATTCATGTTTAGAGACCTATTTTAATTTTATAGCACAGAGCCCCTAAAATTCACAGGACGGCCTGTACATGTTTGCGATTTACATAATTTACATGACTTGTGGGACCACAATTGTGAGGGGAAGGGGGGACCAGAGAGTGGTCTGCCTTTTCTATAGACTAAAATCAGTCATATGAAAACGATAGAAATCTTTCTATAGTATTGCATTGTCATTTTCCATATTTTTTTTTAACTTAAATGAGTTGAATATGTCTTTATATAAAGATCTGTTGGCACTTATATAAAGATTCTTCTTAAAAATTGGTAGATTATTCTTTTCTTCGATACGAAATCAATGACTTTACGTAATCTAAATCTTTCAAGATTGTTTGTACGATAGATTGAAAATTCATTTGTTGATTGTCTCTTTCTTTCTTGATTTAGTAATGAATATTTCGTATCAATGTTTATGAAATTTCATAAGATCTACAAAAATCTTAGACTTTTTGGATAATTGTATCATCATTTTACAAGAATGGCCGATCCTTTAGACCCCACCCCACCCACCATAACAACGGGCATAAAGGAAAGTGATCAAATTCAAATATTTCTTGGACCAATTTGCTAATATTTCACCATTTTCTTGATATAGACATCAGACATAATTTTGTTTTACAAAATCAACTTATGATTTTTGAGTTACGTATGAATTCATAACAAGTTATTGAATACTTGCGTGTTGCTGTGTGATCTAAAATATTAATTACAAATATAAATATAAAAAAACAAATGAATAAATATTTTTCAAACAATTCAAATAACGAAACCCAACTAAACCAAGATCGGAGAGTGAAATTGGAAAGCTGATATAGGGATATATATTTAAGAAGCAAACCAAATTATACTATTAGTTAATTTCTATAATTGGTTTGTTAGATTTTGCAATGCTAAAATAACAAATTAAATCTGATCGGAACCTGCATTGAATAATTAAATATTCATAACCATATTTTGAAATTCTGACATTGACTAGGTTAATCGCCAATTTAATTTGTTGGTTTTACGACCAAATCAAATAAAGTTATAATGGTAATGTCTCCAATACATCGATTAGGGTTTGTCAATGTTATAATAGTAATGTTCAATGTTAAACATATTCATATTTAATACAAAATCTAAAATATTAGTTAGTTATATTTATATTATAAAGCAATTTCATTAGAATCTTGTATCGTGCATTTGAATAATAAAATCTTTTTAATACAATTAAACATAAAATAATAGTTTCAAAAGATAACTTCAAACATATGTATAATTAAAATCATAATTTTAAATGTGTAATAAAATCTTGTAATAATAAATGTTAAAAGAGGACTTGTCAAAAATTTATTAAAATAAATGCGTTAAATTACAGATAACACAAAGATAATGGTGTATTTTGAAAAATTTAAAATTAAGAACAAAAAAAACCAACCAATAATGGTTGGCTATGTGTCAAACTTCCATTGGGCTAGCCCATTTGATAAATAAATGAATATATATATATATATATATATATATATATATATATATATATATATATATATATATATATATATATATATATATATATATATATATATATATATATATATATATATATATAATATGCATGTCATATTCGTAAGATCATATATACAGACTTTAATTTTATAGATTAATACTTGTTTATCTGTAGCTAGCTTGTTAATTGTATGCATGCATTAGATTATATAAAGGGTTTATTAAGAAAAAAAAACCAACATGTTTTCATTTTTTTTGTGTTTTCATCCCTCCATGTTTTTTTTTCCATAAAAAACCTTAAGTTATTCTTTTCTTTTTGATTTAGTGAAATTTGGAACATTAGACTCCAGTTATAATTTGTGAACCGGGTTTTAAAAAACCGGTAACTAATGTTCAAATTTCACTAAACCAAAAAGAAAAGAATAACTTAAGGTTTTTTATGGAAAAAAATAACATGGAGGGAAGAAAACGCAAAAAACATGAAAACATGATTGTTTTTTTTTATAATAAACCCTTATATAAAAAACATATTATCATTAAAATAGAAGCACAATCCGAACACACGAAATTCAACCATAGAACCGAACCAAAACGAATCTATTATATATATATAACACCCGCATATTAACCTTAATTGTCACATAATCATACAACTGTATAAGTTACTACTATTATATATAACCTCAAAAATTGGCACATAGCGTTCGGTCATCATCTAATCGTGGTTTACATTAACTGTCTATATCAAAAGTCATATATGTGAAATACCAATATATATAATGTAACTCCAAGGTGGCGCGGTCTCATGAAATATGGTAATTTGGAAAATATTATGGTCACTAAAAACTGGTGAATTGTTTATATTAGAAACATCTTTTAAGATTAAACATCGCCATATAACAACATAATCATAATAACATAATCCAATAAATATATAATTTGTCGTGACAACGAATATCTTCATAAAATCAAGCCAGGATCAACCCAGTTGACTTCAAATCAATGGTAAAAAAAAGTTTTTAATTTACTGGCCGGTATATATGATTCTCCAAAATGTTCCATAATATTACACATGGCCGGATATGAGATTAATACAACATATATGTTACTGAAATACCTAGTTGCCTACATGATTGGAATAAAAAACAGAATTTGTGTCATATATATATAGTAAAACATGATCATATATGAACAATTATTTATATATCGTGATTCACCGCTAATCGTCGGACACAAGTTACAACAACTATTGGGTCTATAATCCGCTATCAAAGGGCATCGTATGCTATGGACTGATATGAGACTCTTACTCTCTTAGATCACATAAAATAATAGCTATTGGTCAACTACTGCAATTATGCTACTACTTAATTTCAACGTTTTAATTTTTTTGGTGCAAAAAAAATAATAAAACTGAAAGAACTTAGAGCAAGAATGGTTTGTAACATATTTTTGTTTGAAAAAACTAATAAGGTTTAAGGTTCAAAATTTTTTGGTTTGAAAAATTACAATATAAAATGTTTGTATTTTTTTCATTCAAAAAAATAAAAAATAAATGAATTCTATTTTGATACAATTGTTTAAAATAAAAGAAATAAATAATTTGTAATTTAAATTAAAATAAAAAACTTAATAAACAAATAAATCAATATGTAAAAAGTTAAGATAATAACAAATAATAATAATAATAATAACAATAATAATAATAGTTATAATAATAATAATAATAATAATAATAATAATAATAATAATAAGCAAAATAGAGTTAAATAAAAAAATTTACTTGAAAGACCAAAACTAAAATGAACAACAAAATTGAAGGACCAAAATGTTATTAAAAAAAGGGTAAAATGGTCATTATAAAAGATTTAACCATGGTTAAAGTTAACAGCAGATGGACCAATTTTGCAAGTAAACAGTAAAGATAAGGACCGTTTATGCAACATTGAAACTACAGGGACCATATCCAAAGTTTTATGTAAACCACAGGGACCATTTCTGTAATTTACTCTTCTTATTTTATAATCACCCATCTTATTTTTTTTAAAACTAAAACTTTATCATAGAGATAAGTTTTCACCTTCTATAGAAACCCTTGTTTTTTTTTCCTGAAAATTATAACTTGAAAACTGAAATTGAAAAATGACTAGTTTTCGTTAAGTAAACAAGTTTTCATTTTCATTGAAAATAAAATGAAAAATTTTGAAAATTCTCATTAACTAAACGCAAAGTAAGTGTTCCTGCTTCTTTCCACCAAGTACTTTATACGAGACCGGTCCAATCATTTTCGAGGCCCTGGGCAAAAACTTATAACGGACCCTATAGATATATATGTATATTTAAGATATGTAAAGTTCAAGTAAAAATGATAAATTAACAATAAAAAACTTATAATCATATAATGTTAAATTTAAAAATTTTGGAAGTCAATAACCTTATGTAATCGTTAATAGACAAAAGTATATAATAGGTTTTTGAGAATGGGCCCTGGGCGATTGCCCGTGTTGACCTTGCTCAGGGCCGGCCCTGACTTTATAGCTAAAGTATTAATCTTGATTCTACGAAGTTTTCGTCTTTGCATGCTTTCTAATATTTAGTTTATTATTTATTTGACAATAATCGAAGAATATTAATGATAACCACATGCTTTCCATGGATACGATTCGCTTCTATCTACTAAGTTAGGTCTATGTGTGGTTTATTTTTGATGCATTGACGACATGCGATCAGCCATTGAGGCCATCGTATTCGCACTTCGTGGCTCACGATCCTTCCGTCTCGATCAAACCCTTGGCTTGTGATCAACGACCCAGCGCGGCCCATGATTTTTTTGATTGTGCCCGAACTCTATACTTTGACCATGCCCCCAACTCAAGATGAACTTAACTGCCTGTGACCAACGCGATCGTGATCGTGGCCTGTGTGACGCCGTGATCGTGGCCTTGCTGCGAAGATCGCGTTGGTCATGTAGAGTTGCATTTAGGATGATGAATAAGAAGAGTGAATTTCAATATATACGTTGTTGTAGGTTAAAACCCAATATTAATTTGGGTAACCAACTTTTAATCAAGTATGTCGTTATGTTCCAAACTGATTCACAACCAATTACCCAACTAGATACTCACGTGTCAAAATGTCTCAATATAACAGGTTTAACTTGACAACTTTTATGGAAAAAACTGTTTTATATATATATATATATATATATATATATATATATATATATATATATATATATATATATATATATATATATATATATATATATATATATAGGGTGGGTTCAATGGAGAACCTTATGCATCGAAGAATCTTGGAGAACCACAATGCATCGCTAGAAAAACTGAAATGCATCACGTAGAAATCGATGCATCACACGAGAATTTAACATGATTATGAAAAAAAATTTCAAAAAAATGATTTTAAGATAGGTATCTCCGGTACTCCGCAAAACTAGTGGTACTCTACCACTTTTTTGCAGGGTACCCTACCATTTAAGATGAATTTTTTAGAAAAACTTTCTTACACAAGAATGTGTAAAATAATATTACAAGTTAATATAAATTGGTATTATAGGTTTTTATTAAGTAAAATTACAAAAGCAATCATGTAAATAAATGAAAAACTATGTGAATATATATAATGTTTGGCCCTAACGTATACACCGATTATATGGTGAACTAGGGGTGAGCGGCGGGTACCATTTCCCGAACCCGAACCGGTACCGGTACCGACCGATACCGAATTAATATATTCGGTTCGGTATTCGGTTTTTAAATTCGCTAAAATTCGGTATTCGGTACTCTTGGTTCGGTATTCGGTTTTTAATTTAGCTTGAATTCGGTATTCGGAACCGAACCGGTACCATATATAATTATACGGTTCGGTATTCGGTTCTTTCAAAACTAATAATTCGGTTTCGGTATTTTCGGGATCGGTACCGGGTCGGTACGGTCCGCTACCGAGCTCACCCCTATGGTGAACTTAGGTGCCGTTTGGATCATAGGAATTTGATATGAGAAGATTAGAAAAATGACAAGATTTTGATATGACAATGTTTTAAAATATCAAAACTAAAATGAAAATATTATATATAGCTTAGTTTTAGTATATTATATAATAATTGGTGATGAAAAAAAAAAAGATTTGCTGAAATACAAAATACTAAATGAAATAAGATTTCTCATTATTTTTTTCAACCGAACACAATATGTAAATATTTTGAAATTCGAATAGTAAACAAGTTATTCAAACCAAAAACATCCTTGTTATAAATGAATTGTGACTTGTGTCAAGAGAGCAGTATCCAGGAAAGGGGTTCTTGGACCGCTTCAATTCTTCCTGTGGAGAAACCAATGGATTGTGCCTGCCGATCCGATCCTTCATACGGCAATGGATCGGTCCAAGAATGCAAGTTAATTGGTTTGATTTTCCTTTTTAATTAAGTTAAATAATAATAATAACTTTAAATGATACATATTATTTTAATGTTAATAGTCACCAATTTTTATTTATTATAATTTTCAAGTGTTTTTATTTTGAATTTAATGTCATTGGACACTATAAAAACTTAGCATAGTATGTTGCTAATTTACTTGTGCATCTATGGCAAAAAGCTTTACTGAGCGTTTGGTTCACGAATTTACAGTGATTTGCATTTAAAATTTCGTGTTTGGTTTGTAGATTTCATTAACGATTTAAAATTCAGGGATTTATAAGTCACATCCTTTTTTATTATTTAAAATTTAGTTCCCTCTTAGTATTTTAAATCCCAGTAAATAAAAGCCCTTCCATAAAAGGTAATATTTTACCTTTTTAATAATTATACAACTACAACTTTCAATTAACATTAATGTTTTTTTTATGTAATTTAACATTACAAACTACAATTAGAGCTAATTATAACAACTTACATTTATAAAACCTAAAAACTTTAGCTCCCAAAAATATCAGTTCACAGCTCCGGCCAACTAGTTATGCCAATAACCATCATGATACCCTTAAACTAAATCTAAATCGTAGTCGTTAAATTCTAAAAAGTTAGACGTTAGTCGATTTTCAATTGATTTCAACTTAATGCAACTTGTAATTTAAGTTGGATTACATAAAATTAAAATGTTTTTGTAATTAGATTCAAAAAATGCACGACACATTTTAAATTAAGAATAACTAAGGACAATTTTTTATTTTATGTATTTAACTTTATTGAATATATGTTTAAAAATGTGAAACCTATTTAAATATTAAACATATATAATATGTACGTTGATGACGTTTGGAAACGAATTTTGTGGATAGGTTTATGACATACATATGAAGGAGACATGAAAACTAATTAATATTGATGTAGCCAAGTCACACACACACACACACACACACACACACACACACACACACACACACACACACACACACACACACACACACACATATATATATATATATATATATATATATATATATATATATATATATATACATATATACTAAGGATCTTTTGTGAACACTTTATTCGTTGTGAACATTGTGAACAACCATAAAATAGTTTTTGAATCTTATGAATCTTGTTGAAAATACTACCGAACCCTTCTATTAACTCATTAATCTTATTGGATCCTATGGATTTTATTGAATCCAATTAATTTGTCGAATCTCATGAATTTTGTTGAATCTTATGCATCTTGTTATAAAAACTACGTACTATGAACCTTTTGAATGTTCTGAATCTTAAATAGACACTTCTATGAACTTTTGAATCATATGAATCATATTACAAACACTTGTTGATATATATGAATGATTATATGTATTTTTTTTATTTGTTCACAACGTTCACAACGAATAACTTGTTTACAATGGATCCCATCCCTATATATATATATATATATATATATATATATATATATATATATATATATATATATATATATATATATATAGGTTCAACTGGGTACTACTATTTTTTTCAAAAACATGTTTTTATTAACATTACAAAGATGATATATAAAATTAGGTCCGACCCATTGGCGTGTGCAACCTGAGATACTGCCCCAGTGCCCAAACAGCCATGGGGGCCGAACGTAACGTACTGCAGAACAAACTTTAAAAATTAAATAACATGAGAATTATTAAATTTTAAAACAAAAAAAATTATATCATAAAAACAAGAATTTATCTTTTTTAAAACGTAACTGATGTATTTATATTTTTTTCAAAATTTCTTTTGAATATTCATCACTGAGTATTCGACATTGAATCGTCTGAATTTTATACATTCAATATCGAATAAATGTTATACATTTGAACATTCAATATCGAATATATGGTTCTACAGTTCTGTATCAAATTTAGATTCTGCAATGATCCAAACTCTATATATGTATATGAAGAGATCTCGACTATATAAATGCATGCTATAAGAAACTAAGTCCTTAAAACATTATTATATATATTTTTATATAAAACAGTTTTTATCTTACACTAATGAAAGGGAATTCAACCAAATATTAAGTACTATATATATTGCCTTTTTATATTAAAGGATTAAATGTTTTAATTTACTCAAAGGTATATCTTTTTCACATTGAAGTTACATTAATTTTGACTTTTTTTCATCCCATGCAACTTCTCCTTTCTATATATATATGTTCACATACCTCACCACCTTACTTCCCAACCAAGATTACAATTTCTTAATTTCTCTCTCAATTAATTACTACTGATCATATATATATATATATGGCTGATCATCATCCTCATGTACTTCATGCTTATTTTGTTGTACTTTTCATAACATTCAGTTTGGTTTTTATACCACCAGGATCATCAAGGCCATGGCCAAACACTTCAGTTTCATCTCTTTCAATTGAAACTCAAGAAAATAATCTTTGTACGGACACAAGTTGCATCCAAACAGCCTCTTCTGACTACGGTAAAATCGTTCAAGAAATCCCTTTCGGTGTTCTTTATCCTTCCTCCGTTTCCGATATTTCCAGTCTTGTGAAATCCTCTTACAACTCTTCTCCTCCGTTCACTATTGCGGCCCGTGGCAATGGGCATTCGGTCAGGGGACAGGCGATGGCCAAAGATGGGGTGGTGGTGGAAATGTCATCTTTGAAAAGTAGCAGGGGTGATAATGAAAATATTGGGATTAGGGTTTTGGGGAACTCATCAGTAGGGTTTTATGCAGATGTTGGAGGTGAGCAATTATGGATCGATGTGTTGCGAACGACGCTTGAGCATGGGCTCGCACCGGTCTCGTGGACGGATTACTTGTACCTTACGGTTGGTGGTACACTCTCTAATGCAGGAATTAGTGGACAAGCATCATTCCATGGTCCTCAGATCAGCAATGTTCTTGAACTAGATGTCATTACTGGTATTTAATTCATCATATATATATTTATATATGTATATATATATAATGAATAGTTTTAATTAATATGGTTTAATTAATTGATCTATTAGTAATTTCTATTTTAGTTAAAACTTTAGTTTCATATAGGACTTCATTTATTATAAAATATATTACCAAATTAAACTGACCCACTTATATACACGAATTGAATAAGTTGAAATTGACACTTTTAAACTTTTGTGAAACTAATTTTTGTATTCTATTTAATTTACAGGAAAAGGGGAGTTCATGACTTGCTCCAAGAACGTGAATTCTGATATATTTTATGCTGTTCTTGGAGGTCTTGGCCAGTTTGGGATCATAACCAGAGCAAGAATTGTTCTATACAAGGCACCAAACAAAGTAACATCGATCTTATAATTATCCTTCTTTTTTCAATTCCTTGTTTAACTTACAATCCATGATTGATCTTAAAGTATCATTAAACTACTCGATCTTCAATTTGTACGAATTGAATTAAACATGAATTGTACTGCGTATATATGTTTATATATATGAATGTATAAATCAATAGTATTGATCGACCAATTAAACGGTCTGTAGCTTAGGAGTATCAAGATGTTGTTTCAACTAATTAAGATGTTATGGATTCAAATGTTACTTAATTGAGATGTATACAGGGTGGTAGTAAATTTAAATAAAACAGTATAACATAATTATGAATTCATTAATATTTTGTGTGACCCTTTTTTGTTTAATTATCGTAGGTGAAGTGGTTTCAAATAATTTACAAAGATTTTTCCAAATTCACAAAGGATCAAGAACATCTGATATCGATTGATGGTGTAGATTACGTGGAAGGGTTTTTGATAACGAGAAAGAGTCCTGCAGGCGATTTTTTCTCGCCTTTGGATGCATCCATGATAAATAATCTTGCATCCGAACATGGTATATTGTACAGCTTAGAAGTTGTCAAATATTATGATGATGATCAACTCATAAACAGTACCATTGACAAGGTATATATATAGAATTATTGATCTTGGAATATATAAATTTTAGTGCTTTTCAATTTAAAATATATAATGATTATTTCAAGAAATTCATAAATATGCAGGAACTTCAATTGATATTCCAAGGATTGAGCATCACATCTGAATTTATTTTTGGAAAAGATGCATCCTTTTTCGATTTTTTGAATCGTGTAAGAGACTCAGAGCTACTACTTGAATCACTAGGGCAATGGGATGTGCCTCATCCATGGCTAAACCTCTTTGTGCCACGCTCGCGGATTATGGATTTTAATCAAGGTGTTTTTGTCGAAATTATTCTGAAAGAAAACAGGAGTACTTCAGGGCCATTCATCGTCTATCCAATTAACCGAAAGAAGTAAATAAATTAACATCATAAATAAATTATTAATCAGCTTAATTATATTAATACACTTGGTTTCTAACATAAATTCCTGAAAAATTTCAGTTGGGATGATCAGATGTCGATAGTTATTCCAGATGAAGATGATGATATGTTCTACACCGTAGCATTATTAAACTCGGCTGTGGGTGGTGCTGATTGGTCGATTATCGACGAACAAAATAAGGAGATTTTAGAATTTTGTTACAAATCTGGGATAGAGGTGAAACAATACTTTCCACATTATACAAAGAAACAAGATTGGGTGAAGCATTTTGGCAAGAAATGGGGTGTGTTTCAAGAGAGAAAAGCCAAGTTTGATCCAAAAATGATATTATCTCCTGGGCAAGGGATTTTTAATTCTGATTAAACAATTTGAAGTTTTTTATTAAGGGTATTAGTATATGTTGTGTGAATAACAGATATTTTATGTTGCATCTAATTATAGAATTAAAGTAAGTAAGTTAAGGTAATATACTTTACTTTTATGGTATTGCAGCCTGTCTCCATATGTAAAATATTATATATATAATTAGTACAATGTTTCATTGTGAATGAAGATATGTTTTGTGAACTAGTAGACATTCGGTCTAGTACTCTGGTAATTAAAGATGTTTTACAATTAAATAATTATGAGAATATTATATATATTTTTTATTAATGGAAGATAAAATAATAATTTTGGTTGTGTGTTTGAGGCTACAGTATCAACGTGTGTTACGCATAATCGAAAAACTTTAACTTTTGGTTTTGAGAAAATAAACTCTTCTGAAAAAATAGAAGGTTCATTTGAAAATGAGAGTTTATAATGTTTGGTATGCAGAATAGGAGATGAAATGAAATAAATTATTATGATAGGATGAAAGAACAGTCGTTCGCTTATCCTAGCGGTAATGGAATAGAAATTTATAATTGTTTACATGAGATTTCATTATATTTCTATTAATATTTTTACCTATCAAACAACAAACAATGATAACTCATTCATTTCAATGAAATAAACAAACACGACAAAAAACTGTGATAATTTATTCCATTACATTCTTCATTCTTCTTTTTTTTGAAAGACATTATAGTTATACAAAGAGGAAAAATAGCGTACATCTCACCCTATCCCTGCAACCAAACCGATTTTCAGTTTAGGAAAAGAAGCTTTTCCGTTAGAAAACAATTGAAGTAGCTTTTGAAAAGCTATTGATCTTTTGGTTGAGCCCATACATACATACGAACATACATACATATACACATATGCGCGCACACACACAACACACACACACACACATATATATATATATATATATATATATATATATATATATATATATATATATATATATATATATATATATATATATATTTGTGTGTGTGTATACACATATATATATATATATATATGAGTCTGTGTGTGTGTTTTTATACATACACACACATATATATATATGTTTATTGTTTCTTATTTTTATTTTTATGCAAACAACTTTTTTATATAGTTTGTTTAATGTGTTTTAGTTTAATTGTGCATGTATGTATTTAAAGCTTGGCAAAGTTTTAGTACAGTTTGATACATATTTCTCTTTATGTTATAATAATTAAGAGATTATTTTGGAATTGCCTCATCATAGATATATAATGACTACCAAATTAGTTTTTTTCCTACAAAAATTACTTGTTTTTCCTATAATTGTATTAATAAATAATTGATAGGTACTGTTAAATCTTTTAATAAATATTCGAATCTTGATATAGTCCAAGCATAGATGATAGATCAACAAAATCTTTGATATATATATCATGATATACCAAAATAAGAATGACCAAATTAATTATTTTCATGTTATATGTGTGTACACATATATATGTTTTGATGTGAAAGTTGAGCAACTTATAATAATTTAGTAACATGTAATTAAAAATTAACAACTTTCATTTCTTTTGAAAATTATCGTATCATTATGTCCCTAGTTTATTAACTCGCGCGTGTATCACATTCATAACTTTAAATTCACTTTGTTTTCTTAAAACTACATAAACTTAAAATTAAAAATTCATATTCAAACTTTTAATACTAATGGTATTTAATATATCTTATTATAATTAATTTATGTATTAATCATTTAAACAAAAAAAGATAATCATTAAAAATTTTTTTAGTGTATTATTAATATTATTGTTATTAATATAATTATTAATCAAAAAATTCTTTTTTGATTTTGTTTGTTGTAATTTTACAGGATCTAAGTATTTAACCATAATCTTATCTTAAAAAGAATTTGATTAAATTCTTTAGTTAATCTTGAAATACTAATTATAGAAAATGTCCATTGTCATCATGCAGAAGAAGATAAATGTCAATTTATTTATTCTTTTAATACTAGTTATTGATTTTTAATGCTAAAAAGGAACTAAATATTTGTACGAATACAAGCTAAATAATTCTCTATTAGTTTAATAATATTTATTAATGTATTATTGTTTATAATATAATGCATTTCTAGAAAACTATAATTTAATATTAACAAATTATTTCGCTTGTTTAGCAACGATTTTTAGTCGTTGCTATTTGTAATATTTCTAAAACGATATTAATCAATTAATAGTTATGCGTTCTATTAATCAATTAGGAAGAACCTTATTTAAAGAAAGTAAATTTTGCTTCTAATATTTGATATATTCTAGCCAAATTATGATTACGACAACATTGTACGTATACATGAGTTTAGGTCAAGGCCGGTGGTTTCATAAATATACATACATATATATATATATATATATATATATATATATATATATATATATATATATATATATATATATATATATATATATAGAATAAGTTAAGTTGTAGATTAGAAGTTTGTACAACGTGGTCAAACATCATATTTTTATTCGAATAAATAAAAAGTCAAACCATAGAGTCGTACTAAACTATATATGTACTCATATAAATTGAAGTTTCCTCGACATTATGTGACTTGGTTTTCCTTTAAAATTTATCTAACTAAACATATATCAATAGAGGTAATCATCAGAAAATGTATATATTGATGAATGATGATGACAAATATATAAACAATATTGTTCAATTACTAGCAAACTTCAGATTATACCATTAGCATATGTATAAGAAGTTTATATGATTCTTTAACCTGTTGAATGATTTTAGTTGGAATTAGAACGAATATGAAAGTACAAAGTGCAAATTGGTATAAGTTCAATCAAAGTGCCCCCTTGCAGGGTCCAAGGGGCAGACCCCTGACGGTGGTTCCTGATGCTGAAACCAGGTTACTGATACTTAACAGCTTTGTCGAAGCTTCAGAACAATTGTTATGAAGGTTGCTTATGTTAATGTATTTGGATACTTGGAGGACTTATCAGAGAAATAAAATGGATGAGAGACTTAATCAGAAAAAAAATGTGCACTTTTAGGGTTTTTTTTTTTTTTTTTTGCATAATTCTCCCTATGAACAATATCAAAATAATTTTAAATCTTAAAAAAGTTGATAAATCTTTAACATACGAAATAAGACAGACAAAATTAATTGTTTTCGTGGTGTAAATCTTCTCTTGTGGATATTGAAACATGCATGCTTGCTTTTATTAGTACGTTGCATTAATTAGTGTTAGTTTAATATCTATTTTCTAGCAGAAATGCGCATGTGTGAGTGTTTATTTCTATTTGTACGTACGTTGCATTAAATAAAATATTGGAAATAAATCATTTATGTTTTTAAATTTTTTTAATGTTAGAATAAAAAAAATTATTTATTATAAAATAAGAGATTTGGTGTATAAGTTTTGTAAGGCGAAATCAGCTGTAAACACTTTAGTATTTATTTATATCCTCGTACGTTTAACATTATACATAGTTTTTAATTTGTAAATTTTAATAAACATTAATAACTATTGATATTTAATTAATATTTAAAATAAAATAGTGTTAAAATGAGTCTTTAATTAAATTTAAAATAAAACATTGATAAGGTAATAACTCTATTTATTTAATAAAGGTTGGCGTTGTTTGTTTTTTCTTAAATATATCTGAACATTTTATGTCTGCGAACTCGAAGATGCGGGAAGATATTTTATGAAAGTGTGTTTTTTTTTCCCGGTCTGCCCGCGTCTGCAGATGTCTTTCCGCGTCTGCCGCATCGTCTGCGAACGTCTTCCCGCGTCTGCGGACGTTTGCAGATTTTTAGTCCATCTCTTCTGATCCCAGATTTACACAGCTAAGTCCGCAGACCGCAGACATTAACCTTTTAAAAAACAAACGGCACCTAAACATTTAACTCTTGATATGACCAACGGGTCTTTGCCCAACTAGTGGTATCAATGTATTGTAGGTTAAGTAGGTAGTAGGTTGCCATTAAAAAAATTTGATTAATAGTATTAAAAAAAAAACCATTTTTTTATTTATTTTTGTGAACTGTTTAAATCTTTCGAAATTTTTTGTCAGATTAAAAAATAGACATGTGACTTGTTTAACCGATAAACAGTATAATGACTTAAACAATATAAAAATATCCAGGAACTTAATCACTAAAAAGAGGAAAGAAAATTATTTTGTATGAATATTAAATCATTCTATAAACTAATTGTTTTACCTACTTAACAAGTAACAAGTAAAATATATAGTTTTAGATAACACATAAACGTCCAGGATTTTAAACGTAAAGTCGATAAAAAGTTCAGAGGTTTAATCACCACCAATATAAAAAAGAAAGGGTGATGATAAATGCACATAATTACCTTAATCATTAAGTAATCATTACATGATTTAATTTATTTAAATTATTTTTATTATATAAATACAATAATGATGATAATAATGGTGGGTCTCACCCACTAAAATACAAAAATAATTATATATAATTGACAAAAGGAGAGATGTGTTGTTTATAAATTGGATGAGTCCCACAACATTAAAGAGTAATTAAGCTAGTTAAGTAGGGGGAGGAGGTGTGTAATTAGAAAAAAAAAATGGGAGGAGGTATGCGTTTAACACAACCCAAAAGAATACGACAACGTTACCGAATTGATAAGATACCTGTATTAATTAATTTATAATTTTAAATCCTATGTATTAAATTGAAAAAGTGAACTTGTTAATTTATCTTTCATTTTTGAATTTCTTAAACAACCTTGTTAATATAACGTATAAAATCATGCAATTCCTTGTTAATAAAATACGTGGATTTTTTTAATTGATAAGATTATTAACTCATGTATTACTTGGATATTTTTAACAAGATATATATAAATTAAAGATTAAATCATTTAAATATTTGTCATTTAAAATATATATAATAATAGTTTTTTTTTATGTATCGTAATTGGTTATTTTTCTAACTTTTTATAAATTGAAACGAATAATAGCTATCTTTTATGATTTTTTTTTTAAATATTTTATTTATAAATTTAAATTGATATGATTTGTGATTTTAATTTATATAGCTTTTAAAGTTTATATTTATATATTTTAGTTGATATAATTTGAAATATAGAACAAGGTGTTTATATTTTTTATTACAATAAACAAAATATTATTAAATATGATTTTAGTGATAATTTTTTTTTTACTTTATACACATTTAATATCTTTTTATATGATGAATAATTATTTATAATATATTTTAATAAAGCTATATGGTTAGGGGTGTAAACGAGCCGAGCCGAGCCCGAGCCCGTTTAAGCTCGAGCTCGGCTCGTTTAAAAGTACCAGGCTCGAGCTCGAGCTCGGCTCGTTTCGAGCTCTGTATGTAAAGTTCGAGCTCGGCTCGTGAATAGTTTTCTAAGCTCGGGCTCGACTCGTTTATTATATATTTTAATTTTTTTAATTAATATTTATATAATCTTTTATATATTATATATAACTTTTTATTTTTATTAATTTAATCAATATATTATATATTTATAAATTTAAAAATATATTTATATCTAGGCTCGTTTAAGCTCGTTTAGGCTCGCGAGCTCGACATGTGAAGCTCGGGCTCGAGCTCGTTTATTAAATGAGCTCAAATTGAGGCTCGAGCTCGGCTCGAGCTCGTTTAACTCGAGCTTTTTTCGAGCTTTTAACGAGTCGAGCTCGAGTAGCTCGACTCATTTACACCCTTATATATGGTCATAAAATTATTTTCATATACACACATATATAAAAAATAAAATAGAACACATAAATGTCACGTGTCGCATCCATGTTTTACCAAACAAGATAAATGCAATGAATTATTTTCCAAATTTTGAGATAAAATAAAAGATATATGCAATTTATTATTTTTAAAATGAAAGATAAATACTATTTATTACTTTTACACATTTGAGATAAAATATGATGTTTGTAAATTTTAGCAAATCATATTAATTAAAAAGATATAAATATATAATGCAATTTTAAAATAAAATATTAAAATTAAAAAAACTATATTTGAAATTAAAAAAAAATACGAAACTAATAAAGAAAACCAAAAAAGACACACAAATTTAATTATCTTCAAAATAAAATAAATTACAATTTTGAGATAAAAAGATATAAATATATAATACAAGTGTAAAATAAAATTATATTTGAAATTAAAATTACAAAACTAACAAAGAAAACCAGAAAAGACACACAAATGTAATTTTCTTTAAAATAAAATAAATTTCAATTTTAAGATAAAATTAAAGATGAATACAATAATTAGTGAAAGCCATTCTTTATGGTATCATTTGCATTTTCTATCATCAAAATAATTAGTGAGAGCCATGCAATCATAAAATATGAAGAATCACATGGAATTTTATTAGCAAAGCATTTTGTATTATCAATTAGAAAATCACACTAATTTCAATATTTTACTTCATAATCGTACATCAATCAATACTAATATTTTACTTCAAATCTTAAACAGATTTGGTTCTGATAACACAACATGGTTCTCTACAATAGGATCAGCCTAGGGTTTACCTTTGTTATGCAAACGCTCCTTTACGAAAGCCAAAACAGCCGAAGCTAATTCGTCTCGGTGTCCATTGTAGCCATGGTTGGCGCCTTCGATCACTCGTAATTCATGGCTCGGTATGATCTTGGCAAACTCCAAGGCATCTTCAACAGGGATGACTTCGTCGGCTGATCCATGAACGGTCAAGACTCTGCAATCTTTGTCAATTTTAAGTCCTGCTTCATGCATGTTCGTATTCAAGCGTTCCATCAGACTTTCTTCCGTCACACGGAATGACACTTCCCCTGAATACATAATAAGCAGAAAAAAAAGTTGTAACTCTACATATGGGTCGGGTAAGGGTGGCAATTTGAGTCCATTCAAGCAAATGGGTCAAACGGGTTGATGACCAAAAGTCATAAATTTTACATAATTTTGAAAAAAATTTCAAAAAGCAATTTTTTTAATATACCGTTTTATAAATTTTCATTTTTAAAAAAAATTTATGTTGTATCTTAGGTTTTTACAATGGGTCCATTTAATTGTTCGGCCCGTTTGGCCCGTTGGGTCAAGATTGCCACCCCTAGGGTCGGGTCACACCCATGGTGTATCATGATTGTAGATGATTAACCTGTTTTTGATTTGATGTCTATAAAGCCATCTTTTTTCGCTCTTTCCAAATAGTCTTTTCCCAGTCGCTCCTCAATGCCTCTATCCATCTTATAACGACCAGACACGTTCACAACTGTCTGGATATCTCGATGTAGAGATGCATATAAGACCACCACATTCCCACCTGCGAAAAAGGATTTTCCAGAGAAACAGTCAAGTTTGGATCGATCACCAAACAAAAGAGAAAAATCATTACACGGTTCGATAATTTTCTCACATATTTAGAAGTTATTTTACTATATAAATTGTGAATTCAGCAGAACTTTATAAATGCTCTGAATTAGGTCTGAAGTCTGAATTTCAGATGCTCTGAATTAGGTCTGAAGTCTGAATTTCAGATCTTAACATAATATGTATTGTTTGTTTAAATTCAGACTTAAGAGGTTACAACCTCTGAATTTCCCTCTGAATTTTAAGAGAATGAGACTAGTATGAATTAAATTCAGAGCCTCTTAATTTAAGACTTTAAGGCCTCCTCTTAATTTCAGACATGGTTTTCAGACTTCAGACATTTAACCTCTTAAAAAACAAATACCACCGAAGTCAACTAGAAGATACAACAAACAAACTATCTTCGTGGAATAATCGTTTTTTAGTGTCCAACTGGGCTTTGTCCATATCAAAACAGTTCTATTTACTCTTTAGCATATTTATAAAAAGGATATTTTTAATTATTGGTCAAACCTGTTATTACCTTTCAAGCTCAAAACTCTCCGGGTATTCCAAACAGTTCAGAAAGGTTTTGTATCAATGTTAACAGTCAAAAACTTGAAGCTCGTTTTACCTCAAAAGGTCGACAGATTAAACTTCAGGAAGAGAA
Source organism: Centrapalus pauciflorus (assembly GCA_020465985.1). Taxonomy (NCBI): domain Eukaryota; kingdom Viridiplantae; phylum Streptophyta; class Magnoliopsida; order Asterales; family Asteraceae; genus Centrapalus; species Centrapalus pauciflorus. The sequence goes on along the minus strand of JAANYP010009468.1, from coordinate 1,461,220 downwards.
AGTATACAAAATGGCATACCTTTACTATGTCCAAGGATTGCACTTATGACGCGATTTGTGGCAGTGAAGTGTTGGATTACTGCTTTTAAGTCATCAACCTCCTTACGATAGTTACCAAATTGGAAAGAGCCTTCACTTTCCCTGAAATTATAGCAAATTGCCAGTTATCAGGCCGAATGATCAGACAAGATGTGGAATTAGGTTATGAATTAACATACTTTACTAGTCAATCAAAAGTCAAGATAAACTGTTTTAAACAGAAGTCAATATGCATTTTACAACACCAAGGACATACCCATTTCCTGAAAAATCGAAGCGAAAGGCACTGATCCCTTGTTTTTCCAATGCAATTGCAAGTTCTACCATCATATTATAATCCTGGTGGCAAGTATGCACTCACAATGGTGATGAAGAACAAATAATTTAATCAGCAGATTCATATATGGGGGATAACATCAAACACATGGGAAATTTATGCACCAACTTCAAGCACCCATCATTTTGGGCTTCAGTTTCGAATTCCCCCAAATGTCATAAATTTTCCATTTCTATCAATTCCTTCAAATCCAAATCAAGTGAATTGGGGAATTTCAGTGAATTACACCTATGTTAGATAGGAAACTTCATTGTTTTAGGCATATTTTTTGGATTTTGAATTTTTGCTGATCCAGCCAAAATTAGCAGCGTCTTGGCTCCTTGTATGTGTCAAAGATATTCTAAACATATTAAAAATCTCCCTAAAGCATGTGTCAATGATGTTACTTAAAAACAATGAATCGGCACATTAATCAAATAGCATATCGATATGTTCTGAACCCCAAATTCAATACAAAAAACTAATTTGTCGTCTTTTTTGTTGTTGCAGGAACTTACATATGAATTAAAGATGAATTGATGATGCAATACTTTTGTTATTTATTTCCTTGTGCAGCTAAAACTTGCTGTTTTCAAACCTATGCTCCTTTCGGTTATGATATCCATCTTTTTTACCAGAAAATTTATTGAAAAAACACTTGAGCAGTTAAGCATGAGAAGAATTATCTACCTTTGTGCATTGGAAGCCATGGCACAAGATTACAATCTCTTTAGACCCTGTTTCGTGTAACAAACCCACAAGTTTCTCACCACAATTGTTTTGTACGATTATTTTCTTCTTTTCGATCCCTAAAACAATGCAAGAGGATTGCAATCATTTTAGATGCATATTCTCAAATCTTATCAAGGTATATGTACAAACTGCATAAAGATGGTCACCCTAATGCCCCAAACTGTTAAGGCGATCTATGGCGTAGATGGACATAAGGCACTACTTGCACAAGCTTAAGATGAAAGTAGTGATTGAAATGAGAACATAATGCTAAAACAACATTAAAAAAATCTTATTAACCACGCAAAATGAGTTATTTAGAGCGAAAACTAATGAATTGTTAATTTTTTTAAACCACTGTAGAATAAAACCATCTTGCCTTACAATTCGATATCTTGCTGCATTTGAACACCCTCTTTAGGTGAGTGGCAGAAGGTTTCTAACCTGGGTATGCACTACAATTGCAAAAATATTTTTTGGTGTGCATTAATATGACAATGTGTTCTTTTGCACATTGCTATAGATCTGGCCCTGCTTTATGCTGTTTGGTTTCTCTTTTCATAGCTAGCTTTGTTTGATAAATTAAGCTACAATGCAACTTAATACTAGATGAACCATTGTTTCTTAGCAAAAGTTGATAGAAACACAAAATATTTTGCATGAATGTGAAATATCAAGCAGGTCTCTATTATCCGAATTTGATGTCTAATAGCATCCATCGTTTTTATTTATTGCTCAATGACTTATGAGTGTTGGTATCAAATCAAAGGGGATAAAGTTTCAACTCTAGATTAAAATGGATTCTAGAAACTCTCTCCGAATTAATATGATCACAGTGATGAACTTTATTATAAGCATTAGATGTAGAATATTCATGATGATTAGTTTGTTGATATGATCTTGATTAATTAGATGTTGATATGTACATTTTCAAAGTGATTAGCATGACATAAAGATTCAGTATCAAATAACTAAACTAAGTTAACCCCCTTCGGATGGCAACAATAATGTTCTGATTATCATCTAAACTTAACTATTTTAACAATAAGGGGGCGTTTGGTTTGCGAATTTTCTGGGATTCACTGAGATTTGCATTTAAAATCATGTGTTTGGTTCACAGATTTCAGTAAGGATTTAAAATCCCAAGATTTCTTAAATCCCTTCTTTCTTTGTTATTTAAAGATCCAGCCAACCTTTGGGATTTAAATCCCAGTTACCTTTGCATTCTTCGAATTAACACATTTTTCCTAAAAGATAATGCAAATCCTTTGACAAAATTCTGACAAACAAAGATGTTGCACAATGCAAATCCTTTGACAGAATACAAATCCCAGAGTAACTAATCTGCGAAGCAAATGCCCCCTAAACAATCAGAACCATAATTTGATAACCCAATCACTTAAAACTGACAATTATAGACTTGGGATGGCAACAATAATGTTTAAATCCACATCAGAACACCCCCTAAATTTTGCCTTTGAAATGTTTCTTAATTGTTTTTCATGTATACCCATTACATAATCCTACGTCTGTGACTAAGGAAAGAAACAAAGGTTAATATTCCTATAAAAGCATAAAATTGAAGACTTTGAGGTAGGGGTGAGCATGGGGCGGTTCGGTTCGGTTTTTGGCCGAAACCGAACCCAAATCGAAAATTCCGGTTTTTGAAATGGAGAAACCGTTCGGTTTCGGTTTTTCCCGGTTTCAGGTTTTCGGTTTTCCGGCTTGGATTACCGGTTTTTCGGTTTACACCCGTGGGTTTTTTGGTTTTTGGTTTTTCGAAAACGGTTTGGTTTTTGGGTTCAAACCCGAAAAATCTTAGACACTTTTTTACTAAAATTGAATTTTTCTTTACTAAAGTTAAGCACTATTTGATAAATCACTAAAAAATAATTGTTTATGTTTGAATTTTTAATCAACTTATGTGTTAGTTTGATACTTCGAATTGATAAAATTGGATATTAAATATTAATTTAGTTGTTTTATACTCTAATTTATTAAATTTACTAACTTAGGCTTTGAATTAATTTAAGTAATTTCATCATGTAAAATATAATAATAATGTTTATACCAATTAATTAGCATTATCTACTTCACATATAATTAAAATAAGTATAACTATTAATAATGTCAATTAATTAGCATTTTAACATGGTAAATATCAATTATATATATAATTGAAAAAATTTTCCTTTAATATAGGAGTAGAACGTAACATTAAATATGTGTGAAAGTAGAAATAACTCAATAAATATATATAAAATATTTATAAAAATTAAATTAATTTTAAAACCGGTTCGGTTCGGTTTTTTCGGTTCGGTTTTGAGAGGGAATCCGAAACCAAACCATTTACTCCGGTTTTTTCGGTTTCGGTTTTTTTGGTTTTTCGGTTTCCCAGTTTTTCGGTTTTTTCGGTTTGGTTTTTCCGGGTTTTTCGGTTTTTTGGTTTTCCGGTTCGGTTTTTGCTCACCCCTACTTTGAGGTCTTAAAATCCCTAAAAGCATATAACTTTAGCGTAAAATTGAAGTGGGTATACGAAAAGATTGTGAGAAAACAGACCTGGGTTTTGGTGGAGGTCTGCGGGGGTGGTGGTGGTGGTGGTGGAGTCGCCGGCGGCCATCTTGAGCTTGATTCTTCTTCTTCTGCTAGTGTTGAGAGTGAGTGAAAAATCTGATAAACAATGAGTTTTGGTAGGATTATTAGAGTAATCGGAGGGTATTAAATAAAGCTTATGAATCAATGTCCCCATCTTTTTTCGAATCTAATCCTCTGCAGTCTGCTGGCATACATTGACCTTTCTGGCTTTTGTTTTTAGTATTAAATTACGTAAAATGATATTAATATTAATTAAAGGTGATAGCTTGTGATTAATAGGAGTGTAAAAAAAATACATATTTTTGACTAAAAGCTCCAGAGTTTTTCAAACGCTACTTCTACTAGCGTTTTATAAAAGAGTTTTTTTTTTTTTAGAAAATGAAAGTCCTATGTTTTTTTCCAAACAAAACTTTTATTATTTAGTAGAGTTTATTGAAAACAAAAACCTCTAAAAGCTCTCTGTCAAACATAGTCAAATTACAACCTCCTTTTGAGTAGTAGTAGCCTAGCAGGTAATAAAAATGTGTCTTGTGATGTTATCCGATTATTTAATTTATTTTATATACATCAAATATTCAAAATTTGTGTAAATTTCATATGCAATCATGCATCACTTGAAACCAAAAATGCTTTAAAAGCATTGTATTTTGTGTTTAATAAAATTCTATTTTAGTACCATGATGAACCAAAAAACCAGTAGAGCAAGAAAGAGTATATGTGCAACAACCAAACAGAAACCGCATTTGCTGGGCTGAGTAAAATATATGTTCTAGAAGCCGAATCATACATGCTCCAACAAAACTTAAGCTTCTTCGATTCGATATATGGTGATGTAGCATACAGGTTTGGTGTTTTGAATGTTAAATACAAAAAATGAATCCAGCCATCGGGTCCAGAAATCATCCTCGAGGACACATACGATTAAATAGAAATTTATGTCCAGTGGAATCCCGAAAATGGAGCTACTTCAGCTAGTTAGAGGTTCCCTTATGAAAGATAAAACAACAGAAGTTAATTCGTTTTGATGGTTGGAGAATCCATGGTTGGCTCCTTCAATAATATGCAACTTGTGGTTTGGTATTATCTTTGCAAACTCCGATGCCTCTTCAACTCGGACGATTGGATCATCAGATCCATGAACTGTCAACACCCTGCATATGTCAAATTTGAATCAGGAATTAATACGTTAGACTCTATACTTAAAAAGTTTGGTGTTTTTCTCATTTACCTGCAATTTTTGTCGATCTGCAGGCAGGCTTCATGCATGTTCGTATTCAAACGGTCCATCAAGCTTTCCTCAGTCACGCGATACAAGACCTCCCCTACACATGAAAGAAACTAGTCGGCTAGCCATTGCAAATTTAGTACAGAAGTTTCTAAGTATAATAAAGGGAAATTTGTGTAAAAAACCCTAAAGTTTGACCATTTTTGTGATTAAAACCCCTAACCATTTTTTGTTGCACAAAAAACCTCTAACCGATAAAATCTTTTGAAATTAGGACGTTACCGGTTCTAACGTGGCGTCCACATGGCAAACTCAACTTACGTGGCGCCTACGTAGCACTACATGTATAATCTTAAACTGAATTTTTGCATTAAAAAACCCCCAAATTGGTGATTTTTCGATTAAAACCATGAACTATATTTTTCTCACCTCTAACCAACAATCATATTTACCTTTTCTCTTCTCCTCTACCTCCGACAACTCCGATTACTCCATCCCCTCTTTATGTTCAGTGTTGTTTATTTTATGTATGTATGTTTGATTAACTTTTGCCTTAATAAATATCCATGTCATCAAAATACAATCAGTGAAGACTCAATTTTAATTATCTTTGTTGGTTGGAGGTTTTTTATCAAATGAAAAATGATTTAGGGTTTTTAATGAAAAAACTAAACAACTTGTGGAGGTTTTTACGCAAAAATCTATTTAAAAATTTTACACGTCATCAAGTTGCAACCGGCTAAACCCGTTGCAAGTCAGATTTTTTGAAAGAAACCCAAATTTACAAAGTTTTAACCGGTTGGAGGTTTTTTGTGCAATGAAAAATGGTTGGGGGTTTTAATCGCAAAAATGATCCAACTTAGAGGTTTTTTGCGCAATTTCCCCTATAATATATAGCAGGATAACCTGTGCTGGTCTTAACATCAATGAAACCATCTTGCTTCACTCTTTGCAAAAATCCTTTTCCTAAACGCTCTTCTACGCCCCCCTCTGTCTTACAACGTCCAGACACATTGATGACACGGGGTACATCATGATACTTGGATGCATACAACAGCACCACATTCCCACCTGCAAGCAAATAAGATATGCACCCGTAAAATGTGACTCAGAAAATCCAACAGACTTAAACAATAATCACCATCCATACAAAAAAAAAGAGACCATGTTTCATGTGTACATCTGTATGCAGGTATACCTTTGCTATGTCCAAGAATTGCACTTGTTACACGATTCGCTTCGCGGAAATGTTGAATTACAGAATGTAAGTCATCAGCCTCTCTACGATAATTACCATATTGGAACGAGCCTTCACTTTCCCTGAAAAACAATGTTTGCTATGTAACAAGCCAAATGGGGGAGAATTTTATTGTATTTTAAGTTGTTATAATTATGAAATTACACTATCTTGGAGTTCTGCATTTATCTCAACAAAAATTGTAATTGTTTATTATGATAATACTTACCCATTTCCCGCAAAATCAAAACGAAATATGCTGATCCCTTCCTTCTCTAGTGCAGAAGCAAGGGTCCCAATTGTTTTACTTTCCTATATACATACAAAATCAGGAACATCAGTGAAGTGGCAAAATGTCCTTACTGGGCCACAAAGGTTCACTCCAGTGACCAATGTTTTTCTTCGGTAAAGTAAAAACTTCACTGGAACATATGAAACATCCTTGTAAGTTGTAACTTATGCATCGAGTACTAACAGCAACAGAAGAGTTTTGTTTTGAACAAAATTTCCTAATTAAGATGGTGTCCCCCTTGCTAAACTACAAAAAAAGAGCTTATGCATATGAATCAACTTCAAATCAAAAGGGAACTGGTTGTGTGAATCCTGCTTGTGTTCTAGAGGCACCATCAAAACAATTTTTTTCATGCATGCCCTAGATAGAATAACAATTTTACAAATTTTATGTCCTAGGAAAAGAACTTCGAGGTAATTCGTCTTGATACTTGTCCTCTTCCCCGACTAGCCCATCCTAAGTATCCTCTCAATATTTTGTTATTACCCCATTCACAAAAAGCATCAACCCAGGTTCACTAGGCTTCTCGGTTTTCTATGGATGGAGAGGAACGTTTTTGTGCAAAGTATTTATATTTTTTCAAATGGAAAATGTACAAATATGTTATCTTTATGATCTTAAATCACAAGTAAACAACAATATGTTGTGATCTCGGTTAAATCATACATCAATGAGAAGTCCAAGAATGTTGAAACAGTCATTTGTATAATTGTATTGTCTAATTGTTTACATCATAAAAATAATTTAAAGTTGTACTTCATATTGTCACCAAACATATAAAAACATTCCATTTTGATCGATTTTCCCCTAATGAACTGCGCTAAACATGTAATACTAATTATTAAGCTTAAAAAAAACTTTTGTGAAAGATGAAATCAATGATTACTTAAAGAAATTGACTTTGATTTCATTTCTAGCCCACACGACCAGCAATCAATAATACCTTGAATGTTGTTTGGGTAAAAGGGGGAAATAAACTAGGTCATTCAAAAGATTAAAAAAAAAAAAACTGAGTTTGAAGATAAATGTGCAAAAGCATGCAAGTGACAAACCTTAGTCGATTGAAATCCATGACACAAAATTACGATCTCTGTAGATCCAGTTTCATGCAAGATACCAACAAGTTTCTCCCCATGCTTGTTTCGGATAACTATTTTCTGCTGATGAATTCCTAAATAACACCAAATCTTACTATAAATTAGCATTATTCCATCCGATTTGATTCATTCTTGATCAACTATTGACTAATTTCATAATCGGTAGAGAAGTGACCTGAATTTTTCTCAGGGAGAGTGGAATTGGCATCGACGGCAGCAGGAGCGGCCATATTTGTTCTTTTTGTACGATTGCAATGGATTAGTTGTTTAACGCGTAGTACCTGTTTGAGAGGAAAATGTGATAAGCAACGATTTTTGGTTGCAATGACAAAGTTGGAGGGGTTTAAATGAAAATTATGGAGTAGAGTTCCCATTCTTTTGGGCTTCTTCGGTTCAGCAACAAAACAACGCCTGAAAGCTGAAACCAGTCCAGATTTTGAGTACGACGGTAGCTTTTCTCGAGTTGCTTGCTAATAGGTGGAGACAACTTGTACCTTGTGCACCCTAACTTATACATTTTACATCCACTTTATTTTCAGTTCAAAACTTATTTTAAACTATTTGTTTGCCGGTAATATTTAAAATTTGATCTTAATTTTAAGAGGAAAAGTGAAGTCTAAAAGTCAAAATACGAGCCTTTGACGTCAGTTTTAGTTTCAGACTTTAGACATTTAACATTTTGAAAAACAAGCCATTAGTAAATGGCAAAGGTGCAAAGCCTCAAGTAATCTACGATTAAAATTAAGCCATTTAAAAGAAGTATACTAACGAAAGGTGGTATACAAAGTTTACATAATATCGAGTCTAAGGAGTAGCCGAGTAAAGACCGAGATAGGGCATGAACCATGCCTAAAGGATCCCGATTATAACCTATATATTTACAAATTTGCTTCTTGAACAGTGTTACAAGAAACAATCACAAAAACTATAATACAAGAAAAAAAAACATCAAGTTCCGATGATCACGCACGCCGCTTACTCAAACGCCATGAATTGGGTTCATTGTACCTATCATAAAGAGGCTCAATGCGTTCTTGGCGTTTCCGCTTGCTCATCTTAGTAGGATCCGATACCTTAAAGAACCTCGGTGCCAATTCCACTAGCCATTTCGGATCAATGACCACAACTTCACGCATATATTCTTTTGTCGTCATCACTAGCTCATCGTAGATGACCCAATCTGGTTGCCTTTGGAAGAGGGCACTGCTTGGGTGTATGTAAACAGGTTGGTTCTCAACTATCGTGCGGTACCCTTCTTGTGGATCCTTCCGTGCAGCATGGAAGAAAAAACCAGCTGTTATTGCTTTGCGTATCTTCGTGAAATTCTTCCCGGCACTCACAACATCTAGCTTGTACCTGATCAGAAATCGAAGGAATCAGTAACATGAACCAGATATATACGATATATGCTATTCGGGATATGAGTAATTGAATGCCCACAACTATGTAAAGTTGCCTTCTAGCATATTGATCTTAACAAGGGAAATTTACATTTCAAAAAACTTGTTGAGCAGGGTTACTCATTTACATCATTACTTTCACAGTTTCACGTTTGAACTGAAAATCAGAAAACAATTGCAAATTTGGAAAATGTTTAACAAGGCCACTGAACTTTTGCAGATCCTATATCAAATAGAGCCAAAAATTATGTGAAAAACAGTAGTAAAATGATCATTATGTTCTTCAATTCAATTGCACAATCATTCAAGGAAAACTAAAAGTTTATAATGTTAAGTTTGGCCAAACTTATAAACTTAATTAGACTTATATCTGCAAATTTAATGATTAAACATATTTATAAGAAATAGTGTAGTACACGGCACACAGAACAAGTCATGCTCACCCGACCGGATATCCACTGGCCCACTCACTGCCAATTCCCCTCTCCCAGACCCATGGGCACCACACTCCCTAGCGATGTCTGCTGCTCTCCTTCCCCCATTGTCTTTTAATTTAAACTTTTCATTTTCATACTTTCACCACCTAATGTCAACACTACTATGTTTTAACCCCAAACAAGTATGATTCTTGGGTATTTTTTGTCATTTTCTTGTCAGACTGAAAGGTTATTTAAGCAGTTAAGGTGGCCTAATTAAAAGTATTGCACAAGCTGGCTGCTCACTTTAGGCATTTTCCCAATATAATCAGTTGAAACTTGAAACTTGAAACAAAGCAAAATAAACAAAACATTTCAGCAAATAAAGAAAAAGATCATACTTGTCCATGATAGATAGAAGTTGCTTCCTGACATCTTGTGCCCTCCTCAGCGACCGAGCCTGCAGAAAATTCTCAAAACACCATGGCCCAGAGAAATTCTTGGCCTTCCAAGCCTCATAAACAGCAAGCAAAGTTAAATGATCTCCTTCAGGCTGAAAAAATTTAGCCCTTCTTTGATCTGCTTGAGCTTGTTTTTCCCTTGGTCTGTAGAAGATGTTCCCAGTTTGAATCATAGCTATGATAGTCAAAATCTCATCACTACAACCCAGATCAACACTTGCAAGTAGCATCTTTGACAAAGGAGGAGGAAGGGGGAACTCTGCCATTTTCCTCCCTAATTTTGTTAGCAGCCCCTCCTCGTCTAAAGCTCCAAGACTGTAGAGCTGTTCCATAGCCGAAATCAGAGCTTGAGGCGATGGTGGATCCATAAAATCGAAAGACAAGAGATTGTTTATCCCCATTGCTTTCAAGTTTAAAGTTGTTAATCCAAGATCTACCCTTTGAATCTCTGGAATTGAGGTAGGTGGCATTTCGTTGTTGAAAGCACTCTCGGTGTATAGCCTGTAACACTTTCCTGGCCCTGTACGTCCTGCACGCCCTGCACGCTGCTTCGCTGATGCCTGAGATATCGGAGTAATCACAAGGGAGTCAAGCCCCTGTTTAGGGTTATACACATTTTGCTTAGCGAAACCAGGGTCAATGACATAGAAAATCCCATCGATTGTCAAAGACGCTTCAGCGATATTAGTTGCAACAACCACCTTCCTCTTCCCGGCAGGAGCAGGTTCGAAAATCCTGGATTGCATTTCGCTGGGAAGTGCACTATATACTGGTAATATGATTAGTTCAGGAACATTTTTACCCAATCCTTTCATCCGCTCATATAGACACTCGCAAGCATGGTCAATCTCTTCCTGACCAGTTAAAAAGACAAGAATATCGCCCTCAGGTTCTGTCAAATGGATCTGCATTACAGTAATTAGAGATGCATCAAGGTAATCGCTCTCCGGCTGTTTTGTATAAAGTATCTCCACTGGAAATGTCCTTCCAGGTATTGTGAAGATATTGCAGCTAAAGAAATATGAAGAAAACTTCTCCGCGTCTAATGTGGCAGACGTGACAATCAACCGAAGATCGGGTCTTCTCTTCACAAGACCTTTCAATAACCCAAAGAGGACATCAGTGCTCAGTGTTCTCTCATGAGCTTCATCAAGCATAATCACCGAGTACTGAGAGAGGTTTTCATCAATCAGAATTTCCATTAATAGCATACCATCAGTCATGTATTTAATCACAGTCTCTGGGCCAGTACAATCCTCAAATCTAATGGAGTATCCTACTTCCTCTCCTAAACGACAACCGAACTCCTCAGCAACCCTCTTGGCCACGGACGATGCAGCCACCCTGCGGGGTTGTGTACATCCTATCTTACCTTTGGTGGTGTAACCTGCTTCAGCTAGATACTGTGTCACCTGGGTTGTCTTACCTGAGCCCGTTTCGCCAATGACAACCAAAACCTGGTTATCATGCACTGCCTGAACCAGTTCCTTCTTTAATTTGTATATAGGCAAGCTTTGTCTCTGTTCTTGGAGAGAAAGCTTTGACCTCTGCCCAAATGTCAATGTTTTACTTAAAGAATCCTTCTTCCATTCCGGCATATTGTAAGCTGTCAACCCAACTCCTCTCAGCTCTTGTGCCAAATGTCTCTCACCTGTTTCAGGCATCGGGTCTTCCCATGGACGGTTCAGATCTTTTGGGATCGAGTCGAGCATTGTTCGTTGCTGCTGATCCCTCACTTCTCTCCTTTCCTTAATGAGAGCGGATTGTAGAGCAGCCGCACGACTCAAAGAACCCTCAGGATTTTTTAAGATCTTAACAGGTGACATATCCATTGAATAATGGCTTTGTCCTTTCAAAAATGCTGGCTCTTCTTCATTTAACTCGACCTCAAGCTCTTCGTCCCCACCTTCTTCTTCGTAAACCATCACACCATCAGTTTCTTCATCATACATTGGAAACTCTTTTACACTTAAAACCCCCGAAGCAATCAACTGTTGGGCCTCCCACCTCTCCGGAGAACTCAACCTCTTCAAAGCTCTCCGTGAAGAAACCCCACCGTCCTCCTCCAGGATCCTTATCCCCGAGATACCTGCCCTAGTCCTAGATGTAGTCACAGCATTGTTTGAGGGGGTTTTCGATAAATCATCATCATCAAAGCTCTTCGTCAATGGTAACAAGTCCCTCCCAGTGTTCTGATCGACATCCCTCATTGAAAGAGACACTTTTTTACCCGAAACTGAAATGACTTTCACGAAAACCTCCTGATCTCGTCTAACAACATCTTTTGCATTAGCTATTCTCCTTGTAGCCATTTGCGACACATGAACCAACCCCTCTTTACCCTTCATATCAACAAGCTGAACAAAACAACCACTGTCCATTACTCTAGACACCCTACCTTTGTAAACCTGATATAATTCAGGTTCATCCAATCCTTGCCCGTAACTCTTCCTTCCACTCCTGTCATGTTTGTCATCCCTTGCCTGCTCATACTTACAATCCCGATCACTATTTCTTTCCACACCTCCATAATTACCTCTATCATCTTTATCTCCTCCTTTTCGATCACTTATATCATCATCGTCTCTCACCCTCTGGTTATCACTATCTCTATTTCTATGACTCCTTGTATCATTTTTGCCCTCGCTATGTCTCCATAACCTCTCTCTGGCTTCCATCTCGATCTCTTTCTCCAACGCCTTAACCCTATCTCTACCATCGCCGATATTCAAAGCTGGAAAACTCGATTTTAATCCACTGTTGACATCCTTACTAGCGACCTTAACAGACACAGATTTCAATTTTGGAGGCAAAATAGCGTGAATTATCGTCAATAAAGTTCGAACAAAGTAATCGGGCATCTCAGCCCCATTTTCTTGCAATTTACTACCGAATTCATCCACTGTTTCACACTTTCTCCCTAATTCAGTTATAAACTCAGCCAAAACTTTATCACCAAACCCTAAATGCGATTCAAGCTCCGTACAAACCTTTGATACGAGTGAAAGATACTCGAATTTCTTCAAACTCGGATCTTTTGTTCGCGAAACCATTCTCAATCACAGATATACAACACGAAAAAAGTAATAAAAGCGATAAATTTTGCTAGGGAATTACGGTATACCTGGAAAATGGCTGAAATTGACGAAGAACGTTGACTGGGGATTTGGGGGATTGATGTTCAGATTTCAAACCACCAAAATGGTTGGATCACAGCCATCGAAGTATCAAGCAAACCTTTGCGTTTGTTTACTTAATTGCCTCCTAACCAAACTGGCAAAGAATTCCGACCCGACCTAAAACCCGAAACTCCATCCGATTTAACCGGGATTCCGTACCCAAGTTAAGTTAGGATACGGATGGAATCATGCAAATTATTTGGTGTATATATATGGATACAAACACACACATGTATAACTTATATATTGTTAGACTATATTATATTATTTTACATGTTTTCTAAGTTTTTTATATTTTTTTTTTATTTAGTTGTATTATTATTTATTAGTTTTTCATGTACATAGCTAAAAATGTTGAGATAATTTATTATAAAATTTACATACGTGTATATATAAATTTTTAAAACTATAATTTATAGCGTAAACTTAATAATTTCTTAGAATGTTAAAAAAAACTCGATCTCCAATAGGAATACCCAAAACCCGATGGGACCAGGGATGAGGACGAGAAGAATACCTGACGGGAACGGGAAATGAAATCCCCGGTCACACCCGTCCCGTTGGCATGTATATTCTTAACTATCGTTTGGATGTCATGAATTCAATACGACGGATTCTAAAATGAGAGAATTTTAAAACTGAAAAATATGAAATATTTAATAATAAAAAAAGTTAAATCTTTTCCTTTTATTTTTTTATACAAAAATGACACAGAAGAAATTCTAAATCCAAATCATAAATAAATCTTAATTTAGATCTTAACTGAAATAGATTATTTGTTAAATTTTAGACATAAGTAGACTTCAAACCTTAATTCAAAATAGAATGTTTGTTACAATTCAAACTTAAGATATTAGAACGTCTAAGAACCACATCTGAAATTAGGTTATGGATCTCCGTCTGAAGTCTAAAGTCTTAATTTAAGAGGTTGATTTAAATTGATATTTTATTTGACTAAAATATTATAATCAATTTAATTAATTAAAACGTTTAATGTCAATTATTAATTTCGGAAGTGTCATATCTTAATTTTAGACGTAATTTTCAGACTTCAGATATTTGACTCTTAAATTAACAAACACGACCTATATTTTAAATACGGGTTGAATTTCATATATATGTTTGTAAACTTTAAATATTGCGTATATATCCTTACAAACTTTATTATTACATATATATCATTTTAAACTTTTAAATCTCACATGTATAAAATGACTATTTTATTTAAAAATTATAAAATATCATTTTTTTTATTAATTTGTTATTGAGTACCTAAACTAACTTTTAAAACCCTAATAAAAAAAACGGCCTCCTTCTTTTAGTCCTTCCCATGTTAACATTCTTTTCCACCATTTGACATTTTAACTCCATTGACTGTTGCTTTATCATCGACTGCTCCAATCCTTCAATCAACTGTTGTTATACGATTTTAATCATTCAATCGAGTTGTTGCATGGGGAGGACGATGTAGCAGCCGATTAGAGCAGTCAACGATGTAGCAACAGTTAATGAAAATAAAACATCAAGCGATGGAAAATAATGTCGAGGTAGGAAGGACGAGATGGAAAGAATCGTGTTTTTTGTTAGGGTTTAATAGTGAAGTGTACAATGATATATGCATGATATTTGAAATTTACAATTATATATATGAAATTCTTCTTATATACTATACTAGTTAAGCAACACACGTGTTACTGGGTATATTTATTGAAAGATTGTTTTTTCTTAAAAAGAATATATAAAAGTATAAATATAAGTATAAATATAATATAGTAATAATACTAAAATAACATAAAAATTATTAAATTTATATTAAATATGAAAATTCAAATTGCTATAAGTTAATTATATTAAAATAATAGTCAAAATAAGAAAATGATTGCATCTATATTTATAACCGTTTTTTAATATAATACCATTTAATGTACAGGGCCGTTCCTATCGTTTTGGGGGCTCGGGACAAAAACTTATAAATGACTCTCTAAACATGTATGTATATATAACAGTTAAAGATTAAAAAAAACAATAATGAAAATATGTACGTAAATGTCACAATCAGACAACTAGCAAAACAAGTAAACTACTAATATTAGCCTAGGTATTAGAGAAAAAAAACTTTTGGGCCCCCTTGGCTGTTGCGCCCTGGACAGTAGTCCAGGTTGCACACCCCAATGAGTCGGCCCTGTTAATGTATCAATTATATGATCCATTATTATATATTATATTGTTATAATCAATATTTCGATATACAATTTTTACTTAATAAATAGTTTAAAACCATGCTCTCATATGTGAGAAAACTTGTACTCATTTTTTAAAATTGATTATGTGAGTAACATAATTTTAGCTTTAAATCAAAATTAATGAAAACAAATTTAAAATTTTAAAATATTTAACTATATTGACTTTCACTAATAGTGGTTAAAATAGATAGTAATTAGTATTAGTGTTTCAAAGTAATTAAAAGAATAAATTGAAAGAGTTATATTAGGAAAAGTAGGAGGAAAAATAAAAATTTGATTGGTTGAGAAATTGACATTGTTTACTAAACATTTTACGTTAATAATATATATACAGATGTAGGTTTTTATCTTCTTGTTTAATTTTTTACATACTCATATATATTTTATACAGAAATAGTAATCAAAATCAGAAATATGAAAATATATGTCATATATTTTAATAAAAGAAAGTATAAACAGCTAAGTATTATTAAAATAAAATTACCATAGATTAAAATGATAAATAACGATAAAATAATATTAACATGTTACGAAAAGAAGATTTTCCACAAAATAGGATGTGTGTGTCTCAAAATAACCATAAAAATTGATTTTCCACAAAATAGCAACATCTTTTACGAAAAGTATACAATGTCTGTTTGTTACACAAAATCTACTTTATGTATTGTCAAAGTCGTTTTTTGGTTATTGTGTAGTAGTTTATTAATTTGCATCACATTTGTGTAACATTAATTTTTATTTAAATAATCCGACAAGCCATAAAATATATTTGGTGTAATGAAAAGAATTTTAATTACATTTTTACGTAACATGTTGCTATTTTGACTTTTGAGATACAACATTTTCTTTTTTAGTTATTTTAGTCTTTATCTTTAACCTTTTTAACTATTAACAATTATAATATTGTATTTATGTATTTTATACTATTATAATACTAATCGAAAAGTTGGATGACATGTTAAATACTCTTTATAACAAAAGAACCAACTTCAAAATTTTAGTTAAAGAAATTTTTTTAACTTATTCCTTTTTATCTAATAGAAAATTTTATCAAAGAACTTTTTGATGGGTATAAAAACCTTTTCTCATGTTTATTGAGAATGGACTTGTCAAATGATTAAACACGAAGGTTGTGTATTACATCACATTAAGAAGAACATAACAAGTTCATTTAAAGAGGAAAAATTATAAAAAAATTTGACTCTATTCTTATTCTTTCGGGAGTGAAAAGTGGAAAGAAACGGATGGAAATTGTTGATCCTTTTCATTCCTCACCCATTATCTTCCTCTCCATTCCATTGTTTTCGTTCATTCGTGTGGAACATAGCATAAGGATGGGTTATCGTAGGGGTGTAAACGAGCCGAGCCGAGCCCGAGCCCGTTTAAGCTCGAGGTCGGCTCGTTTAAAATTATCAGGCTCGAGCTCGAGCTCGGCTCGTTTCGAGCTTTGTATGTAAAGCTCGAGCTCGGCTCGTGAATAATTTTCTAAGCTCGAGCTCGGCTCGTTTATTATATATTTTTTATTTTTTAATTAGTTTTTAAATAATCTTTTCAAGTAATATGTATAATTTGTTATTTTAATATATTTATATTTATTTAATTTATATATTATATATTTATTAATTTAAAAATATATTTATATATAAGCTCGTTTAGGCTCGCGAGCTCGATATGTGAAGCTCGGGCTCGGCTCGTTTATTAAACGAGCTCGAATTTAGGCTCGAGCACGGCTCGGGCTCGTTTAATTCGAGTTTTTTTCGAGCTTTTAACGAGTCGAGCTCGAGTAGCTCGGCTCATTTACACCCCTAGGTTATCGTATTTAGAATGAAAGAAAGGGGAAAAAAATAAAGAGAAGAGAAAAAGATAACAAGAAGCGGGAAAAAAAAAGGGAAAAAAAGAAAAGAAAGGGAAATATATTTTTGTTTGTGTTCTTAAATTGGAAGACAAGAAAAAGAAATGATTGAAATAAACTTTTTATGTTCTTGAATGAAAGAACATATGTATTTACCATTATGCAGCGTTATCTTCTTGAATGAAAGAAGGTATATATTTCCTCTAATTAGCCCACATTTTGAATAATTGTTCTTGAATTGGAAACACTTTTCTTTCGTTTTTTCTCTGTTTCAGTTTCCCACCCTTTACTTGAGTTTCAACTAGGGGTGAGCACGAGGCGGTTCTGTTCGGTTTCTACCATAATCCGAACCCAAACCGTTTGAAACGGTTTTTCCGGTTTCGGTTTTCCGGTATTTTGGTTTGGTTTTCCCGGGGTTTTCGGTTTTCCGGTTTGGTTTCTGCTCACCCCTAACTTCAACTTTCAAGAACACGGCATAAATTTTGACCTATAATTCCATTTCCGAGGATTAAAGTGTTCAATGTGTCAAATTGTCGATGATCCAGGCCAGCTAAAAGGGTCATTGATACAAACTATTACTTTTATGTATAGATGAAGCTTTTGTTTGTCAAAATATAATTGGTAAAAGATTTGAGTGTTGAAAATATCTAATGAATAATTTATTGTCTTTTAAAAAATATATCATATAAACAAACCAAATAAAAGTTATTGGAGGATGAAAAATAATAGAGGGTCAAAATGACAAAATTGATATTGGTTATTTAGGAAAAAAAGAAAGTATGAACAAGATTAAGAAGGAAATACAACCTTGAGTGCAAGAAGCCATGAAGTACAAATCAAACCACTATAGCATCAAAGAATTTTTTACCACATTATAACATAACTAGTGAAGTAGTTCTCCTCATATTTCACTAGGACATTATGCCACTTAGTTCTAAACTTAAGCCAAAAAAAAACCCCAACCCCAGAACAAAAAGGTAGCATGTGAAGAAAACCGATGACTGCATAGTTTACGGTTCATTTTGTTGATCATTCTTGCCAGATTCACCACTAGCTTTAGTTGGTTGTTCAGGCATCATGACACGTCCACTCAAGGGATCGACAGGACGTGTGTCACGGGGTCCACCTTTTCGTCCCATTACAACCATGGGTGGTGGGGGGAGCAACCCTGCTCTGAATAGAAGGCGTTGAACCGGATCAGAAGGTTGTGCACCAACCGATAGCCAGTACCTGCTCAACACAAGATACTGAGTTTAACACATAAAAGAGATGCACTTTGCACTCTGCAGTGCAGCGTGACAGTTGTTATCAAAGCTTGTTACTTTCTGATTTTAGAATCCAAACAGAATTTGAACTATTTTTCAACATCAAGCTTTCTCCGCTTTCCATTGTTCTTGTTACAAAAGTTTGAGTTACTAATCACGTTTAAAGAACCTCTAGAAATAGCAATTTTGCAAATGACAATTAGCTACTTTGACGTCAAAAGTCAACCACTACCAAGATAGTATACTTTTTTAATATATATTTATTTCATTAGACAATCAAGATGAGAGGATAATCAGATATGCTCTGACAATTTGCATATAATTATTTAAATCATGGTTGCTATTAATGAATGAAAAGGGAATCAAGCCAAACATAATCTAAATGGAGCTCTTACATGTAAAGTTATAGCCACAAAGGGGTCTGAGATATACATACAATAGAGTGAGTGAACTGTTGAGTACCAGAAACAAAAAAGATGGTGTCTCGAACATGGTCATTCTTTATTCATTTTGATTCTCACAACCCAAAAGGGAGAACTGGGTGAGATAATATCTACAATGACACGAACAGTTTCAAAAGTTCTATCATGCTCCTATTGCTTGGCCTATAAAAGTTACAGCGCAGTGCATAGTTAATAAAGGAGAATATCATATGTCAAAAATACCCCTCATACCTTCAAAGACAACAAGATAAAGAGATCTTAATGACAATGAAAAAATAGAAAATTAATGCATGCAGTTTTGCCAAAAGATGAAATATTGCATTTCTTATGAGATGCCCAAAATAAAAGGTGTTGCAAATTTTTTGGTACAGAGTACTGTCTGTACTACATAGAAGAAAAATCACTTTGTTCCACTATAAGTCTACAACCATCAGGTTTAAGTTCACCCTTAAGAGACAAGTAACATCCATAGAACAAACACAAAAGTATAATTTTTACACCCTTTTCCCGATCTATGTGTGAGCAGTATATGTACAAACAATTATTACCTAAAGCTATTTAGCATCTTATTCATTTAATCATTTAGCACCCAATTTATTGTTTCATCACAAGGAAGCACCTTGAATTTTGGTATTTTACTAAAGGTTTTACAACTATTGTGCACCAACAGAAAAGTATAATAAACTTAAATATGGATGATCTCAATTGAAATTATCAGCAGATAAGAACAAACATCAACAGAGAAATGGTCTATTAGACAACTTACTTCACCCGATCGAAATTAAGGCCCATTCGTTTGCCACCATCTTGACCTGCATTAACCAGGCAATCAACAAACATTTAGCAACACATGTATCTTACAGTGACTGAAGTTCACAAAAGAATATTAATACAGATTATAATCAAATAGAATTAGTGGGTCACAGTCTCATTTGAACTTTGAACGTTTAAACAATTTGATCATAATCACTATTTCTTTTTTGGAGGTGGGGGTGTTTAGATGTGCATTTTCAAAGTAACTATCTTTTTATTGCGAGTTCATGTCACAACATCAGTTTTATAGTGTTTGGGAATCATGCTTTCCTTCCAATCATCTGATTGTTTAGAATCAAGTAATCAGTTTTGGAACTATGATCTTAATACTAGGATTACTAGCTACAACAAAACTTACTATCCATGGTAAAGTAAAATCACACATGTGTGCACATCGAAAATGGCCATCCAACTCCAGTCAGCAGCATATCCAAACCTTATCTTCATCACATAGTTTATTGCAGCTGTATCGTATACTCATTATTCAACGTCTTATAAAACTCTGAACAATTGTGCTGTTTCTGTTGGATATAGAATCCTAAATCAAAGTGGAGCGACACTAATTCTACTTGTGGGTTCATCAAAGATAAAACCAAAGCATAAATCCCAATCAAAAGAACACAACTATTCTGTCCCAAATCAAGAAAAGCTCTTAAATGCCAATCACTAGTCAGAAAAAGACCTATTCAATAATTTCCATTTTTTCTCAACTAATGTACTCTAACAATCTATTTCTATCTTCCCCTAAAAATCCCAAAATTTCATGTTGAAAAACATATAACTGATTCTAATTGAGACCTCAGATACTTAAACACTGGAATTAATAAAGATAATCAGAAAACAGAACAAATAATAAATCAATGAAGAACCTGGGAAAGGATTATAGTAACCCAGCACTTCTATATGCTTTCCATCTCGTGGAGATCTGCTATCAGCTGCCATAACTCTGTAAAATGGCCTGTTCCGGCATCCCAACCTTGCCAATCTCAGCCTCACCACCATTTTTTCTTAATGTGTGAGTTCTGTCTCTCGGGAAAAGAAAAAGCAGATTAGGGTGCGTTTGGTACAGAGAATGGAATTGTAGAGAAATGACAACAGAGAATGGAATTGCAGAGAAATGAAATTGTCTAGAGAAAGAGAATTATTCATCTGTTTGGTAGAACAAAGAATTCAGTAGAAATGTAACAGAAAATCATGTTTCTGGTTTGGTACAACAGAGAATTCTGTGGAGAATTCTATAAACTTTATTATTTGCAATCATAATTTTTTCACAACAATTTATTATTCAAATCCAAAAAATAATTATTATTATATATTCACATCAAACAAGCTTTACATAACACGTGTAATTTACAAACAAGTTTTACATAACAAGTGTAATCACACCTACAAGCTCATAAACAAGCTTAGACACATCAAACAAATTCATAAAAAACTTAGATACATCAAGCTTTATATATAACAAGATATCATTTCATAAACATTACAAACAAGCTTCATATAGATTCTATATATATAATAAGCTTACAATTTACAAACAAGCTTTATATAGATTCTTTAATGATTAAAAGCTACATAGCTTCGATACATCAAACAAGCTTTAGTCACGAGTACTTGTGGTACTTGGCTTTGAAAAAACAAATGCTTTAATTTCACACATACTTAAATAAACAATTCAAGTATTGGCTTAACAAAAACAAAATAATAACTTTTGGACCACAATCAATGTTACGCATTCAAAGTAACTGTAACAAATGAGTAAAAAAGAAGTTAGGATAAAAAGCTTACAAAAAAATTGTTGCGTAGGGTTGAGACAACCCAAAATGAAAAGTGTTGCATTTTTTGAATAGGAGTATCCGGAAATTTCTGGTTTTAAAAAAAACTCAAGTGTCAAATGAACCATCTTGTAACTTCAAAACTTAACCGGAATTTTCTGGTTTGAAATACATGTCGTGTTAGAAGGTTAAATAAAAGGCAAATAACAGTCAGTTCTGAATCTAAGACGTGATAAGTTAAACTTTGCAAAAGCAAAACCAACATAGAAACAGAAATCTCCTAATTACTTATTAGTACAAACCATAATAAAGTGTGATGTTAGGCTAGGAACTACAGGTAATCTAGATCCAGTAACCATAATTAATCAATCTGTGTCCTAATTACTTATTAGTACAAACAAGTACAAAGATCCAAATTGATTCAAGGTTGCATATTGAAGGGATTCTACCTGTTGAGCGTTGAGTTAGCTAGAGAATTATGATGCAGCATTATACAATATGAATAATTAAAAAGCCTACACATCTCAAAATTCACATGAGTAAAATCAACAACTAGCAAACACTATATGCAAATTACAAGCAAATCAAACTAGCAACCATCATCATCGACTCTAGTCACCAAAAGGAAACGGTAAGTACGATTCATAGTCAAATTACTTGAGATAAATCATTGGTTACGTACTATGATAGTATGATTTTCATAAATCAAAACCTAAAACCATCTAAACTAATAAATGAGAAATGTGTGCCCCCCTCCATTCAAACAATCATCAAATCAAATCTGAGATTTATCAAACATTTCTAACAAAAACTTTATCAACCAATTATCAAATCAAACTGAGATTTTAACATTCATCAAACAAGTATCAAACACTTTATAGAATCTGAAATTTTAAAATTTATCAAACAATTAATAAAATCTGGAGCTGAGAAGAGAGAGATAAAATCTGAAAGTGGGAGCCAAAATCTGAGATTTAAAGAGATATACCTTTGAGATGTCGATGGTCTAGAGCTGAGAAGAGAGGGCTGCCGGAGGTAGAGAGGCCGAAGGTGGAGGACGAGTGAAGGAGGCTGCTAGAGATGAAAATCGAACTAGGGTTTTGTGTGATGTGCAAATGAGATGAAAGGGGTGCTGGAGGTGTAGGTCGTCGGATATGAAGACGAAAGAGGCACTGGTAGAAGCTGGTCGTCGCTGATGCTCACCGCTCGTTGTCGCTGGTGGACGCCACCGGAGTGGACACCGGTAGAAGTTGGTCGCCGGTCACAAGATGAGAAGAAATGTTGGCTAGGGTTTGGGGGGAGAGAGCAACGTGAAAGAGTGTAGCGGAGCAAATGATCAGTGTGGCCGTGGTTTGGGGGTGGGTTTGGGAGACTTCCAACTCTCCTCGGTTTTTTCTTTTCGGGAGAGAATTGAAAACGAGAGAAAAAAATAATAATAATAAGGTTGCTTTTTAGTTATTGAAAACTAGTCATTTTCAATTTCAGTTTTCAAGTTTTAGTTTTTAGAAAAAAAATAAATGTTTTTATAAAAAGTAAAAACTTGTTTAGATGATGAAGTTTTAGTTTTTAGAATAATAAAATGAGTGATTATAAAATAAGAAAAATAGGATAGGTGATAGAAAAGTAAGAAAGAGAAAGAGAGTATTATAAAAAATATAGGGTAGGTAATAGAAAAGTAAGAGAGATAATATGAAAAGTGGTATTTTAAATAGTGAAATGAGAATTTATGAAATTGTAGTAAAGTAAACAAGTTTTCATTTTCATTGAAAAGTGAGATGGAAATTTTGAAAATTTTCATAAACTAAACGCACCCTAAAGGTTTCTGTATAAAAAGTGAAAACTTGTCTGGATGTTAAAATTTTAGTTTTAAAAAAAATAAGATGTGTGCTTATAACATAAGAAAAATAGGATAGATGATAGAATAGTAAGTGAGGGGTATTATAAAGAAATATAGGGTATGTATTAGAAAAATAAGAGAGAGAATATGAAAAGTGTTATTTTAAAAGGTGAAATGAAAAATTATTAAAGTTGTTATTAATTAAACAAGTTTTCATTATTTATTTATTTTTTTGAAAAGTAATATGGAAATTTTAGAAATTTTCGGTAATTAAACGCACCATCACCGTTTCTTTGCATGTGGAAGAGAAATAAAAATCGAGATTCATTTCTCTGTTTCAAACTAATTTTCAGGCTTAATTGAATGATGGAGACTTGGTTTTTGGTGTAAAATATAATTTATTTAGTTTTTTTCAACATGAAGAGAATTAAAACAAGAGAGAGAGAATTGGAATTGTTTTGTTTTTCTTCAATCTATATGTCAAATCTTAATTGATATGTTATAGTCATTTATCAACAAAGCTTGAAAACTAAGACAATTTCATTCTCTTTATTTCTTCGTACCAAACGTAACATTAGGGTTTCGAGTTCTCCTCGAAGAGATTTGGCTTCATATGAACCAACTTCAATAAATTAATTACAAAAAAGGACACCAACATGTTCCTGTCTTCCAATTTGTTCCACGGTTGATTTTTGTTGACATTAGGCAAGAGTAACTATAGTCTGTTAAAAATAAATGGATACAACTGTAACTGAAAATATAATATTTGTAACAACTTATTGTAAGTCTGAAAAGTTACCATTAAATATCCATAATCTATTAAACCAAGACCATGAGCTAGCACAAAAAAATTGAAACTACCAAGGTACCATCACCAACATGATTTGAACATAGAAAACCGTAGCGGATCCAAAAAATCCTTATGTCAGGAGACCCATGTATGGGAGATTCGTCATTTCAGTTTCGAGGTTCCTCAAATCAAATGTCATGTCACAATATTTGATTTGAGAAATTTTTTCAATAAGTTTAACCAACTAGTAAACCCTAACAATTTAACCAAATATTAAATAGTAACGATTATAATAACTATTAACTAATAAACCCTAACAGCTCAAGCAAGTGATAAACACATAACAAGTTTACCAAGCAATGTAAAAGTTAGCCAAATCAACCCAATAAACATTTCAAGTTTCAGCCTAAAGTCAGAATTCAAAAATCAGAAGGCTATATACTTCGGAAATCAGAATGTAACTGCTAACTAATAGCTCCATAAAGACCATAATACATAAAACACATTCAAAATTCAAAATCAAATAGCATTTCAAGTCTTGAACTTTAAATATCGTAATAATTTGTGTACCATTATGCATTTATGAATTTGTAAAATGGGCTTCTTTGACTAAATTGACAAATAACTTAACTAAAAGTTCACAAAACGCAATCACAAACTAAAAACTTTTGGCTTCATGAATTAACATATTCTACCAATTTACAAAAAAAAGAAAGTAATTAAAATTAAAATCATAAATTGAAGTCGCTTAACATACTACATTAAACTTTAGATAAGTCCCTAAGAAAATGAAAAGTAAAATTGAAGTTCAAATGCAAACAAATACCTAAGAACCAAAGTTCGCATTTTCAAAATTAAAAATAAGAAATTAGAGAAATATCAAACACTTAAGAACACTGGGTAGAAGTCGTAGTCACATACATCACGTTTTAATAATCTAATAAGAAAAACCTACTAACAATTACAACCTACATAAGCTTTACAATCTCGATCAAAATTAAGAACTAGTGTTTACAAAATTAAAATAGAAGTCACAATTTAGGTTACCGATTTCAATTGAGTGAATTCTGACGAGAGTATGATGTCCGGTGGCCGGTAAACAATGGTATTGTTTTGGTTGCGACGAGAACTGAGAGAGAGAGAGAGAGAGAGAGAGAGAGAGAGATGAGACACGAGAGCTGCAAGGAATGGACAGATAGCAGTAGTTTTTCTATTCCTGGGCTGAAAGCCTGATACATGTATGGGTTGGGCTTGATTCATTTTATTAATAGTATTTCATTAGAAACTAGTTTATTATCTAGCGTATTACACAGAATTTATAATAAATATTTTTTTTAAACTATATGAACTTAAAATTAAAAAACCAATATGTTCATTAATAGCTTTTAAATTTGTTATTATTATTAAAATATCTTTAAATGTTGTTTGTTGACGATATAGATATAGATTTATTAGTTCATTAATAGTATAAATAGTAATGTACAAATGACATATTCTTGTTAAGCCAAGTGACATTCTATTCAAGTGTCATGTAGCATTTAGTTATTCATTTATTAGAATAGATAGATTAGAAATAATGATTAGAGACGACCTAGTTCTGTTTTATATCTTTTCAAATAAAGTTTTGGAAGGACACATAACACATTAACAATCTATATAATTTCAAAAGACACATAAACAAATAACATATTTAATAAATTCAATTCAAGCAATGTATAACGCCTTATAAAAAGGTGTCACACCTTCTGGAAATTCAATAGTCTTTACACCAACATCAAACACAATATATTTAGATTTTGACCTTAACATAATTTCTACAATTCATTCTTAGGACCATAAACTTAGTTGAGAAGAAATTGAACGATTTACACAAACACATAATTTTTTTAAAGACTAGCAGAGACTTCTATGGTGATTCCTTTGCACTGACAGTCTCCTTTTTTCAGGTGTTTTGATTGATCTATGGGTATTACATTTAATTCTTACCAATATACTAATAACATTTTTTTAACAACTAATAGTACATACTTATGGGCAAATACAATGTCCCAACAAGATAAATACTTCAAATACTCATAAAGTTCTATTAAACTACAGTACTAATCTATGACATGTTTACTAAGATGGTGTCTATACTCATGAATCTAAATGTACTTATCTACTAATTGTGTCACCTTTAAGATCAAATAGGGATCAATACTTCATATCCATATATAACATTTGAGTCTTTTCTTAAGCTTAAGTATAAACTCAATCACAGTCGTTCATTTCCTACTACTAAAGAATCGTCAACTGCAACATAGATCAAGATGTATCGTGCTTCCTTGACAAAGACCAAACGGAGGCTATTTTTAATAGCTTGTTAAATCGTTATCTATTGGCATCATGTGTCAAATTTTCCCGCCATATTCTCCTTTATTTTGTCCATATTTATCTTATTGCATAGAACTAGTAGAGTGCCTAAAGTAAATTTTACTTCTCACAAATTACGAGAGAGATTTGTAAAAAATGTCAGAAGTTGAGGTATGTTTCTGGGCATATTCACTTGCCACAAATCTTAATTGCTTTCATTGTTTTTACTTCTAAACTCTTTTTGTCATACTATTTATGAATAAAGTTACATTTATATGGGTTGCATCTGTGACTAAATTTCATTGGCTAGGACGTAGATATCACGTCTATTAATTAAAATATGATTAGTTTTATCATCTTTCATGACTAAACTTTATAGTATTTTTTTCTCTATTTATCATGACTATACAAAATCTTTTAAATCGTTTGATTTTATTTGTATAGCATCATTTTCATGCTACTATTTTTAGGTAAGTAAACATCCTTTTCATATATGGTTGGTTTTCTCCAATTTTTTCACTTGATTATTATAAAGTATTTGGTATATTAGAATCCAGGGTAATTAGCAGGGGAATGAATCTAGTTTTCTAAGAGCTTGTATTATTGATTTTGGAGGTAGTTCGTATTTACATTTGCCACTTGTCGAGCTTGCTTACAATAACAATTACCACGCATCTATCGGCATGTCCTTGTTTGAGGCTCTCTATGGGCGTAAGTGTCTGACTCCAGTGTGTTGGGGCGAAGTTGGGGAGTGTCCCATCAGTGGGCCAGAGACACTACATGAGACTAGTGATAAGGTCACCTTGATTCAGGAGCGGATTAGGACACCTCAGAGTCTCCAGAGAGCTATGCTGATCATCTGATGTCAGAGATAGAGTTCCATATCGGAGACTCTATGATGTTCAAGGTCTCGCCTTGGAAGGGGTGATACGTTTTCGGAGACGGGGTAAGCTAGGTCCGTGTAACATTAGGATTAGGATGTAAAAAAACAAGTTATGACGACTTCCCATTTCCCCAAATTCATAGGTTCTGTACGCCATTCCCATCTCCAAACCAAATTTTCTCCTTCCAATCATTTTCTATCACTTGCTTTAGCCTCCTTAAACTTCTCTATATTAAACAACCTTGGAAATCTTTCCCATAATTTACCCCTACCCCAGTTATCCTACAAAACATGGTGTTTAACACATCCCAACTACCCTCACAAAATATGAAGTAAAGTTCCCAGTCAAATTTTCAAGCACATTCCCCGCCTATATAATTCATCCCTCTCCAAGTACTCCAGCCCCAATAATTTCACATCTATCCTCAATCTTTGAAAATTTACAATCTAACCCGTAAATACTCTTAATCATTTTTACCCACAATGCCTCATTATATCTCCTAAATCTCCACCACCATTTCACTACCAAAGCCCAATTATACACTTTAAGCCTTCCAATGTTTAACCACCCGACACCCACATGAGCAATACTACGTTCCATCTCGAAGCCAATTCATTTGTATCCCCATCACCCCCAAAAAAAGTTCGCCTAATACATTCTAAGTTCCTTGTTACACCACTCGGAGCAATGAGCATGAAACTACGAAAACTATTACAATGTCCAGCTCCTAAGAACCGATTTCGTAAGAGTCCGGCTCCAATCCGAGAGACGACTTTTTAAATTTCTCCATCAATGCTCCCCGATTATCGTGTTTTTCATATTGGACCCCACAGGGAGGCCTAGGTATACAAACGAAACCCCACATGGAGGCCTATGTAGGTAGTGAGTACCAGCTTTTATATATACAATTTTTTATATATACAAGTTTTTAAATTTATTTTAATACTTACTAGTTTATTTACCCGTGTATTACGTGGATATTTATAATACATTGTTTTTTATATATAAGATAATAATCTAAAAGGTAAAGTCAAATATATTCTTTTAAATAAAAGTATACAATAATGATAATATTTTTATCATGACCTATTAATTTTTTTATATTTTTAATGTATATATATGAATAGTAATTATTATTTTGTATTCTTTAAATTTATTATTATATTATAACAAATAAATTATTAGAGTATTAAATTTTATTAGATTTGTTTCGAATTAGATTTAATAGATTATATTGGATTGAGATAATTATAGTTTAAATATTATTTTATTTTAAATAAAAACTCTTAATCTATTTGTCAACTCATGGTTATGCCATGTGGCTTCATAAGAAATAAATATATTTATTTTTTTAACAGTATTTATAGATTTGATAATGTATCGGGCTCTTTCAAATAAATAAAATGACCATTTTAATAAAAATTTGATGATCTAGTGGGGGCTAGTTTATATAGAATTCGACTAAAATGACTTTAGAAAATCAAAATACATGTTATTAACTAACATCAAATGCAAGGTCAAAATTGTCAAGCAAAGAAACATATAAATTGGGAGACCATTTAAAGCCGTGACAGATTATATTGACACCTGTCCCATATATATTTATCATATCTATTAAAGCTAAGCGTCAAATAAGAATGAAATATGAGTCTATTTTAACAAGCTATTCATAATTTTTACTATTAAAAACGGTTATTTCTTTATGCACCACCTTTAATTTCTCATACACCACCTTTATGCATTTGACCTGTAAATATTTATCTTATGATTGGACAAAAGTGTGTAAACAAATAAACTACAATGATGAGTTTTGAAAAAATGCATATTTTAAATCAATTATAGGATATAAATGTGGTGCATGAACTAACTATCCTAAAAGAAATTGAATAAAAATTATTTAAATCACCATGTCCAATCCGATCTACCAAAACATGTCATAATGTTCTTGGATTTATGGGGGGTCCAAAGTGCATATTTTCCAGAAAATAAAAATAAAAATAAAAAATATTAAAAATATTAAAAAAATAATGAAAGAGACATGGATTAAGTAGGTCCAAGTAAAGACATACATGTCTCAAATTTACACTATACAAATGGCAACTTCTCCATAGCCTTTCGACACCTTTCTTTCACCATCTTTTCAACCTCTCACTCATACTCCATCTCCATCACCACCACCACCGCTAACCACCGCCAACTTTCTTTCTTTTATAACAATAACCCATAGCCAAATATAGAAAAAAAAAGAAGAAAAAACCCTCCAAATTCTGAATCTTTACTCATGGAAGATGTAAAAGAAACCATTAATCCGGTTGAAGTTGATCAAGATGTCTTCAAAATCAAAGAAGAACTCCCGGTGGTCGCCGGCGGTGGTGGAGATCTAGCTGTAGAGATAATTGATATTAAGGAAGAACCCATATTGGTTTATGATGATGATCAAGATGAGTTTCTTGGTGATGGTGTAACGTGTTTGTCGAATTCTCATTCTCCGGTGTGGGTGGCGAAGCCGATTGAAGGGCTGAGAGACGGTGGACCTCCGCCGTTTCTGAAGAAAACATTTGATATGGTGGATGACCCAACTACAGATTCGATTATATCATGGAGTGATTCTAAAAAGAGTTTCATTCTTTGGGATCCTCATAAGTTTTCTACTGATCTTTTGCCACAAAGATTCAAGCACAATAATTTTTCGAGTTTTGTTCGTCAACTCAATACTTATGTAAGTTATCTTTAACCATTAATATTTCATATTGTTCATCTTCATTAATTAACATAATAAAAATCTTTCTTTTTATGAAATTTTGGCATCAAAGAATGTAATGAAAATGGGTTTCTTTCTGTCGGTCAATAAATTAACTAGTAAGTTATCTTTAACCATTAATATTTAATCTTGTTGACCATTAATAACATCAATTTTATTTTTTCTTTTTGTAATTTTGGCATCAAACAATGTAATAAAAATGGGTTTTTTTCTGTGGTGTGGAGGTGTTGCAGTTATTATGATTTTGACCTTTAGTCAACTTAAGCAAGCACCATATGTGATTATGTTCTAGCTAGGGTTTAAGTTGAATTTTTAATTGGTGAAGTTTACTTTTGATGCTTAAATGAGTGATGTATGGTGTTTTATATATTCATTAATTGATCTTAATTGTGGAATTTGGTTAATTTTTATTCAAATTTGGCATTTTGTTAACTTGATTATTGATTATTATAGAGGTTCAAGAAAATCGATCCGGATCGATGGGAATTCGCAAATGAGCTATTCCAAAAGGGTAAAAAGCATTTGTTAAGAGAGATCAAAAGGAGGACAAACCAAACACAGATCACACGAAAACAAGCGGAATCCGAACAACAACAACAACAACAACAATCTTTTGTTCATCAAACAAAACCAACAATCGAATCTGAGCTCAAAAGTTTGAGAAAAGATAGGGCTTCACTAAGACAAGAGATCTTGAAAATGAAAGAGCAACAAGAGAACACCGAGAAGCATCTAGAGATCGTCCGAGAACGTATACGACGAACGGAGTTCAAACAACACCAGTTACTAGTTTTCATGTCGAAAGCGTTTAGAAATCCGATGTTTGTTCAGCTTTTGCAGCATCTGGTGCAAAAACAAGAACTGGGTAGTGTTGAATTATGCAAAAAACGGAAACTTGAGCAAATGCTAAGCTCGGTTAACCCTGACGAACTCACTCGTGTTCAAGAAGTATGGAATATGATCGAATCAGACGTCTGCACTGTGTTTTCTTCAGATGAATCAGTAACCCAACTTCAAGATGAGAAGACTAGCGACGTATCCGGATTAAACAGTCCAGATTACAATTCAGAAAACTTCATATTGTGGGAGAAACTAATGGAGGATGAATTGATAATCGGGGATGAACCCCGAAAGGACCAATCTGGAAATTATCTTCAAGAATGGGCAGAATTGATCCCACAGGCTTTAGGGAGCTTCTGATCCATTCATATATATGATATTTGTTGGCTGATCGATCTTTTTGATGCTGACCATCATATCTTTAACGCGTTTCTGCATCGTGCAGCCTGTTCGATCAATTCGTGTGCCCGTGTCTTTCGGGATTGCATCGATGTATCACAGGTTAGCATTGATGAATGGGGTTAATCAGTAGGGAAACAAATAGGGTATAGATGTTTGGGTTTCTTTCTTGTGTTATATTTTGTGATCTTGGTAAAAACTTGTAGAAATAATAAAGTTTTAGTTTTTTTTTTTTACAGAATTTAGGGCATAGACTTTTACTGTTTTAATGTTTAATTTGATGTTCATGTTAATATGTTCAAATTTCAATCTTTTTCAACATTTGGACAGTATGGCAACACAAACGCAAATTTCAATCTTTTTCAACAAACCGGTGTTTACTTTTGATTATTACATTTTTACGTTTGAAAGAAAGATTTCTTAATGATTCCATTAATAATCTTCTACCTTTTCCAATTAATAATCTTCTTCCTTCAAGAACAGAAGAATTCTTATATTTTGTGGAAAGTAATGCAACTACGCGCGTACTACTCTTAAATTTGTTTATTTAATTTCCAATATATTTTGTAGTTAATTGTGTTGGTTATAAAAGTACAAATTTGTGGATTCGATGTCTTCATTAATGATTTTAATAATTAATTATTATTATTATAATCATGGAATTATTAATTGAATTTGAATGACTTAAGTTATAATATAACTAGGGATGTGTAACCCGCGCGTTGCAGCGAGATCATAAATTATCTTTATAAATATATTACTTTAAAATAATAAAATAAGCTACAGATCGTGAGGTTTATAAATGGAAAGAATGTGATTGATCAATCAACTAAATAATAAAAATTTTGTTATTTTAAAATATAGTTGAGACGAAAAACAATTTATGTTGGAATGTAGAAAAGAAGAAGGCAGTCATAATGATATATTTGTTATTTTGTATAATATAATATATCAAACGTTATAACATAGAAATAAAATAATTATATATTATGTATGGAATAAAATAATTAGTCAGTTGTATACCTACATGCCTAATAAAATAGTTCTGACGATAACAAATTTTATATCAGAATGTAGATTAAAATAATGCGATCATAATAATATATTCAAATTTTAATAAAACATAATATTTCAAAGGTTATCAGAGGAAAACAAAAATGTTATACATCATATATAAAGTAATAAAAAAATTAGTCGTTTACCTGCCAGCCAGCTAGATTTACTATTCGGTGAACCGAAGAGTGCAGTCGATTAATCAACTAAATAATAAAAAATTTTAATTTTAAAATAGCTTGAGACGAAATACAATTTTATGTTAAAATGTAGTTTAAAGGAAAGTGATCATAACGATATATATGTATAACAAACGTTTTAATAAAACAACAAAACAATTATATATTATATATAAAATTATATATTAGGCAGCTGCATGCCTGCCTGCTTAACGAAAATGGTTCCGACGATGATAAATTTTATATCAGAATGTAGACAAAAATAATGCAATTGTAATAATATATTCAAATTTTAATAAAATATAGTATATCAAAAGTTATCACAAAAACAAAAAATGTTATATAATATATGTAAAGTAATAAAATAATGCAGCTGTTTTACCTGCCTGGCAGCCTGCTTAGGAGGCGTAAAAGTTACTTGTAATTGTTATATATATAATATTGGAAACTTAATAATTTATTTACATATATATTTGTTCGTTTGTTAGAGAAATTTGAGAATGAAATAAAGATCAATTAGCCTTGGATACCAAACTTTGTTTGGGAAATAACACACAAAGATTTTGCATTTCCATTAGAAAAGGATGGCCCTTTCATCCACCTGTCCATAGTTAACATGTTTGAACCTTCAACTTTCTGTTAGATTTATATCCCTAACTTTATTCGTTTGTACATATTCGTTTTCCATACGATTTTAAAAAGAATAACTAATCAACTGCTAAGAACCATCTTAAAACTGTCTTAGTTAACCGTGAAGATATTAGCAAATGTCTTGTATTACATATATACCGTATAAGTACGTATAACTATTGCAATAAAAAAAAAAGATAATGTATGTTATGCAATGCAATAAAAATTGGATATCATCTAATTACTATGGAAAGGTACAAATTATTTCTAATATACATGTTAATTAATTTACATTCCTGATCTTATGGTAAGACATGTATTTAAACACATATTATCAAGAAAGTTAACATTAAAATACATTTTAACAATAAATGTGTGGTAAAGTTTTTAGGTCAGTAAAAAAATTATGATATCTTATTTCGTCAAAAAAGTAAATCATGGAATTCAAATTTTACATTTTTAATTGATCACATTATATTTTGTTAAATGAATATTAAAATACATACAAATTTTATTTAAAAAGAAAAATAAAAATAATACAATATGTGTAAGTAAAATTTATAGACATTATATTTTAAGTTACATCAATTAAAAATATAAATTAAAAAATAAGAATAAATAAGTAAAGTGCATTATTGATTATTCATATATGTTTACGAAGTTAAAAAAAATAGAAGTTGTGATAAATTAATAACTATATCATTTTTGTATTTTTTTATTAAAATTAATGTGTGTGTGTGTATATATATGTGTGTGTGTGTGTGTGTTAATTTTGAATATATTTACATTTTAAGTAAATAATTCTTAAAATTATCAATATAATACGTGGGTTAGAAAATTAGTAGCTAATGGATCAGGATACTAAGATTTTATTTAACTAATTATATAATTATATCACCAAATTCTTATTCTTACAAGACAAATTAGCATAATTCCAATATAACCCCATTAATCATAACCTTTATACACAAAACCATAATCAATTCTTGCATCGGTTTCTTTATAGAGTGGATTGGTTCATTAATTTGCTAAACAGTTGTAAACTAATTAATAGTTATTTAATTTAGTTATAGCATGGTCATTAGAGATTTGAAATATATAACGGAGGTTAATGATTCAAATGCCACACATAGTTATTAAATATGGATTACATGATTTATCATTTCTATATTAGCTATGAGACGGGTCCATAAACACCCTAGACTCCTAGAGGATCGATTAACTATTATGTTTCCATTTTAAGAACATTGAAGGTTCTGGTTCACCCACCATCAAAAAATAAATTATTGAGGATGGATTAATTTGTTTATCATAATCTAGCTACTCTTAAAGACTTTACCCTTACTTTAAGGCTCAAATGGGGTTCACAAAAGTACAACAAAATCCAACTCTTGCATAGTTATAGTGTTATACAAATCAACTAGAAGATGGTGAGTTTAAATCCTATAATGGGATATATAATAATAACATATATGGTATGTGTGCGTCTATATATATAGGGGTGGATTCAATGGAAAACCACTATGCACCTGAAAACTATGGAAACCTACGCAAATCGTTCGATTTGGTGCATTTCATGAAAAACGCGGTGGCATGATCGTAAATAAGGTGATGCATCACGCGGATTTTGATGTATCACGCGGAAATTTTGATGCATCGCGCGGGGAATTTGATGCATTTGTGGTGGTGCAGTGCGGTTTTCACAAGTTTTCAGGTGCATGGTGATTTTCCATTGAACCTCCCTCTCTCTCTCTCTCTCTCTCTCTCTATATATATATATATATATATATAGGGGTGGGTTCAATGGAAAACAACTATGCACCTGAAAACTATGGAAACCTACGCATACCGTCCGATTTGGTGCACTTCATGAAAATGCGGTGGCATGATCGTAAATAATGTAAAGCATCACGCGGGATTTTGATGCATCACACGGGAAATTTGATGCATCACACGGGATTTTGATGCATCACGCGGAGAATTTGATGCATTTGTGGTGGTGCAGTGCGGTTTTCACAAGTTTTCAGGTGCATTGTGGTTTTCCATTGAACCCCGATATATATATATATATATATATATATATATATATATATATATATATATATATATATATATATATATATATATATATATATATATATATATATAGAGAGAGAGAGAGAGAGAGAGAGAGAGAGAGAGAGGAGAAAGTTCAAGATGGTTGGAGAGAATTGAGACGAAAGACGTGGCATGTTTTGATCCTTAAAGTTTAAGTGGGCCGGGTTGATTATATTAGAAAGATATATACATATTATATATAAGTAAGTTACTTTTTATGATGCTAAACTCCATTATAAAAAGATACATCTAGACATTGTCCCCAGATTTCAAACAAAAGCACAAAACTTCCCATCAACTTCCTTACTATTTTGACAAAACTATATACACACATACATTAATGATTTAATTCACTCCTCCTCCATTGAATTATAATATCTTTAATTACTTCATGTTCATCCCAATCTCTAAGTTTGGCATCAAAACAAATTATACCAAATATGGTATTTTTTTTAAAAAAATACTTTTGTATCAAATTTATTGTTACTCACATGTTTACATTATATTTTAATGATGACAATTTTAAATGGAACGGTTCAATTTTTAAAATTCGAAATGGGTAGAATTTTGTTATTCATATATCATATAACCGTAAATAAATAACCTTTATATTATATTAAAATAATAAAATAAATATTTTTACCTTGATACAATTGTTTATAATAGTATCAATAAGTAAATAAGTTTGTAATTTATATAATAATAACAACAACAAACTAGAATAAAAAGAATTTGGGACCAGAACTAAAAATTAACTTTAAATTTGAGACATCAGTAATATGATAATGAAAAGGAACAAAATGGTCATTATAAAAAATTTGATTATAAAATTATTAATATTAGAAGAATCAAACTTGAAAATAAACATTGAGAATAAGACTTATTTATGCAAAATTAAAACCACATGAATTGAGACCATTTTGTGTAATTTACTCTTTGTTTATTATTAAATTTCCTTTATTATTTTATCTACATTTTTAATGTAATTATAATTTTTAACTTATTATATTAATTAATTTTTATTAATCTTAAATATATAAATAATTTTTGTTTATGTATATTTTTACATATTAAAGATATTTTTTATTGTAAAAAGTTATTTGTTGTTATTATTGTTGTTGTTTTAAATACGATTACATTATAAACTAAATGTTTAAATGCAAAATTTGTTGGATTTTTTTGTCAATACCAATGTGGTTTTTATTTTGTAAGATTTGTGATTGGATTGGATGTCGATTTAATTGATTTTTGGGTATTTACGATAAAAAGTTAAGTTTTTTGAATTTTGTTAGATTGTAAATGAGTATCGATCCTACTAGCTAGATTTGAATTGGTTTTCAACTTTTGATCTTGTTATATTTTGAGCCATTACTGTAAAGATTGGTGGGCTTTCGAAAGAGTTCGTAATGATACGTTGTTCTTTCCGTTCTAAAATTAAAGATTTTATTAATTGTCATCTTCCCTGATAAAAAAAAAATCTGAAAATACGATTAGTTCGTCATTTTTTCATAAAAATGAAATCCAATTGCTTTGACGTTTTTTCCATCCAAAAATTTAAATTCTGATTGATTTGTTGATTTTCTCATTTAATTGAAATGTTTAGTTGTTTTTTTGTTAAAAGTATATAAAACTCAGTGGTTCTCATTCTTTTCATTTTTTACCCCACGAAAAATAATGACAAACCAATCCAAATTTTAATTTATTTCGGACGGAAAATTAACTAACCATTGCGACTTCCAATTGTTCTGAACCGAAAAACTTTGAACAATTCGAATTTTCAATTTTCCAAAAGTAAAAAAAAGACGGACCAATCAGCTTTTTAATTTTTCGAGCGGAAAAAACGACAATCCAATGGGATCTTCATTTTTTATTAGGAAAAAACATCAATCAATCGAATCTGTAATTTTTCCGAACAATAAAAACGATGTATCATTGTAAATTTCAATATATGGAGTTTTGCCGCAGGAAGTTTGTCAAGAGAAGTAACGTCCATGTTTTGCTTTTAATTAATGGGTTTAATATGAAAAAACAAACATGTTTTCATATTTTTTGCGATTTAGTCTCTCCGTGTTATTTTTTCCTAAGAAAGACCTCAAGTTATTGTTTTCAATCCGGTTTTCGGAAAAGTTTTGTTTTTTTTTTTCACAACCAACCCTGATTTTTTCCGAAAAAAAACCAACATGTTTTCACTATTTTTCTCCGAAAAGTCCACAAACTTGAGGACTTTTTGAAAAAATAAAGAAAAATTCCAAAAATCACAAACAAATATATAACTTAAGGATTTTATTGGTAAAAAATAACACGGAGGGACTAAACTGTAAAAATGTAAAAAACATGTTGGTTTTTTTCATATTAAACCGTTAATTAATTTAGAAAAAAGTATTTCCATGTCGTCCCTTTTTCAACAACTTTTTTCTCTATTTAGATATGATTATAATTTTCATGTGTTGGAGGTGTCAAAAAGTTCATGGGTTTCTTACTTGTGGTTACTCTAACATATTTTAATTAATTGTTTTTGAATAATAATTTTCAGTATTCTAAAAAAATGTAATTATAAGTTTGTTTACCGCATCTAATGTAGGTGTATCACCTCCCCACCCACCCACCCATACCATGTTATACGATATCCTACCCATCTCATTCACCCTTTCATACCCTTCCACACCCCCATCTATCCCGTTATCTTTATAATCTTACGCTACGTATCCCCATCATATCCTCTCATACATGATACAACCCACCTTAAACTCGGGGAATAAAACAAAAGCGTTTTGAGTTTGTAAACTCAAAGGTAAACCAGGTTGGAGTTTGGAAAAACCGAGGATAAGTCCTTCCATCCACATAATGTGGCTATCATATCTATCATTCACTTGTATACCCATCATTTTTCTTTCATATTCATTTACATGCTTCAATGGATTAAAAAACAAGTCAATATAATCGATCCATTTAACTGGAACAAATAGATTGATTAATAATCCAACTGGATCGATCCATATAATTGATATCTAATTGACATCACTTATCCATTTCCATCATCAATGTCGTTGCCACCACCATCACTATCTTACCCGCCAGTGGCGGATCCAGAAATTTTTTTTATGGGGGTTGGAATTTAAGTTAGAAAAAAGTGTAAATTTTCAAAGAAAAAAAATGTATACCCCATGTTTTTGGACCAAATATATTTATATATAATTGTGAAATACATAATTAATATTTTGCGGGTTTGTATTCTCCTTGAAAAGAGGATTCTAACGATATAAAGAATGTCCAAAACGGAGCTAAGATGAAT
This sequence comes from Centrapalus pauciflorus, assembly GCA_020465985.1. Taxonomy (NCBI): domain Eukaryota; kingdom Viridiplantae; phylum Streptophyta; class Magnoliopsida; order Asterales; family Asteraceae; genus Centrapalus; species Centrapalus pauciflorus. The sequence goes on along the minus strand of JAANYP010009468.1, from coordinate 1,422,726 downwards.
GAGATATCGATGCTCAAAGATTGGTGTTTGCAATGAATGAAACTCCTAGTGGGAGAACTTGAGTCCCACATAGGAAGGAAGATGAAAACCAAAGTGGGTTTATAAGGAGGAGTATTCAAAACTATGTCAATATTGTATTATTGTTTGTGGTTTTACTCCAATGCCTACCCGCCAGCAGGGGGGGTGCAAATCTTGGACCTCGAAGGCTAAAATCCACTGAACTCGTGTACGCCAACACCGACGGACACGAATGTAGCTCCGAAAATCAGGGCTCGCGCGAGGCATACGGATAAGGTGGCTATATATATAACACGTAAATTGGAAAACATATCGGGGTCCCGCCCCTGTTACCCGCTCCTAACCCCCTACCGTCATAATTAATTTTCATACACGTGATTATACGTATCACAAATCTAATTGTAATCATTTCTCTTATAACAATCTTGTAACTCTCTCCGAATTGAATTATTCATACCCTAACATAAAATCAACCACAAACAGTTTTATCCAAATACTACAAACTGATTATTATAACTTGAAATTAATCACAATATATAATATGTCAATAGCACAGTAAAAAAACATACACTAATTCATTTTGATTTGAAATAAGAAATAATAAAATTGTGGTGGTATGCAATGCATAGATTACAAAACTGGCCCATGCTTTAACTTTCTATATCTGGAAAGTGCCCCATTTCAACTAAGCATGTTATGCATTATTGAGTTTGAGTAGAATTTAGGACCCATACTTGATACTTGCCTTACAAGATCTTGCAACCAATAAAAATATAAAATTATGCTCAAGACCCTCTGCAAGCCAACTAATCATTGGAGGCTAATTAAAGTCTTAATTATATTCTTACATTTATTACAGTTGATTATACTATTAACTAACAATTAAAGTAATTAAAAAACAGGGTCAAATGTATTTTAAGCGCATATATACAACTTCTGAAGCCCTAAGTTGTAAAATTTGGGTTAATTGCTTATTGATGCAATAATGTTTCATCATTAACTTAACTCATGCAACAAAGTTGATTTTGACACGTAATCACGTTTAAAAAAGAACTAATTTATACGATATGTATTAGCAAACCATGTCATTTTCTCTATCCTCTTGTGTGGATTGGGAGGGGGGGTGCTCCCTCTCGGTACCGTTCCAAAGGCCCTCCACGTGGCCAGAATTTGCGGAACGGGACATGTACTCCCTTTGTCCTAACTAATAACATTTAAACTTTTTTTGGAACTAAAAATAAAAAAGATAAGTTTATTGTACAGATAGGGTTCTTCAGTGATAATTAACCAAAGTAACTCGAGTAACCAGAGACACATTCGTGATTTTGGCTTTTTTATTTATAGTAAAGTCAGAAACGACGTAACGTGGGATGGAGGAGCGGAAGTTATACGTAGCATAGGAGTAAAAGTTGAGGTGAAAGAAGGGTACCATTTCATGAAGGTTCCTTGGGTGAAGGCTTCATATGTAGTTCCATAGATTGATTATGTATTGAAGAAAGTTTGAACGATGATGATTGCATATATCGTATTAAAATTGACAATTGATAACCTTAAACTAGTAAAAACGTCGTTGCATAAAAAGGCAATTAACCCAATTTTTATTACAACAATATAGTTTCGTTATTATATTTAGGATTAATTGTCATTTTGACCATCCAACTTTTATTTTTTTTTTTCAATTTAGTCATTAAACTAATTTTTGTCTTGACGTACCCACTAAACTAGTTTTTGTTAGGGGTGTTCAAAAATATCCGAATCCGAGCATCCGAAACAAAAATCCGAAAATCCGATCCGAAATGAAACACTCATACAACTAATACGAGTATTTCGATACCATTATACGTTAATTTATACAGAGTACTTGCGGAAATACGATCAAATTAAAACTTTTGCAATACATTAATAATCATCAACGTGATTCCAAACACTTTGCATAAGACACAACAGAGTGTCGGAAATCACGGTCGGAAATCACGGAGCAATGTAACTGGGGTTACAAGATTAAGTTATCAATTTAGTTACAAACGAATTAATAAACATCAACTAATTCGTATACGTCCAAAAATGGAAGTCTGCTACTCCCACCCCAATCATCCACAAAATAGTGAGCTCCTATCCGAGCTCCAAACGATGCCTAACAACTTGGGCCAGCCGGGCCTTTGCCCTTAACAGATCCTGAAAGGAAATAACAACTAACGGGTAAACAACAAAGTTGTTTAGTGAGATTCTAGATTAAAGTATCATGCGATATATGAATGATGTCATGCAATGCCATGAATTCAACTATCAATTTTAGGAGGCCAACTAATGGCTAACAAGCTATCACATTGCGGTTACCATACACAAGCTTACCGGACAATGGGTTTACAATCTACTGCTCGATTACCACAGACACAGGCTTATCGATATGCAGTTTACAGTGATGCCATACGATTACCACTCACAGGCTTACCGTTTTACAGGCAATAATGGTTACCACACACAGGCTTACCATTAAGATTCCGCTAGGTTACCACACTCAGGCTTACCGTCTCGGCGGAGAGGTCAAATGAATGATCAACGACTATCAACCGAGTGATATTATGATAACAATAATATATGAGATGGCAAAGCATGAAAGTGACAACAATGATACGAAAACAGTAACATACAATTCATGATATGCATGCAAATACGTTAATACTAGAACTCACAGTGATACACAGTACGCTCTCGGCCTCAAAACCGAGTTATATTCGTCAAAGTATGAGTGATAGCCTTCACGTGACTTAACCCGTCAAAACCCCTACAAGTAGGTTCATAATATAATATTTATAAGTCTCACCGCTTACAATTTCTCAACTTTGATCCGGACATATTAGTCGTAAGACCTAATTTGTAACACCCCAAATAATTAGGAGGTAATTATATTCCTAATAATGTTGAGTTAATATAGTTATTGGAATAATTATTATTAATTGGAGATAATAGTATTATTGACTAAAGAGGTAACTAATTTTATTGAACTATTAAAATTGTGAGCTTAAGGGCAATATTACGAGTTAATTGCCAAGAATTTATGACATTTACTATTATTGAGATGTGTATGATAAAAATGAAATATAATGTGGTTAGTATTTCATTAACCAAAAATGGGTAATGTACTTTGGTATTTTATCAAAATAAAATTGAAGGAATGTTTAGGAAGGGGGTATTGTGTGTGTGAGATAAGTGGGAGGGGCAAAGGGGGCCAAAGGCCAAACCTTTCCCCCCTTTCTCTTTAAAATCGTCCATATGCACACACTTGCACACACTCACCATTTTTGCAATATTTGAGAGAAAGAAGAAGGAGAAAAAGCTAGGTTTTGTGGGATTCTTGATTAAGGTTGAAGATTGAAGGCTAGAAATCATCATTTGGTGCTAACATTAAAGGTATAATCATCTTCTTCATTCTCTTCTTCATCTTATTGCTATTCCTCCATTTTTGGAGATGAAAAACCCTAAATGGGTTCATGTTGAAATGTTTCGTAATGGCTCCAATCTTTTAATATGTTGTTATATGATCAAAATGGAGCCATAATATGCAACTACATTGGTAGTTTGAGTTAGTTTTGGTTTGAACCCAAGCTAGGGCTCAAATGAGCTCCAATGGGTTATGGATTTGATTTTGATGTTTTAATAAGATAGATATGCTAAATCTTCATCCATAAATGTTAAATATTGTTATGGAATCAAATGGATTTAAGTAGATGCTCATTTGGAGCTTTTAAGTGGTAAATTGAGTTTTAACCCATTTGTGAACTTAAAAGAGTTCATATGAACCAATTGGCAATCTTTGATGATTTAAATGTGTGGGAAGAGTATAAAATGATCTTAATATGTTAGATTAATGATTCCATGTATTGGTTGGGGTTAAACTCGGGCAAAGGCTCAAGATTGGTGTTTGGAGCCAAAACCGCACGCCAAGTGTTCGGTGAAATGCCACAATGAGTTCTTAACCATTGTTGGGTTGAATTGAGTGATTAAATATAAATTGAATGTCTAAACATAGCCCAAATATGTTATATATAACAATGGAATTAAATAGAAGCTAGTAGGAACTCATTTGTAGTTTTGAAAGCTTAGTTTGGGTTTTGGTCATTTAGAACTCACTTGGAGTTCGTATGAACTCCATGAAGTAATAGCATGCTATGTTATAGTATAATATGTTTGGAAAGTGTTCAATTGTGTTATTAAAGTGTTTGCATGAGTTGGGAAACACAAAGTATGTGCCAGAACTCAATTTGGTGTTTTAAGTCGAAACCGCACACCAAGTGTTCGGTGAAATGCCCCAATGAGTTCCTAATCATTGTCGAGATGAATTAAATGTTTGAATATATTATGAATACCTAATAATAGCCTAAATATGTCAAATATTGCTATGGAATTGATTAGAATTGAAAATGAGCTCAAATGGAGCTTAGTGTTGTCGGTTGGAGCTTTCGGTCATTTTCGGACTCGTTCGGAGTCCGTATGAGCTCCATGGAATCAAGGAAGGTTATGAAATCATTCTAATATGTTTGTAGGTGTCTAATCGACCTTAATATGCTATAAATATTGTTAGTAAAGTCGCTCCAAAGTTACAAAATCAGTTACGAAGGTTTTAGGGACTTTGGTGAGCATTGGGGGCTTGAATGGTGCAGTTGGACCAGACCAGAAGCCTGGTCGCGGCGCTACCCTCCCCTGGGTCGCGCCATGACCACCTTGCTGCCCCATAATTGTGTTTTGGTTGGTCGGGGGTCGGTGTTTGGGTCTTATTCGTTCGTTGCACCTCTAAATTAGGTGTTTAAAGGGTTTGAGGGCCTTGGATTGAGTCCGGAACTCCTAAGGCCTCATATGAACTTAGTACTTTCGGTTTGATAACCCAATACCCTTATCCCACTCTTAGGGGCTTATCTTGTGTTCGGGGGCTTACGTGTACGCGTTATGAATGCTTCTAGGTGAATTGACTCGAAAGGAGTTTGATTGCAAGCTTTAGCCATTCTCTGGGCTATTGTGGCTTTATTTGACGGCATTGGAATCTTCTAAACCAATCACTGTGAGTTCTAGGACTAATGTAGATGAATGATTACATGTTAATTGTTGTTTATGCATTTGTTGATGACATGCTACTTGATCATGCATATTCACATGTTATAGATGGATTCATTGTAGCCTTATTGAACATGTGGTCATGCATCATGAATTGAAGATGAATTGCCATGCTAGTTGATATTGTTGTGGATTGGTTTGTGGTGCATCTCATATAGTATGCTTACCTACTTATTTGTATGGATAACAATGATTGGAAGATGGCAATTCGTGTTGGTTAACCTAGTAGGTTGGACTATTCACTTTTGTGATTGATTAATAATAGCTGGGATATATGCATGGTCCTTTAAGTTGTATATTGGGTCGCATTCGTGGAAATCTAATTGATTTTGATTTGGCATAAAGGACTATTCAACCGGTAGGCTTATTAGTAATGTTAAACGACCCCGATGATATGTTAGAACCATTGTTGCGGTATGATTAGTAGAACCACATAGATGGTTTCTTCTAATTGGTCTTATGGACCGATATAGACTCTCATGAGTCATATTGAACCCTAAATTGTTGAGGAATGCGTTTCGGACCCCTTTTGGATATCCATGAAATATTCCTGGCCCTTTTGGATGCCAGATGCCGACATACTTGCACCGTCGGAAGTCCCGTACTTGCTAGGGACAGTCCCGTACTTGCTAGGGCCTCGTACTTGCTAGAGGCAATACCACTCCCGACTTTGACAGGGAACCCTAGACGACCATGGGGTATGTGGTATTTGGATTTGGATGGGATTATCTCGTGTGAGGACAGCAACGGGCCGCCTGCGGGCGATGATTTTGACACGTTGGGCTGCAAGCATGAGTTATATCCTGGTGGCGGTGTTGACATCATGTGAGGACGGCAACGGGCCGCCTTCGTGGCGATGATTATGACACGTTGGGCCGCAAGCATGTTTGTTCACACCTTTGAATTGGAGTTATTAGTAGTACGTACTGTGGTAATGTAACGTGCCGATTTGGTAAGGCATCTTTGCAAAAGCGTTACAACGTGCTACTATGACACGCGTTGGAATCCCCACTTTGGCTCGACTATGTCTAGCGGTGTAGTGGATTCCAAGAGTTGAGTTGGTCCTCACATTGACTCGGCTAGGCCGGGCGGTGACGGTGGAATATGTGACATTGGTAAATATCGTGAATGCTAATAGTCCTTAGTGAGATGAGTCATCTTGTTGAGAATTCGAATAGGTAAATAATTGGTGTGGGACACCGATAGTCCTCAACGAGGATGAGGTGATCCCATTCTATCTTGGCATTGGCCATCCTTGGCCCCTATATCTTTAGTTGATTGAAATTATGTGTTGGATATACATGGTTAGCATGTTAATTGTTATTTATATTAATCCTGGAATTCACTAAACAACTTTTGTTGTTTACCCCTTTAGTTGTTAACCTTTTGCAGGTTTGAGCTATCGAGCGGGAAGAGTATATTCTTCCTCGTTATTCAAAGTGTAGACTCGAGACTAACGGTATGCTTTGGTGATTGTGTTGGGTTTGGGTTAGTCGACCTCTTGGCCTTGACTATTCGTTTGCAGGATCATGACCTGTAACCTTGTAGATTCAATAGTTGTTTATTCGGATGCATCACTTATGATGCATTAATTGTAAAAGTTTTAATTCTACCCTAATTCCGCAAGTATTGATGTATAAATTATTGTTAATTACACTAAAATATGTATTATTGTTGTATGGGTGTTTCAATTTGGTATCAGAGACGTGGTTCATCGACTGAGTATAGTGCACGATACTCACCCTTGAACCCTTGGATGATGCTTATATTGACCCACCTAGGCAAATATTATGACAACAAACATAGGTTTGAACTCTGGCCTAGGATGGGGATACTTTGGGTAGACTTATGCAAATTTTGCGTGATGATATGTACAATTGAAGTATATATATATTATCTATAGTCGACATTGGGTTCGACATTGTCATTTTTAAAATGGTGATTGTATGGAGGAGATTTGAGAGTGAAATATGAATAAATGTACCCTAGTTGTTGGGTATAAAATAATTTGAAGACGTGTGTACCCACGTCATGTATTGAACCTTGAATGTATAGGTGTAGCGACCGATTGGGTCGATTGAGGATAAGAAGCTTGACATGAGAGTCTTGTGTTAGCCATATAGGCTTAATGTCGCTTGGCTATAATGAAATATGCTTATTGTGTGATTTATGACATTAAGGTCATCTAATATTGTAAAAGAAAATTGTGATATTCCTTCCTTCAGGTGTGTTGTAAAGTGTACTCGACTCCGCGAGTGTGATTTGTCTTGTCAGGACCGCGAGGTCCATTTTCCAATGGGAGCTATGAACATAGTTCCTAATGAATTAGTTTGGCCATTATGTGTGGTTTATCCGAGGGAAGTTGATCCCTATGTGCGTTTGTAGGTCACTCTTCGTTGAGGTGTCTTTTCTGCCTCAATATTCGAGATTTAAATCTTGACATTGATTTTCGAAGCGTATAAAGTTTCATAAATAAGAGTGTTTGAAGGACGACCTAGTGTGTCATAAATGTGGAGAGTTATGACATATTCGACCTAGATGTCCAATGTGGTGATTAGTTTGTCGGGAACGTGGTTATGTGGGCCACATGATTCGCGAATGCCTTTGATGGAAGGCTAATTTTGACGAGGCTGGAGCTACAGCCGAGTATGAATCTTCGTAGTGGAAGCATTGTCTTCCAATTATGACCTCCGTAATGTTTCCTTGAGACGCTTTTATGTTGTTGTTGCGTCCTATTTGAATCATTTTGACAAATTGTCGTTAAGATGGAATTAATGCATGTTCAATAAGTTGGTTTAATTAGGGAGCCAACCTCAATCTTGTGGTAGTATGACATAATTATGTAATGGTAGACGTGAGGTCTAGTCAAATGGTGCTGATAGCACCCCGACTTTATATAAGTAATGAATTTTATTGCTAGTAAGCAATAACTAATGTTGATTAAAAATTGATAATCCGGGTAAATAAGTGGCATTTTAACTACCACCCGGTTGGTAAGCCAAAACCTAAATGAACTTTAAGATGCAAAAGTTCCTTGTAAAATTTTAGTTGCTATGAGTAGCATTAGGCGGTGTCAAATTTGATGGCAACGCCTGGGAAATTATCCCCAATAGAACTAATTTTGTATTTGAAAATGGAAAAAAATTTGACGTTTAATGGTAAATTCCTGTAAAATTTAGGAGTTGCGTTAGCGCAACGGGGGAAGTAGACAATTTGTGCCCCCAAGATTAGTCAAATGACTATAAATGAGGTTAAACCAATAATGATTTTTTTGGGGTTTGGCGGCAATTGTTTTGTCAATGAGTGTGGTTGAATAGATGACATGTGTCATCACATTGAAGTTAAACGTGAAAATTTGCGTGTACTCCTACATTGTGAAAGGGGAGTATATTGGCTTAAAATATAAGAACCAACTTGTCTAAAGAAATTGAATATTTGGTAATAAACCCTTAATTTGTGAGTAAGGGTGGATGAGATCTAAGTTGAAATTGAGCAAACTATTATGGATGAGCTCTAAGTTGAAAGTGAGCAAACTATTGTGAACTAGCTCTAAGTCTCAATTGAGCACTTAATTGATCGTTGTTTGCTTGATGCAACAAAATTTTGTCTTCTAACATGTCGGTAATGTGATAAAATATTGAAATAAATAAAAATGGCATATTGAAGCTACTTGACGGATGAATAATAGTTTTTAGAGAACAATTGAACCGATATGTTGATTTAGAATGATAAAGTCATTTAATGTGACTAGATTATGTTCATGGTCAGATGCTTGAATATCACGTGGTCTGGTGGTAATACTATGTGTATAGGATCTTATTATGTCATTTGACTCGGTAAAATCATGTGAGTGATCTAGCGGGGATGCGTTGCGTAATGCAACTAGGATTATGTCGTTGGGTAAACGTAACTATTTGAAATGATTGTTGTTTGGATGTGATGTCGCTAGCATCTGTTCATCTCTGTGTGCTCATTGCCTATGCATATTCGGAAAGTGTAAATTAGCCTTGCGGTGTAATAAGACATGTGGTCTTTAAATCACCTTGTATTGTGTTGAGTCTTAGGATTCCGAGGACGGAATCTTTTAACGGGGGAAGAATTGTAACACCCCAAATAATTAGGAGGTAATTATATTCCTAATAATGTTGAGTTAATATAGTTATTGGAATAATTATTATTAATTGGAGATAATAGTATTATTGACTAAAGAGGTAACTAATTTTATTGAACTATTAAAATTGTGAGCTTAAGGGCAATATTACGAGTTAATTGCCAAGAATTTATGACATTTACTATTATTGAGATGTGTATGATAAAAATGAAATATAATGTGGTTAGTATTTCATTAACCAAAAATGGGTAATGTACTTTGGTATTTTATCAAAATAAAATTGAAGGAATGTTTAGGAAGGGGGTATTGTGTGTGTGAGATAAGTGGGAGGGGCAAAGGGGGCCAAAGGCCAAACCTTTCCCCCCTTTCTCTTTAAAATCGTCCATATGCACACACTTGCACACACTCACCATTTTTGCAATATTTGAGAGAAAGAAGAAGGAGAAAAAGCTAGGTTTTGTGGGATTCTTGATTAAGGTTGAAGATTGAAGGCTAGAAATCATCATTTGGTGCTAACATTAAAGGTATAATCATCTTCTTCATTCTCTTCTTCATCTTATTGCTATTCCTCCATTTTTGGAGATGAAAAACCCTAAATGGGTTCATGTTGAAATGTTTCGTAATGGCTCCAATCTTTTAATATGTTGTTATATGATCAAAATGGAGCCATAATATGCAACTACATTGGTAGTTTGAGTTAGTTTTGGTTTGAACCCAAGCTAGGGCTCAAATGAGCTCCAATGGGTTATGGATTTGATTTTGATGTTTTAATAAGATAGATATGCTAAATCTTCATCCATAAATGTTAAATATTGTTATGGAATCAAATGGATTTAAGTAGATGCTCATTTGGAGCTTTTAAGTGGTAAATTGAGTTTTAACCCATTTGTGAACTCAAAAGAGTTCATATGAACCAATTGGCAATCTTTGATGATTTAAATGTGTGGGAAGAGTATAAAATGATCTTAATATGTTAGATTAATGATTCCATGTATTGGTTGGGGTTAAACTCGGGCAAAGGCTCAAGATTGGTGTTTGGAGCCAAAACCGCACGCCAAGTGTTCGGTGAAATGCCACAATGAGTTCTTAACCATTGTTGGGTTGAATTGAGTGATTAAATATAAATTGAATGTCTAAACATAGCCCAAATATGTTATATATAACAATGGAATTAAATAGAAGCTAGTAGGAACTCATTTGTAGTTTTGAAAGCTTAGTTTGGGTTTTGGTCATTTAGAACTCACTTGGAGTTCGTATGAACTCCATGAAGTAATAGCATGCTATGTTATAGTATAATATGTTTGGAAAGTGTTCAATTGTGTTATTAAAGTGTTTGCATGAGTTGGGAAACACAAAGTATGTGCCAGAACTCAATTTGGTGTTTTTAGTCGAAACCGCACACCAAGTGTTCGGTGAAATGCCCCAATGAGTTCCTAATCATTGTCGAGATGAATTAAATGTTTGAATATATTATGAATACCTAATAATAGCCTAAATATGTCAAATATTGCTATGGAATTGATTAGAATTGAAAATGAGCTCAAATGGAGCTTAGTGTTGTCGGTTGGAGCTTTCGGTCATTTTCGGACTCGTTCGGAGTCCGTATGAGCTCCATGGAATCAAGGAAGGTTATGAAATCATTCTAATATGTTTGTAGGTGTCTAATCGACCTTAATATGCTATAAATATTGTTAGTAAAGTCGCTCCAAAGTTACAAAATCAGTTACGAAGGTTTTAGGGACTTTGGTGAGCATTGGGGGCTTGAATGGTGCAGTTGGACCAGACCAGAAGCCTGGTCGCGGCGCTACCCTCCCCTGGGTCGCGCCATGACCACCTTGCTGCCCCATAATTGTGTTTTGGTTGGTCGGGGGTCGGTGTTTGGGTCTTATTCGTTCGTTGCACCTCTAAATTAGGTGTTTAAAGGGTTTGAGGGCCTTGGATTGAGTCCGGAACTCCTAAGGCCTCATATGAACTTAGTACTTTCGGTTTGATAACCCAATACCCTTATCCCACTCTTAGGGGCTTATCTTGTGTTCGGGGGCTTACGTGTACGCGTTATGAATGCTTCTAGGTGAATTGACTCGAAAGGAGTTTGATTGCAAGCTTTAGCCATTCTCCGGGCTATTGTGGCTTTATTTGACGGCATTGGAATCTTCTAAACCAATCACTGTGAGTTCTAGGACTAATGTAGATGAATGATTACATGTTAATTGTTGTTTATGCATTTGTTGATGACATGCTACTTGATCATGCATATTCACATGTTATAGATGGATTCATTGTAGCCTTATTGAACATGTGGTCATGCATCATGAATTGAAGATGAATTGCCATGCTAGTTGATATTGTTGTGGATTGGTTTGTGGTGCATCTCATATAGTATGCTTACCTACTTATTTGTATGGATAACAATGATTGGAAGATGGCAATTCGTGTTGGTTAACCTAGTAGGTTGGACTATTCACTTTTGTGATTGATTAATAATAGCTGGGATATATGCATGGTCCTTTAAGTTGTATATTGGGTCGCATTCGTGGAAATCTAATTGATTTTGATTTGGCATAAAGGACTATTCAACCGGTAGGCTTATTAGTAATGTTAAACGACCCCGATGATATGTTAGAACCATTGTTGCGGTATGATTAGTAGAACCACATAGATGGTTTCTTCTAATTGGTCTTATGGACCGATATAGACTCTCATGAGTCATATTGAACCCTAAATTGTTGAGGAATGCGTTTCGGACCCCTTTTGAATATCCATGAAATATTCCTGGCCCTTTTGGATGCCAGATGCCGACATACTTGCACCGTCGGAAGTCCCGTACTTGCTAGGGACAGTCCCGTACTTGCTAGGGACAGCCTCGTACTTGCTAGAGGCAATACCACTCCCGACTTTGACAAGGAACCCTAGACGACCATGGGGTATGTGGTATTTGGATTTGGATGGGATTATCTCGTGTGAGGACAGCAACGGGCCGCCTGCGGGCGATGATTTTGACACGTTGGGCTGCAAGCATGAGTTATATCCTGGTGGCGGTGTTGACATCATGTGAGGACGGCAACGGGCCGCCTTCGTGGCGATGATTATGACACGTTGGGCCGCAAGCATGTTTGTTCACACCTTTGAATTGGAGTTATTAGTAGTACGTACTGTGGTAATGTAACGTGCCGATTTGGTAAGGCATCTTTGCAAAAGCGTTACAACGTGCTACTATGACACGCGTTGGAATCCCCACTTTTGCTCGACTATGTCTAGCGGTGTAGTGGATTCCAAGAGTTGAGTTGGTCCTCACATTGACTCGGCTAGGCCGGGCGGTGACGGTGGAATATGAGACATTGGTAAATATCGTGAATGTTAATAGTCCTTAGTGAGATGAGTCATCTTGTTGAGAATTCGAATAGGTAAATAATTGGTGTGGGACACCGATAGTCCTCAACGAGGATGAGGTGATCCCATTCTATCTTGGCATTGGCCATCCTTGGCCCCTATATCTTTAGTTGATTGAAATTATGTGTTGGATATACATGGTTAGCATGTTAATAGTTATTTATATTAATCCTGGAATTCACTAAACAACTTTTGTTGTTTACCCCTTTAGTTGTTAACTTTTTGCAGGTTTGAGCTATCGAGCGGGAAGAGTATATTCTTCCTCGTTATTCAAAGTGTAGACTCGAGACTAACGGTATGCTTTGGTGATTGTGTTGGGTTTGGGTTAGTCGACCTCTTGGCCTTGACTATTCGTTTGCAGGATCATGACCTGTAACTTTGTAGATTCAATAGTTGTTTATTCGGATGCATCACTTATGATGCATTAATTGTAAAAGTTTTAATTCTACCCTAATTCCGCAAGTATTGATGTATAAATTATTGTTAATTACACTAAAATATGTATTATTGTTGTATGGGTGTTTCATAATTAATTTTCGGCATCGACCTACATAATTATTTTGGCCTAATTATCCTTCATAGTTGGTGACATAAGTTATTATGGCAAAAGATCCCGAGGACTAATTAAAATTACAATTTCTGTCCAGAACTGGGCTCAACTCGCCGAGTTCACCAGGAACTCGCCGAGTTCCCTTCCGAATTCGGATCAGCACCAGCCGGATTTCGGATCATCCGAGTTCGGGTCATGGACCATCCGAATTTCGGTCCAGCTCATCCGAAGTACGTTCCGAAATTGGTCCTAGGCACATCCTAATTTCGGACCAACCATCGGACCAACCATCCGAATTTCGGATCCCAAGATATTCGGATCCTTTAACTTAGAAATTTTTTTTTCAAAAATCAAGGGGAACTCGCCGAGTTCAAGTGCAGGTCTGCACTTTCTGCCCTTCGGATTTAATGCTCAAAACTACCAACATTCCTTACATTTATTATAAACGGTTTGGGGTCATCCCCAAACATATATATATCTTTCTAATCTCATTTTAACCATCAAGAACACTGTTTCATTTCTTTTTAAATCCACGAGAGTTCATAAAACTCCATTTTCGGGTTTTTGAGCTAAAACCCATCAAAATTCATAAAACTTGAATAATATGCTCATAAATGATGATTCTAACTATATTTCATTATCATTCTTCAAGATCTAGAGATTTCTCCATATTATCCATAAAACCCATTTGGGTTTTTCATCTTCTTCAAATGAAGATGGTGGAGAAAAGAACAAGTAAGAGATTTATATAAATAAAGGTGGGTACCTTTTGGATCTTTCAAAATCAAGAAAAGCTTCCAACAAAAGTCTGATTTTGGATTCTTCTTCTTTTTCTCTTTTTCTCTCTATTTTGGAGTTTTGGAAAAAGGATGAACACACACATATGTGTGTGTTTGTCTGCGTATGTATAAAGCCAAAAAAAAAGAAGATTTCTTCTTCTTTTAATTTCCAACCCATAACTTTCACATATTTACCATTTATACCTTGGAATTAATTGCATTTCTTTTAAAGTCCATTCTATAAATCCAAGACATTTATTCATAATTATCCACACACAACCTTTATTTATGTGCTTGGAATAAATTAATATCTCGAATCGTATTTCGTTACAATAAATATTAATTATCAATTATATAAAATTCGGGTCGTTACACGAAACTATCCAAAATTTCGGATATCCGGATTTTCGGATTCGGATAGTAAAATTCCAAATTTTCGGATATTCGGATAATCCGATATCCGAAAATCCAAAAAACATATTTTTTTAAATTTTTAGTATTGATTATTTACATAATATTGAGTGTTTACTATTATTCTAATGTATATTTTTGAGTTTTATATTAGTATTATAGATTTATTAACAAATATTTTTATAAATTTTAGTTTTTTTATATTTTTTTAGTCGTTTTGAGTAAAATAATTCCGGATACGTTTAGTTTGTAATATATTTATTTTTAATATCTATTTGGATATATGAATTTGTATTTTAGATATTTAAATATTTGGTTTAATTTTTAAAAAAAATATGAATTTCGGATATTTTTTCGGATATTCGGATAGCAAAATCTACTATCCGAAAATTTGGATATCCGAAATTCGGATATCCGGTTTTGAAAACCCTTAGTTTTTGTATACATATTTAGCCACTAAACTTTCTTTTCACTGATTTACCCATTGAAAATTATCCCGATTTGGCCACTAAACTATCATATATTATATTTATTTAGCTATTAATTTTATTCATTTTCCCCAAAATAGAACATTAAACAAAAGTTTAGTGGTTAAATCAGGATAAAAAATTGTTTAGTGGCTAAATGGAACAAATCTGAAGGTTGGATGGTCAAAACGGTACTTAACCCTTATATTTATCACATTACTTCTTATTTAAAAAAATTCCACAAAAAGAGTTTGTGGGTCAATCCAACCGACCTGTTTCGATCTACTCGAAAATTGAACTGTTTTGATGTGTTAGGGTGTGTTTGTTTGTACTTAATTACCTCTTAAAACCCTCAAAAGTCTTAATTTCAAATCTAAACTGAAAATAGACTGTTTGTTACATTTTAGAGTTAAGTCAGATTTGAATTCAAAACAGACTGTTTGTTACATTTCAGACTTAAGAGGTTAGAACGTCTGAAAACAACGTCTAAAATTAAGTTGTGGACTTCCGTTTGAACTCTTAATTTAAGAGGTTGATATTTTGTTTAACTAAAATAATAAAAACCAATTTAATTAAATTAAACATTTAATGTCAGCTCTTAATTTCACACTTGTCATATCTTAATTTCAGATGTGATTTTCAGACTTCAAATCTTAAGTCCACCTCTTAATTTCAGACGTAGTTTTCAGACTTCAGACATTTACCTCTTCAAATAACAAACACAGCCTTAATGTGTTATCCAACTTGATCAAAGAGACCATTTTCACACCTAAATTAAGAACTCATGTTTATCAGTTTATGGAAATTAAACAGAAAAACAAATATGGAGTGTAAGTTGACAATGAACAAGTGAAGCCATTCAGTATAACTCTTGGAGGTAGTTTTACTTTGAGTCCTATGTTACAAAAAAGAAACAAGAAAAGAAGTTTGGCTTTGTGACTACATTATACAATATTACACTTTTATCGTATCAAAGTTGCTATTTTGGGAAAGTAAACTGACTGACCGGGGGATTCAAGATACCTGATGTGGATGACGATGAAGAAGATAAAGCGTAGGACTTGTCGAATTCTTCTTTGTCCTCGTTAAAAGCTTTGTTTAGAGTTTCTTGAACTTGCATGTACTTTTGTTTCTTCAATTCTCGCTCTTCTGGGGTGTCTTTCCATGGATGTGCTTCTGTGTCGACTATCTTATTTAGTACTTCTGAACATCGAGGGAAAAAACGTTTCCCCAGTTCCACTGTTCATGTGACAAACAAAATGGTCAGTTTGACTTGTTCGATAGCATTAGGCTTCAATGCTACAAGCCAAAACTTTAAGATAGATAGACATACTCAGGTGGTGTTTGGTTTGCGGAATGGAATTCGAATGAATTGTAATTTAACTTTGATAACAAATATGAAGAGTTAAAAATTTTATTTATTGACATCAAATTCTTTGTTTATAGGAATTTAATATTCCTGCCAACTCATAAATTAATTAAATTCCAACATACATACTTAACCAATACTAAAAACTATCTTTTATTCCTCACCACCAAACATACTAATAACTATAATTTAAATTCCAGTTCATTTGAATTCCATTCCACAAACCAAATGCCACGTCAATGTTTGATGATTCCCGAATGCTGAGCTTACGTAAAATTGTCAACCAGGATTTATGTTGGTTCCCTCAGATGTTTGTAGTTAATATAAGTGTTTGAATACATCAATTAAAATCATAAATTAAGAATTTTCATCCAAAGCCAAAATAAAATTTATGATAATTTGTGAATTACATCCTCTCGGCTCCGTTAGCAGTTTTTGGTACGGATGGACCAACAAGATTCAGGTTAGGTTGACAAGACTCATGGCACGTTTAGTCATGGATATGTACAATATAGTCCACATTAATCAATATGAGATATGGTACCCGAAAGTAGGGGTGTAAATGAGCCGAGCTACTCGTGAGCTACTCGAGTTCGACTCGTTAAAAGCTCGAAAAAAGCTCGAATTAAACGAGCCCGAGCCGAGCTCGAGCCCGAGCTTCACATATCGAGCTCGCGAGCCTAAACGAACCTACATATAAATATATTTTTAAATTACTAAATATATAATATATAGATTAAATAAACATAAATATATTAAAATAACAAGTTTTATATATTATATAAAAAGATTATTTAAAAATTAATTAAAAAAAAATATAATAAACGAGTCGAGCCCGAGCCGTGCTCGAGCTTGGAAAATTATTCACGAGACGAGCTCGAGCTTTACATACAAAGCTCGAAACGAGCCGAGCTCGAGCCTGGTAATTTTAAACGAGCCGAGCTCGAGCTTAAACGGGCTCGGGCTCCGCTTGGCTCATTTACACCCCTACCCGAAAGGGCCACGTACGGGTGGCAATCTTGACCCAACGGGCCGAAGAGTTAAATGGACCCATTGTAAAAAACTAATATAGAGCATAATTATTTTTAAAAATGAAAATTTATAAAACGATAGTATTAAAAAAATTGTTCTTTGAAAAAAATTTCAAAATTATGTAAAATTTCCGACCATGATAAGCAATGCCATAAAATATTCTTTCAGGGAATGCACCGAGCCTAATCAATACTTTATTTCCTAATTTTCTTTTTTCTTACATTACAAAGTTTGCAGATTTGTTCATTTCTTTACAAAATTATGTATATGGGAAACTAGCAGGAAAAGCTGAAGGCACGAATAAATCCAAAATAAGGAGCAAGTGAAGCACATTTACCTGTTTTAGAGAGTGCTGTGTACCTAGACAAGTGCTCCTCTTTGATCATGAAAGGCGCATCGTTCAGATCCACTGTTCTCTGTGCATTTGCCAAATTCTGAGTGTATAGACTTTCTAACGTGAACTCGGATGTGCCATCAACTTGAGCAATCTCCATTGCAACTTTAGCTTCCATGGGAAATAGAAGCCTAGCCAACGCAACTGAAATATATATAAATCGAGCATCAGTAATGACAAAACAAAGAAGTAAATCTTTGTTAATCAAATTTGGGAATTCCACTCTCTACTGCTGAATGCCAAAATTGCAAGAATTGTAATTTTATTAAGGTGAGAAAAGGGATATTTTGACTTTTGATAGTCAAGTAGACTTCTTTCTGTTCCAAATTCCATACCTCTATTTTCAAGATACAACAACTTCCCACGCAGATCATCTCCCGCCATGGCAAGAGAAGCCGAAGCCTCTCCTAACAACGGATTTCTCCTTTCCGCTTGTTCCAATATCTCAATGCACAATCGTCCTTTATCGCACTCTTTACCTTCCTCAGTTGACTTGTAATAGTCAACAGCTCTTGTGAGTCTCTTTGAAATCTGAAGCGCTTTTCTACCATCTGGGGTAAGATCAGCAGGCCGGGCACCCTTTGTGAGAAGGGATACGATGATATTTGGCTCTTTTCTCATTGCAGCGACGTGGAGTACAGTAAAACCTCTTGAGTTCCTGTGGTTTACGTCTGCAAGTGCCAAGTCAAGCAACTCTGTTGTCGTTTTAGCATCTGCATAGGCCACAGCATAATGAAGAGCACAAGAACCATCTAAAGACGTATGACCTTCTCTTAGCAACATTGTTACTAATTCAACGTCATCTGAATCAAGAGCTCGGTGGACACGTTTTATGTGCTTGTCTGGAAAACTACTGCTTCCAGGTTTGTCCAAACCAAGGTCAAAACGAGAATCAATAATTTGTTTGACTATTTGTTCTGGCAAAGCTTTATCGAGAGTTACAAAGTCAACACTAGATTTGACTAAAATCTCGATACATTTAGAAAATAGTTCCCCACAAGATTTCCCACATGTGTTTGCAACCGATAGAATCACTAGAATATCATCTGCCGAAGCCTTGTCAAGAATGTCTAGTAAGCGCCTCTACACGGCAACAAAAAAGATGGTTAATATTTTTCTTATAGATAATCAAACTTTTTTGATACGAAACAAAGTCGGGAAACAAGACTTGCAACAAGCCATACGAATTCTGTTGAATTTTTTACAAACATACTAAACTTTTTTACCCAATAAAAGCTTGGTCTTCATTCGTTTATATCATTTTTGCTGTCTTCTACATTTTGTGGACCCATTATCCGTTCTTCTCGAATCAATTAACAGACCCAAAGCACATGTCCATAGTTTCTTCTCATACATTACATGATCAAAATTGATAAAGCTTTGAAATTTAAGAACTTCAAACATGTTTGATATTAAAGAAGAGTCCTAAATTACTATTTCTTCACAGACAAACAATGTTCTAAAGCAAACCAGTTAAATTATCATAGACAATAGGTAGTATCCATGTATCTTTACATTGATAGCAACTGTAATTAATTAGAGGATAAAAAGGGCTGTTTGGATGTGTGCTTTTGAAGTGATTGTATGATTGATTATTGCAAAATCAAGTCATAAAATCGGTTTTTACTGTTTGGGTAACCTACTTTGATCATCTAATGATTTAGTGGTCAAATAATTAGTTTAATCCCATAAGAACAAACAACAGCTTATCATAAATTAAGTAAATGAAGCTCACAACTAACTAATTTGATCACAGCTGATAATCTAATTCGATCATTTGGTATCACATAAACCCTTTCGAAACACACCTCTACGATTTCATCTGTGTATCCTCTCCAATTTTTGTTTTTTTTTTTACATAAATTAAGTAAATGAAGCTTACAACTAACTAACCACATATAAAACAAATACAGTAAAATTACCTGCCAGAGAGCAACCAATTCAGGAATCTGGAACACGTGGCAAGCATACATAACCTCCACCATGAAATCGACAGCAGGCCGACATGCTTCATGGGAACATTCTTCATCAACACAATCACAAACATCTTTAGGCAAACCCTTAATCTTACCACTATACATATACTTTAATACACTAACCAAGGAATCATATCCAATTTCATAATCACTAGCTAATTCCTTCATCTCCAATTTCACATTCACATTGTTATTCTTTCTACTCTCACCAAATTTATTCTTGAAAAAAGGGCTCCTCCCAGACAAGATACACCGGTGGACAGGAACTTCACGGCCACCGGAAAGAATAATCTTGGCATCGGAGAAGGAATTGGCGGGTTCTAGCAAGATTGATTCTAGGGTTTCCGATAGGCGATTGAGTGAAGAAACATCTGAAGGAAGAAAAGGGGATTCAATGTTGGCGGCTTGACATGAAATTGAAACGACACTGCTCCCACTAATCATATCGGTTGAATCAGTTCGAGTATCCATCATTTTAATGGATCGGGTTAATGGGACTCAACCCTCAACCCCTCTTTTCGCCAAGATTCAGAAACCAGCCATAAACAAGAAATCAATCAATCAAAAAAAAGAGTGATTGGGTGTGAAATTAGAGAAGGACCCACCATGGATTTGAGTGAGAAGAAGGTAAGTGTTACATAACCATGTATGTTGTTGAAGAAAAGGCAAGATTTTTGGGGGAAAATGGAGCCGAGGAAGAGTTGGTTGATGGGTCAACTGTGTTTGTTTGAATCTTTTTATGATGTGAAACTGAAAGGAAAGAGGGAGTTGGATTCATGATACAATAATATTGAAGTTTGATGAAGTCAGAGGAGTGACGAAGCCATAAATAAAAAGGGACAAAAAGCAGAGAAATTTTACATTGCTGACAAATTATTGCGTAATGATTTATGAGTTATCTTTTGTTTAAGCGGTGAGCAGTGGGTCCCTGATTGGAGGGGTCACTTTGCTAGTTTTATATGTGGTTATCACATTTTCGAGAGGGGATGATTTGCAACAACTTGCCGTGCATAATAATTACATTTAAAAAGATTATATTGTCCTCACTGTCATTTTATCACGAAAATACTTAAAGGTTATTTAATGGTAGGATGCACCGAATAGAAATCACGTTTGTATTTTATAATCAATTTTAGAAGTAAAGTTTAATCCATATAGATAATACAAAGAGAGTTATATAATGTTATCAATTTTAGCAACTAACGTTATAAGTTTATAACATGTTACTCTTTGTTAAAATTGGTAAAAAAAACTTAAACATCATTTCTATTGTACGTATATATCATTGTATGTTTTAAAATTTGATAAGTCAACATGAATATTTGAAATACTTAGCTTAGCATTTAGCGTTTGTCATCGGTTGAACTTGTCTCATATATTATCTGTTGCCATACCTAAGGGTATTCAGATGTAGTATAAAGATGCCAACTCGGCATTGGCACCTCAGGACACCGCCCCCCCTTGGCACTATCGTGATTTTGTGCAAAGGGTGGCACGCGGGTGTCATTGGGAAGATGAACGGTGTACATGTACACCATTTTCTCTAACACATTATTATCTTTCTTTTTTCTTTATAAAGTTTTATGTGTATTTTTAAGTGGTACAGAAAAATGACCACTATGGTAGCTTGATTGATATAGAAAGATAGAAGGGGTAGAGAAAATAACTGATATGACACTAACGTGAATAGTGAGATGGTAATACATAATAATGACCACTTCCATCTCTCCCGCATGTATGGATATCATAAGTTGAAAGACATGTGGAGGTGAGTAAGAAAAAATCTATAGAGGATCTTCAGGAAGAACTATATATCTTGGTGTTAACATCCAACAAGATTCAAAATGTTCACTCGAGAACAACAAACCAAAAGTATACTTTTTTAATGTGCAAAATCATTTACAAAAACAAATAAATTAGTTAAATTTGGATTCATAAAAGAAAAAAACAATCATAATTTGGTGATGGTTCGACCTCAATCTTGATGATTATGATTTTTTGGAGAAGTAATTTTTTCTAACTTTCTTCCGATGGTAGCTCGGATGCCACCTTCCTTCTTTGGCGGGGAAACATAATCATAATCTTTCTTCGGATGAATCGTATCAACAAGAGCCTCAAATTCTTCTTTTGCTCGGTCAAAAATACTAGGACCTTTAAATTCACTAATCGGTGTGTTCACGTCAATATCATCTCCTCTCCCATGGGTTTCTTTACGATGACGAGGAGAACCTTCTTTTCTGATTCCAGATCTTACCTCCACCTTAAGATTATTCACTGTCAACATGATGTAGAAATTTGAATAATAATTCCATACTCCGGATCCATTTTTTTCGTTATCAGTCCAATTTAAATATGCAAATTGTAAGATCACTTAATGTGAATCCTTTTATACCTCGTAACTTACCGTCTTACTAACTTTACCGTCTTAAATATGCAAATTGTAAGATTCATCGATTAATATTGAACTAAATCAATCATTTTTTCATTCTAATAATCAAGTCCTTAAACTTTTTATTTTACTGGTTAATCTGATAGCCAATAAAAATATATGGTTTTAAATAAGACAAAAATAGTTTAGGGAATTAAACAATCGAAAAGGTAATAATAAAAACTTAATCGGACTAACAAGAAAAGTTGATTGATTTTTTTCAACATTAACCCTTATTATTGTTATATGTAGAACACAAATATAGAAAATAAATTTTAAGTTATTTCAATAATTATTTTGAGTATCAGGTAAACAATTAATTCTTTTGTTCCAAATTAAACGTTCACCTTTCCATTTGTTCAAGGGTGAGGTCAAATTTTTACCATAGAAGATTACACAACAATTATTCATGCATATATATGTTGAAACTTACAATCATCAGAAACTATTTTATCTTTAACAAAAACAAATAAATAATATTAACACATTTCATTAATTCCAATTCAAAATTATGAAGAAAGTGAGAAAGATAGGTAGGTACCTGGAGATCCATTTTCTGATTCAGCCATTTGAGATTATTGAAAAGAGAATGATGATATTGTTTGATTGTGAAAAAAAAAAAAAAATGTGTTGGGAAAATCATTGTTTCTCCAGAAAAGGAGGGTTGTCATTAACTCATCTCATTTGATAACAAACCTAATCAAATTGATACCAGCCTCTGACATTTTTGTGAACTCAAACAAATTTTATATGACATTTTCCTAACTAATCTCCCCAACTTTCACAAAGTTAATATATTTGTCTTCTTATATATAAATGTAACATGTTTTATGGTTTAATTTTATATATAATGGTATTTCATTCAAGACTTCTGACTTACATAGATATATGTTACTATTTATAGGATTTATTATAAAAAAACCAATATGTTTTTATGTTTTTTGCGTTTTCGTCCTTTTATATTTTTTTATAAAAGTTCTTAAGTTAAAAAAAAAAATTTTGGTTTAATGAAATTTGGACATTAGAACCCGGTTATAATTAGTAAACCAGGTTTAAAAACTGGAAAAACGGGTTAAATTTCACTAAACCAAAAAGAATAAAATTAATTTGAGGACTTTTATGGAAAAAATAACACGGAGGGACGAAAACACAAAAAACGTGAAAACATGTTGATTTTTTTCATAATAAACCATATTTTATGATTTGTTTACATCAATTTTTTGGTGTTACCCCAACCAAGATTATCAAGATTAAGATCTTATTTGAAATTGTTTGCAATTAACACGATCGATATCTTAAGATCGCATCGAGATCGTAAGATCATATATACTAAAGGTGACATTTTTCTACATATGTTATAGTTTATATGAAAGATCATAATTTATGTCAAAAAAGAAATATTTTAAAAATTAAACATCATAACAATAGTTCAAGACAATTTATTATAAATTTGGTAACTTAATTTTATTATTAAAGATTTGTATTGTAGAGTATTGAACTCGAAAGCCTTATGAAACTTATTCTTTTGAGAAAATCAAATGATTAACCTATAGGATTACCTTTTATTAGCAATTTTAATTCTTTTGTAGTCTTCTAACTTTTTGTTTAGGCCAAAGAAAGATCGGATCTTAAAAACTTGATTAAGTAGAACTTCATTCATACTAATATTAGTTAATACTTAACAGGTTTATATATTTTTACTTTTAGATTTTTTTAACTCTCATGATAACGTTTTTAGGCAGTTATAATTTAATGGTGATGATAACTTTTGTTTTTTTGGTGTTAGGTTTTCTCCTCGGAGGCCCATATGGATTCTTTTGTAACTTCAGTTGAAGTTTGGTGTTATAATATAAGTTTTTCAAAAAAAATATTCGACTTATAAAAGTTTCAACTCATATCTTTAACTAGTTTTGTCAAATATATCTGAACTCTGATCGTTGATGTAATCTAGAGAATAAAGATGTGCATTTTTGTCACGACGTATTTAGGCACTACATGTCCACATTTGGTCAAATATATGGAAAAAAGAAACTCCATTTAAAGCCTATTTAGAAAGTGGGATCATGAACGTCTGATCCATTCAATTAAAATTTATTAGAAGTTTTTTCATATGCATATACTTTATATATATGCTTAATATAAAATAAAGCAGACAAGTCTGCAAAATTATCAAATTTTGACAAAATATTCAAAGGTTACGAAACGGCATCACGACCCAATCAAGCCCAACCTAGCTTGACGGGCCTTAACTTGTCCAAATTTCATTCAGTAAGGGGTGACAACTTTGACTAACGGGTCAAACAGTTAAATACATCAATTGTAAAAAATTAAAAAAGAACGTAACTTTTTTTTAAAAAATTAAAATATATAAAACGGTGTATTAAAAAAACTGTTTTTCAACACGTGTTAAAATTAATAAATAATTAAATAAAATTGCTTTAGAGGATCATTTGTCTATTTTATAGGGAATTTGTTACAGCGTTATCAGAATTTCATTTCAATGGCTAATATTAATAATCCACATCATTTTATAAATTTATAGGGATTTTGTCGAGTCCAGCAAATCCTTTTACAAAATTAAGTCAGCCATGAAAGTTATTATCATAATCTGTTCATCCCATGTGGTTAAAATCCACATCGTTTTGTATAATTTTTTTCCATCTATTTTGTTATAGTTTTATACATGTTTACATATTCTAATTAATAAAACCAGTCCGTGTAATACACGAGTCGCTAAACTAATATTCTTATTAAACAACTTAATTAGTGGCATTTGGTGGGCATTATTTTCCCACATTTGTTTCATTTCAATATTGCAACAACAACATAACTGGTTGCTGAAATTGAAATAAAAATGGGTTGATGTCTCAAATCTTGAATCTTTTTAGGTGTTTATGTTTTTGTGTATATTTGGGTAATTAGATACTTTTGTTTTTTCCTTTATTTTTGTTTCTACAACTTACAAAAATATAACTGGTCCTTTTGTGTATTGGTTTTTCTTTTTTGATTTCTTAACAACCTAACTTCTTCCAAGGCAATTTTATCATTTTTCATGAGAACCAATATTATTATTTTTTTTCATTTAATAATAAGTAAAATCTTTTAAAAACTTTAAACTTAAAAGTGGGTGAATATTGACACATACATTTATTTAACACATTTTAAGCTTTAACTTCCACATGTTACTATACCCTTTGTTAAATCTTTACTTTGACTTTAAATATCAAATAATTTTATATAAAATCTAAACTAATTAATAATGAATTACCCACCAATGCAATTTTAGAAAAGATCAATATCATCAAATGTCATGGAATTCACAAGTCATTAACCGGAACAAATGATGATATTAACTTATCTGAAAAACCAAATTGGCCTTGAATCGACATAAAGAACAACAAAAGATTAGAATAACACATCAATAGACGAAATCTATCTTAGGGAATCGAACCCACCTTCAGCCTCTTGTTCTCGATTAGGACACAACGATTGTCAACAACATTTATTGAAACCTATCATAAGTCATAACAATAAACTTTAGTTATAATCTCGCAACCGGTATATGTTTCACATCTTTCTCGCTGCAACGTGCGGACACTTTACCTCGTTAGTACTATGAAGAGTTATATTATTTTGCATAGAACTCTCATATATTTTATTGGAGTATCTTTAAATTCAGAAGAACAACCTTAAGTTCTCATTAATTATGCGTCAAAATACTAAAGCCCTAAAATATTTCAAAGAATGTGTTTCATTCATTTATCTATCAGTTAAACATTAGTTTTTGGATGTTAATTGCGGAAGTAATACAGATAGAAGGAATGAAATTATGTATAGTTGTATACTTAGAATTCAAATAATAATAAATATTAAATTGTTACCATATAACTTTTGATTTTGTTTTTTATATTGGAGGACATTTTAATATATATATATATATATATATATATATATATATATATATATATATATATATATATATATATATATATATATATATATATATATTGAGGTTCTATGGGGCACCATATGCATCGGGAACCAAATGGGAACCAAAAATGCATTGCTTGTTTACAAAGGGTGCATTAAGGGCATTTTGGGAATGTTTAATAATATATTGTTAAATTATAAGATTTAATTTAATATTTATCATTTATTTAGGAAACTAAATAAAATGATCAACCACCTTCCCATAAATCCACGTTTAAATGTCGAAATGCATCACGATTTTGGTGATGCATAATGATGATGAACGAAATGCATCACGATTTTGGTGATGCATAATGATGGAACAAAAACGAGGATGAATATGGCCGAAATGCATCACGATTTTGGTGATGCATAATGATGGAACAAAGACGAGGATGAATATGGTCGAAATGCATCATGTTTGAA
The DNA here is from genome assembly GCA_020465985.1 of Centrapalus pauciflorus. Classification (NCBI taxonomy): domain Eukaryota; kingdom Viridiplantae; phylum Streptophyta; class Magnoliopsida; order Asterales; family Asteraceae; genus Centrapalus; species Centrapalus pauciflorus. The sequence goes on along the minus strand of JAANYP010009468.1, from coordinate 1,396,297 downwards.
ATTGAATTGGATGAAGATGCATCGTGTTTGAAGACGAATCCAATAAATTGGATGAAGATGCATCATGTTTGTTTAGATTCGGATAGAATATTTTCTGAATTAAATCATCTTCCGATTTTGCCCTTCCGCGCGCGAGAAGTTATGCACCCGTGCACCCATTTTCAAGTTAATTACCCTTTTGTCACTGCAATCTGAACCATTAAAATTCAAGATCTAACGGTGCATACAGGTTCCCAAAGTACACAATGCATACAGGTGCCCCATAGAACCTGACCCTATATATATATATATATATATATATATATATATATATATATATATATATATATATATATATATATATATATATATATATATATATATATAGGTTCAAGTGAGTATCACCCATTATGCAGCGCACTAGAAGGTACCACGTTTTAAAAAAAACTTATATAATTTTTTTTTTCATAAACATGTTTTAATAAACATTATGAAGATCATATGTAAATTTCATATATATTCAAATCTCCTAGTTTCTAAAAAGTGATATGAACACACACTTACATAATTTTGAAGGGATGTGAACGTGATATTTTAGTGATGCGTGTTTTCATGCACTTAGAGTGTTCGAATTTGCGTGAAATTTACATATGATTTGTGTAATGTTAATTAAAACATGTTCATGAAAAAAAAATCAAAAAAATTACTTTTAAGGGTGTTACTTCTGGTGCGCTGCATAGTGGGTGGTACTCACTTGAACACACACACACATACACACACACACACATACACACACACACACACACACATATATATATATATATATATATATATATATATATATATATATATATATATATATATAATCAGGCTAATCAGCGTACCTATGAGATTCCAGTGTACCCAAATGTGAATTCACACATATTTTTTTGAATAGACATGTATAAGACAACATTATAAGACTTTTTTTCAAAAGGAGCAACATCATAAATATTGTGAATGATAAAAAAAATCATGTGAATGGTGTGAATGATCATTCACTTGGATGACCATTCACATAAATATGCATTGAGCATTCACATAACTTTTAAGGACACAGAAAGTGTGAATGTATGTGAAATTCATATATCATGTGTATAACATTAATTTAATCATGGTTATAAGAAAAAAAATTAAAAAAAGTTTTCTAAGGTTGGTACCTTCTGGTGCACTTGATTTTGAGATGTACTTTTTTGAACCTGACTCTATGAATATTTAATCAGAAATTTAGAAAACATTTGGGGAGGAAAAAAAAACTTGTAATGCCGGTTGGCAGTTGAGAATGGAGGGAGAGTCAAGCTCAAGCGAGGGATATTGAGCAGTTGAAAGCAACATCTGTTGTGTTGCATTTGACCGGAACTACTTTATGTGTTTTATCCCTTCTTTTGCAACGTGTGACATGGTTTCGCTATTCAAAGTCCCAATATTTGACTTTCATTTATTTACTTTTATTTTAATCTTTATGCGATGCCAAGACAATCGTTATTAGCGTGATAGACGTATCTTATTTGCCACAATATTATTTGATTATTATGTTACAATAATAACCTAAATAATTAGCTTAAGGTGTTTGGATTTTATTTATTAATAACTGATTATATGTGTTTAAAATTAAGAGAGTTTTTGATTTTGCGTTATGAATGAGATTATTAGCTTATTACGTTACAATAACGTAAATAATTGGTTTAAAGTGTTTGAATTGCATACGTTAAAAAATGATTATTTGCGTTTAGAGTTAATCCTACCACACTTTTTCATAAGTTTAAAAATGCAGCTTATTTGCTTAATAAGTGATTATTTGATAATTTTACAAGTTAAAACGCAAATCCAAACACTTTAAAAACTGGTTATTTGATAATTATGATAGCAAACAACAGAAGCTAAATCAAACACTACATTTCCGGCAGCACTTTTTGTTACATCTATTATCTGATTATTAATTTCAAAACGCTACAGCAGTTTTTCAAACGCAAATCCAAACACTCTCGAATTATAACACACTTTTTCATAAGTTAGAAAGTGTAGTTTATTTGCTTAATAAATGATTATTTAGTTGTTTTACAAGTTAAAATGAAAATCCAAACACATTTTAAAAACAGATTATTTGATAATTATAATAACAAAAAGTAGAAGTTAAACCAAACACTAAATTTCTGGCAACACTTTTTGTTACAACTGTTATCTAATTTTTAGTTTCCAAAACCTTGCAACACTTTTAAATTATAAATTCCTTATTTATAATCATATCAATTTATTTTTAATAAAAAAATTTACATAAAACATGTACAAACTTAAAAATTATATTTAGATTTTAATAACAATTACAAGAATAAATCATTTAAATTTAGATTATCTAATAATTTGACAAAGTCAAAAAGGTGATAAAGACAAGTGACACTATAATATTTGTTTAACAGTACAATCACATCTATTAGTAGAACTAAACCTAAAACTATTTTTTTCCAAAAAAAATGTTCGTAGATTTGTTTAAACTCAAATTAAAAGTCCATATTTGAATTTTATATGTTTTCAAGTTGTAAAGATACGTTAAAACATACATTTATATCAACCAGTCTTCATTCACATTCACATGTCATTTTAGACGATTTACAAAAATCGAAACCATATGAATGCTTTTTAAATGGTCTTATAATGTTTATTTAAACAATAAAATGCAAATAAAATTTTAAAAAAAATTAATTTTAATTCTACTGATCCCACACACACATATATAGTGAATAATAGACCGAAGAATTGAAAAACCAATGCAAATTGTATTCAATACAATGCACATGTGCATACTTATAATGTAGAGTGCATATGCTTCAATTAGCTAAAGCAGGAAAAAAAAAATAACTTGATAGCTTTTGTGGGAACAAACAACATAAAAAACGAAAATGCAAAAAACGTGAAATATGTTGGTTTTATTCCATATACCGTAATAAAAAATGTTATTAAATATACTTTTACTAATTACTTTTTACTTGCTAAAAATTTAATAGTTTTACTCCTTTATATTTTATTCAAAATTAATGTAATTTGAAATTATAATTTTACATAAGACAATATATTTATATATTTTATTAATAATATAAGTTACCAAATATGTTTTTACTAATATTGTATTATTTTACTTTTTACATATTTAATATTACATGCATGTGTGTTATAAATAATATTATATTTATAGATTTTAAATATAATAAATTATATTTATCTAGATTTAGTTTGAATTTAAGTTAGATACATTAAGAAATTGAGAAATATCATAAAGATAATGATATCAAATGACATTATTAAATTATGAAAATTGATGTATATAGTTAATTATTTATTATATTTATAGATTTTAAAAACAATAAATTATATTTATCTATAATCTATAATCTATAAATAATAATAAATAACTAAATAATCTGTCACGTTTTGACTTATCCTTCAATTGACATACGTCATTTTCTCTTTGAGCCATGTCATAATTAAAATGTAATAAAAGTTCCAATTCAAATTAAATCAAATCAAATCTATTTAATTTAACCAATTGGTTAAAATCTAACAAACTTTAATTTCTTAGAATTATTTTTATACATATTTGTAAATATTTATATTTTTAAATCAATCCATGTAGTACATGGATATTAACCTAGTTTATTTTATGATAAAAATTGTATTAATCTTTTATTGTGCAATGTGATATGTGACACGTGGTATTTAGGTGTTCTTTTTTATTTTGTATAATATGCAGATATATATAGATTAATAATCAAAAAATTATAAATGAGACATTTTGTTAAGCTAAAGGGTTAATATTAAAAAACTAATTATTGTTTTCTTTTTTTCACGACTAAGCTCCTCATATTTTTTAGCATAAAAGTCTAGTAAACTTGTTTGTCTTAATTAAAAATATATATTTGACGTGTTTCATCAATTATCAAACAAGTAACCTTAAAATTTTCATCCAATTAATATTGGAATAAACTCGTTATCGTTTGAATTTTAGCGATTAACTCAATAAACTTTTTGTTATACCGATTGTGTTTTACCGGCTAATCCGGTAGCCGGTCGAAATATATAATTTTGAATAATACAAAAATACTTTAGGTTTTTAGACAATCGAAAAATAATCCAAAGACTTAATTGAGAAATGAAAAAAATTGATGGAGTTTTATCATTATTAACCTATAAAAAGTATATTGATAGTCATTCTAAGTAAAGAGCATTGATATTGATTTGGTAATTAAGTTACTCTCACATTTTATCAATCAAGTTTCCCGCACTTGCAAAGTTGCAATTATTCCTAAAATTTAATTTAAAACTTAGAGCTCTTAATTTGTATAGTCAACCAGGTTTAGATGCTATAATTCTAGAATAAGAGTTTTGTCTCATTAGTGTGTGCATACACATAATTCAATTTGGGTTTTAAACGCACATCCCTTAATATTTTCATCGTATATTTTAAGTATGATTTGTTAATTAAACAAAAAACTAATATCGATTCTCATTTTATTATTTGTAATAATTTAACTTTTCTAATTATATAAAATATTATGGGAGAATTTCATATACATCCTTCCAAAACTTTATAATATTATATATATCAAACTTAAAATTTTAATATAATGTATATTCTTCCTAAACTTCATAATTTCTCATATTTTTTTATATATGACATCATGTGTTGATTGAGATCGCGCTTCTTCTAAGAGGTAATCAAGACGTAGGGGATTAAGTTCCCAAAGCTACATGTCTTTTTTTAATTTAATCATTTAGGTCAACGTATTTTTTTTCATACATTTTTACATGGTATTTTTTAAACACTTACCAATTTAACAAACAAATCGATAAAATTTTCCCTAAAAATTATAATGACTAAAATTGTCACGAAAAATCATATATACATTCTAATAAAAGAGTAAATATATTGTCATATGTCGACGACCTCTCATGTAGTTTGTTATATGTCAGTAGTTTATTTTACCACATTCCATTCACTATATCTATTTCAAATTTAAATAAATTCAATTCAAATAAAATCTATTCTCACCTAATCGGCATATGATTTATTTCAGTTGAAACAAGTTTAAAAAGTATAGTAACCTAATCGGTATAAAAACAAAGATTAGACAAACTAAAAAGAAAAAAAGATATTTAATGATATAAATCCTATTTTAAGTAGTAATTAATATATTTAAAATATATCCCTATCGTAAGCAACATAAACCACCCGACCCGAATCAATATGTCTAAAATGGTAACCGTTTTGGATACATTATTAAACATTTAAACCCATTTGACCCACCCTGTTTTATTGATTTTATTTAATCAAATAATTTAGGGATTAAATTCTCAATACGTCAACAGCAGCCAGGTGATGCAGCTGTTCAAAATATACCATTTAATTATATATAAGTTTATTTAAAAACACACACATGATAAATAAATAAATAAATAAATAAATAATAAACAATTTATTTGATGAAGTGGAATTAAATGAAAGCGTGTATTGCCGACGTAGACTTGAATAAAAGACTGTCGAAGGACGAAGGTTGTCTGTCACTTGGCTGTTGCGAAAACGCCGGGACTTGTACTCTACCGTACAATTACTGATTGCATGCGGAAAATAAGATTATTATATAGGGAAAATTATGTAAAAAACCAACAAACTTTCAGTCTTTTTCGATTAAGTCCCTAAACCCAAATCGTTGCCTATTAAGTCCCTAAACCGGCTAATTATTATAAAAACCGCTTTTTTTTAAACAATTTAACTTGTAACCGGCAAATACCGGATACAAATCCGACGTGTCATTATTAACGGTAGTTTCTTCATTTTTACTAGCTGTGTTCGTCTTTTAACCCTAACCGGCCGGCCATCTGTGTTGAAACTGAACCCCTAACCGGCCGTCTGTGTTGAAAGTGAACCCTAACCGGCCGGCCATCACCATTTCGAGCGAAGAAAGTGAACCCCCTGAAGCGAAGACACTGTTGAAGTGAAGACGAAGGAAGAATCGAGAAAGGCTGTTGCGAAGTGAAGACGAAGACCCTGAAATCACCTTCGATCATCGAGCGTCCTGCGAAGTGGGAATCAAAGTTGGAATCATCATCTGTAAGTGTATGTTAACATTATGTATCGACGTTATAACCTAGATTTGACATTTTAACCTAGAATTTACATGAACTAAGCATGAAATTAATTAATTTTTACAGGATGGCTTCGTCATCTAAATGTTACAAGTTAACACTTGAAATTAATTATGGTGGGATTTTTGATACGCCTAGTGATGCCCCTGTTAAGTATATTGTTGGTTTTGTGAAAACAGAGGAATTTGACTTCTTTGGTGTTGATTACGCTAGTTTCATAGAGGTTCTTCAAAATATGACATATTCAATAAACTTCAACCTTTATTACTTAGTTCCTGGTAAGAAACTTTGTGGAGGTTTAAGGATGTTGAAGTGTGATGTGGATCTTATTACATTTGTTGAACATGGTTTGATGAACAAGGGGAAGATGACTATATTCCTAGATGAGTATGAAACTGATATGACAGAATTTTTAGGGGAGGATAGTATGAAGAAGGGTGCTGCTGATTCTAGTGACCCTTCTTATGAGGAGGAAGTTGATGTTGAGCTATCTGATTCTGTATCAATGGATGTTGAGAGTGAAGATGATGTACCTGATTTTAACCAAACATCAACTGATCCCTTCTTGAATAGACTTTGTGAAGTTGGTCCTACAACTTTTAACAACATAGAGGATAGTGATGGAGAGAATGATGATGTATTAGGAGAGGGATTGGGTGAAGATGAGCAAAACAGTAACGATGAAGCAGATTGTAGAGGTAAGATGCCCCAAAATTTTCCTGTATTTGATCCCAACATTGATTGGAAAGAAATGAAACCAATACTTGGGGAAAGGTATGAAAACCATAGACAACTGAAATTCTGTTTGACATGTTATGCTGTGGCTAATGGATACAATTTGTGTTATGTTAAAAATGAAACAAATAGACTTTTAGTGAGGTGTGGCAGAAAAAAAGAAGGGTTTAAGTGTCCTTTTAGATTATGGGCTTCTAAAATGCAAAAAGAGGACTCATTTCAGATCAAATCTTTGAATGATAATCACCAATGCAGTAGGAATTACAGTTTTGGATCGTTGGTGTCTTCATCATGGCTTGCTAAGATGTATTTAAGGGAGTTGGTTAAAAATCCGTACATTATGTTGAAAGACATGCAAGCTGACATCATGGACAAGTTCTTGATTAAGGTTAGTCAATCACAGTGTTTCAGGGCTAAAAAAATTGCTATGGATGAATTGGAGGGTGGATTACATGAACACTATGGTAAGGTGTGGGACTATGCTCATGAGATCTTGAGATCAAATCCAGGAAGCACAGCCAAGGTGGGAGTTATTGCACAACCAGATGGTAGCACAGTGTTTAGCAAGTTTTATGTTTGCTTCAAAGCTCAAAAAGAAGGATGGAAATCATGTAGAAGGGTGATAGGTTTAGATGGATGTTTTCTAAAGGGGGTTTGTAAAGGGGAACTTCTGTCAGCTATAGGTCGAGATGCAAATAATCAGTTTTATCCGATAGCATGGTGTGTTGTTGATATTGAGAACAAGGAAAATTGGAAGTGGTTTATTGACAACTTAATAGATGATCTTGAACTACAAGATGGTACTGGGCTCACACTAATCTCAGATCAACATAAGGTAGCTTCATTACCTAATTTTTAGTGATTTAGTAATTCCTTGATTATGTTTTATTCATCATTGTTTTATTGTATTCAAGGGTCTGATTGAAGCAGTAAAAGAACTGATCCCATATGCGGAGCATAGACAATGTGCTAGGCACATATATGCTAATTTCAAAAAGAAGCATAGTGGTGTGGAGTTAAGGAACTACTTTTGGTCTGCATGCAAGTCGACTGTCAGACAAGATTTTGAAGGTGCCATGGAACTAATAAAATCCAAAAGCTTAGAGGCTTATGAATACTTACTTCAGAGTGACCCAAACACATGGTGCAGGGCTTTTTTTGAAACTGATAGAGCATGTGAGGCTGTAGAGAATGGCATGAGTGAGAGTTTTAACTCTGTCATTATGGATGCAAGGAGAAAACCAATTATAACAATGTTAGAAGAAATCAGAATGTTTGTAATGGAGAGGAGTTACAAGCAACGGATGAAAGCTTTGTCATGGGAAGGTGAGCTCTGTCCTGGTATAAAGAAGAAGTTAACCAGAATATCAAAATTTACAAGGTATGGATTCTTTTTTGAGACTGAGGGGACATTGTGAGCATGTTTCTAATGCATTCTTTTTTTTTTGCAGGTTATGGATTGTTGTACCCTCAGGAGGACATGTATTTGAGGTAAGGTCAATTCATGAATCATACTGTGTGGACATTGAGAAAAAAGAATGTAGTTGCAGGGTGTGGCAAATCTCTGGAATACCTTGTATACATGGAGTGACTGCAATCAACTTTATTAATGATGATCCTTGCAAATTTGTAAGCCCATTTTTCAGCGTTGAAAACTTCAAAGAGGCATACAAACATCCTATTAACCCGTTAAATGGTAGTAAGATGTGGCATCAGACTGAATATCTTAAACCACTACCACCAAAGTAAAAAAAATTACAGAGAAAAAAAACAATAACACAAACATCATCTTCTTCAACAAAACCAATTCTTGCTTAGATTTCTTCAACAAATCAAGAACATCTTCTTCTTCCTCAAGCTTCGGCTTCATCATGGCATTGTGGGTTTCATACATTATTTGCCTACACCAATCATTTGGAAGTTCTGGATCAATCCAGATAAAAAACTTGCATTTTTTTGTAGAATCCTACAAAAAGAACACTATCGTTATTTCAATGATGATAAAAACCAACAAATCTTTGAAACCATACCTGGAAATTAGGGCAGCCTTGAAATCTCCTTCCAGGGTTCGATATGCTCCATGACAAAGATTTGGTTGCTTCAAGTCCACAAAAGCATCTACCATTGGAATAATCTCCCCTAACGTACCTGTTACTGTTGGAGGTTGATCTCCACGAAGAAGAAGACATCATCTTCTTGTTCCTCCTCTTCTGGTTTCCTCTTCTGCGTTTCTTAAGAAGAAACAAAACTAGGTTATAATGTATTTATCAACATATACTTCCAGGTAAGCAAGCCAAGTCAGATTTTACTTTGCCATCTGTATGCCACCTCATCATGTTACCGGCATTTAAAAAAAAGCGGTTTTTATAATAATTAGCCGGTTTAGGGACTTAATAGGCAACGATTTGGGTTTAGGGACTTAATCGAAAAAGACTGAAAGTTTGTTGGTTTTTTACATAATTTTCCCTATTATATACTCAAAAGTTGAATGATTGTTCCATTCATATCATTCCAAAAAGTTTTAGACGATCTATATAAACTGTTTTTGAACACCTCTGAAATATTAATTACAAAACTAAATATATAAACAAATAAATAAAAATACTTTTTAAACAATTCAAGCAAAGAAACACAACCGAACCAAATAAATAAAAATAGTTAGTAATCGTCAATTTAATTTATTAGTTTTACGATCAAATCAAAAAAATTTGTAACGGTAATGTCTCTCAGACATCGATTAGAGTTTGTCAACGTTATAATAGTAATGTTCGATGTTATACATGATCATATTTAATATAAAAAATCTAAATATTAAATAGTTCTCATTTTAAATATAAAACAATTTCATTAGAATTTTATATCCTGAATAGTAAAGTATTTTTTATACAATTAAACATAACATAATAGTTTCAAAAGACAACTACAAACATAAGTATAATTAAAATTATAATTTTAAGTATGTAAGAATATGTTAATAATAAATGTTAAAAGATGACTAAATGAAAATTTATTAAAATAAAATGGCTAAATAAAAAATAACACTAAGATGAGGGTGTATTGTGAAAAAATTAAATTAAAAATTAACAAAAATAAAATAATTTCATTAGAATTTTGTATCGTGCATCTGAATAATAAAGTCTTTTCTATACAATTAAACATAATATAATAGTTTTAAAAGAAAACTACAAACATAAGTATAATCAAAATCATAATTTTAAGTGTGTAAGAAAATATTGTAATAATAAACGTTAAAAGAGGACTAAATGAAAATTTATTAAAATAAAAGGGCTAAATAAAATATAACACTAAGATGAGGGTGTATTATGAAACATTTGAATTTAAAATTAAAAAAACAGGAAGAAAAAAAAAAGAAAAATGGTAATTAGTGGAAACCATTTGCTAAATGTATATATATATATATATATATATATATAATTTCTTTAAATTAATTTTTTTCCCTGTATTAAGATATTTTTCGTAAGAAATTATTAGAAACAAGTCATTTCGAATTATATACGTATACCGTATACGTATGCAAAATATGAGTTTTTAAAATATTATTTCATCACCAAAATTAACGGAGTTAAAATTAAATATAAAACAAACCAAAATCACATTATATGATAAACCCAAAAAACATATTAAATAAAGGGGTTAAGGTCTTACAATAGCAACCTACTTTTGAAAATGTATCGATATCGTACGTCTACTTTTTTAATTGCCAATATGGTACGTGTACTTCATTTTTCTGTATCGATATGATCATTCTACATAATAGAGCCCAGTTTTTACATACGAAACATGATTCTAATGGTATGAAAAACAGGGGTCTATTATAAATATGGTCATATCGGTATGAAAAATTGAAGTAAGGTACCATGTGGACATTTAAAAAAGTAGACGTATCATATTGATAAAATTTTAAAAGTAGGTTACTATTGAATTACTTTTCCGCTAAATAAAACACAAACAATTAAATCAAACTTTGTCAGTTATATACCAATTATTAACGGGTGATTGATTCTATTCGAAGTGATAACCCACATCCCATTTTGAGTTGTTATTTTTTATTATTTTAATAATAAAATATTTAAAAATATATGATGTGATGTATTGCATCATTGTTAAATAATCTTTTGAAACCATCTTATATTCATTATTCACTCACATCAATTTATATTTTAATATATTTTAACTATTAACATAATACATGTTTAATTCATAATTTGACGATTTTTTTTTGAACGATAAACTATCCTACTCCTAAACTACTCCTTAACCACAAGACTTGTTTTCTCCACCTAAATTTCAACTTGCCTCCGACGGAAGTCGAACACGTGACCTTTCACTTACATAACCACCTTGGTACAGTAACTTGTCTATTATCATAGAGTAAGAAAGGAAGAGTGTTTGAATAGTACAAACCCGTCAATCCCTAAGATTTGATGTAGCTACCACATTGTAATGACGATGTCCGTTACAACAATATACCAAGAACGATGTGAAAGACCATAGGCTGGATTGAGCGAGTATGAACCCGAAGAACCACAATCCTTACAAAAGCAAGACAAAACGTCTTTGAAGAAATCAAAATACATAGTAAAAAATAGAGCATTTCTAGTTTGTTTTCTATCTTTGTATCATTGTATGCTATTGTAAATGGCTCTCGTATTTGTAGAAAACCGTTGTAGAAATTAAGGGTAACCAATCAAGAGATCTCTAAAACAACCACGGACCCCCCTCCTTGGTTTCCTAGACACATTTTGAACTAGAGAACCTATGTTAGACCTCAAATAATGTATAAATCAATATACATAGAAGTCTATGGGCTAAGGTGTTATTAAGTGATATTTAGATATTAGGGTTAGTTACCCAAACATTTAGTATAAAGAAATCATTCTACTATTTGAGAGAAATAATCATGTTCATCATTGGAAATATATGCAATACGTGAAGATTTCTATCGTACAAGCAGTATCAGAGCTTGGAGTGGATCAAGTTGAAGAAATCAATCAAAATCAGGGAGCAATTTACAATCATGCACAGTTACAAAGACTTGAATTACAAGAACTATAAAGTTTAACAACCTAGTTTGACACTCTGACGTTTGTTGCCATTTTGTGCAATCCCTTCCACAATTCGCAAAAACATTGGTATGACTAAGGCCTAATGTAACATCCAAGTTACCACAAACAGTACACGTAATAATATTTCATTTCATTCAATAATAAATATTACTAATTGTTTGATACCACAGGTCCATCTACCAGATTACTTAATTACAACAATATATTAAAGATCAAATGGTGGTCTAAACTAGCTTCTAAATCTTCAATCAGAGTGCGGAAGACTGAACAAGCTACCCGAGACCGCATCATCTTTTCAAAATAGGCGTCAACAAAAGTCCCAAAAGTCTGCTATTCATCAAAGTCCAGATTCACTTAGCCTGGGACGAACTACCTGCTATGGTCTTGCCTTTATCAGCTTTTCCTGTAAAAGAGTTGTCATGACAGAGTAAGCTAACATTGCTTAGTGAGTTAACAGAGTTCCATTAGCTACCACACATATATAACATACAATCAGCTCCTGTCGGCAAGTCAATACGTCAGAGACAGCAAAAGGTTGGGAGGCAACCCAGTCAGTATTCCCATGTGTAAGGCCGAAGCCCTACGGGAAGTGTATGGAAACAAGTCATACAGGAAAGGAATCTGCAGAATTCCCTCCTGTGAATGGAGATCTCACATTCGGTCCTGTCGGATAATGCAGTATGCAGCGGCAAATATATGAACAATCAAGTAAGCAGTATGCATGATAAGTGTTTACATAAAATGTAAAAGTGAACATGCAATCAAGGCAATTCAAGTGTCAAGCTTCAGAAATGTCAAAATACGTTTCTATGATACAATATAGTATTAAAGAAACATGCAGCATCAATCGGAAGTTTCCATACAGTCAATGACATTCACCAATAAGTATCGATACATATGCAAGTAATCAATGAAATCTGTCACTCACAGTAGTCCGTAGTCAGATAATGCTTAACGAATTAAGCTGATCAGTTTACTCTGTCAAATCGGCGGTTTCCTGCAGTTCAGTTTCAAGTCTGGTATATTAATGTCAAGTCTGTAACATGAACTATATAACCCTAGCTATATATTCAGGTTATTGTCATCTGTCGAGTCTGAGGTAGTTCCTATCGTCCCAAGGTGAGTCTTTTCTTATCAGATTAATACGATCCCTAATTACATATATGTGGCCTTGAAACGAGGCCAATCATATTACTAGCTAGGTGAATCATGACATACGATTTCTAAGAGTTCCTTCAGAGTCTGTTAATTTATTTGTACATAATATAGTTATGCAACTTGAAATTTATGAGTTTTATCATAATTAAACGATATTTTCAATTTCATTAGGTTGTTTAATAACTTAATCCGATTTAGGAATTAATCTTAGGCTTGGAACATAATCAAACTCGAATTTAAGGGAGACAGATTCGAATCACACATCATTCGAATCTATAGATTCGAACTACTTTGATTCGAGACACCTACCTAGACTCGAAGCTCCCTAGATTCGAACTCATTCACAGATTCGAAGGCCAACAATAGATTCAAAGTGTTCATAGACTCGAAGGCATCCTCAGATTCGAAATTCACAATACATTCGAGGCATATTTCGAATCTAGGGGGGGTTAGATTCGAATTCAACTAATTTCGAGTCTAATCATGGATTTTCGAATCTGTTCTACATGTTCAACGATTTTCCAGGTTTTATCAACTAAATATGAACATATATGATAGAGAAATGGTTACTAACCTTCGTCCAAGATATATCCTTCGATTAGAGGTGATTTCCAAGCAAAAACAAGTCCTAAACGGGAGCAAATCAGCTTCAAATGAAGGAGATATGAGCAAATTCGAATTTGCTCAACAAAACCGAACTAAAGTCAGAAAAAGGGTCGATTTTTACCTTAAATCCGGACGAAATCTAACATGCAATGATAGATTCGTGTAGAGCTCGACGATCTCTAACCGATGGCGTATAAATCACGAGAATCCGACGGTTCGATTAGGAGAAAAGCTAGAGAGAAGGTGAAGTCTTAGAGAGAGAGAGAGAGAGTTTCAATTTGCTAAACTATGAAAATGAGGAGGGAAGGCTCTATTTATAGAAAATAGAGAAAAAATCAGATTTTCTACTGAATTTCTGGAACTGACCAACTTTTATTCATTTTAATCAATTTTTCACGTCTTTAATTTGTCATTTAGCTGAATTTTAATTTATTATCTTTATTTCAGCTAATTTTGGGCAACTTTTCATAATTTATTATAACTTAATATAATTAATTATTACAGATTCATATTTTCGGTTACTTACTAATATTTGGATTAAAATTGTTTTATTATCCAAAGTCTGATGCTGTAATTTATATTTAATAAATTACGGGCTGTTACACCTAAGGGCTTCTCAAGATCTCTAATATCAAACTTCTGAAGTGCACCTACATGTCACTCGTGCTCGGTCTTGAACACAAAAGTTTTTGATTTGAACGCTCGTAAAGTTGACTTTTGTTTCATCTTCTCATCTATGTGAGATGCTCTTCAACCTCAACACCTGTGATATCGATATACAAGACATATGTATCTATATACATCATTAGTCGTTATGTTATAAACAGGAAAAATTTCTTCTCACAGATAAAAATATTTTAAAGTCTAATTTTTTACGTTTGATATTTTCGTATTTAATGTCTACGATGATTTGAAAAATGTACGTTATTGAAAAACTATACCCGACATAAAATTCATTCCATCGAGTACGGCCGGTAGTACCAAGTCAAGATTATTTCTTGCCTACGTACAAGTTATTATTTTTGGACCAACTTTATGATTTACATTCATACCCTACAAATAAAATTGAAGAAACTTAGAAATTTGGATTTATTAATTAGTCAAAGAAGGTACAAATGCTATATATTATGCAAATATTAATACATATTATTTATTTTCTTTGAATAGCCATCGAAAAATAATTAAAATAAATGTAAATAGCTTAATTTCACTTGTATATAATGTTACCATTTATTTAACAAAAAAGTTTACATATTTCTGCAAAGTGTCTGTACGTCCTCCTACACCTTAACAAGGTTAGTGATATATTATCAGCGCCGGCCCCAAGGGTGCCCAAAAATGACGATCGTCCAGAGCCCAACATTTCATAAAGCCTCTAATTTTATAAGTTCTGAATTTAAATAAAGTACACTTTTTTTTAAACTTATAGATAGAGAGAAAATAAAAAGTATGTTTGTATAGATACATGTATATATGTGTGTGTAAATATGTATGTGTAGGACCTTATTATACGTTTACACCCGGGCCCAAAAAATCAATTGAACGACCTTGTATATTACTAGTAGAAACAACTTAAAAATTAAAATCATAACTAAATTTCGTAATAAATTAAATTGTTGCATGTGGTCACACCTTATATATTAATTGCTCGAAATCGATCTAACATCAAATAATGACATCAAAAAGTTATATTTAGTTGTCAAAACTATGTCTTTTTTAATTGAAGAGAAAGAAAATGAACAAAAGAGAGGAAAAGAAAACTAAAACGAAATAACAAATAATGAAATATACTGTGTAATTTTTCTTTCATTATTTTTTCCATTTCTCGCCTTATCAAAGTTTAGAAGTGACAAAGAATTTTGTTTCCTTCAAAGTTTAGAAGTGACAAATAATAGATAAGAGTTGATACTTAATCCCCCTTCATACCAGATGCTCGATTACCACAAATAGGTAAATATCGGTCCGAGGATGTTTATTATCATGTTTTTAACTTGATTTCACGTTCTTGGAAATTTTGATCGAAAGGCCGAGGGGTAGAGAGAGTTGAATAGAGAGAAAGTGATCGAGAGTATTAGCATATATTTTGATCTGCACACAAATAAAAGATGATGCTATGAGGGTTTTGATGCTTATATCCTCTGCACTTATATTCAAAAGCTTAAATGTTTAACCATTTACACTTAAATTTTCCTTTCATTTAACTTTTAAGGTATAAACAGGGGTGTTTATAAAAATCCGGATCCGAGCATCCGTAATAAAATTCCAAAAACTGATTCGAAACTATCCGAAGTTTTGGATTCGGATAGTAAAATTGCAAATTTTCAGATATTCGGATAATCCGATATCCGAAAATCCAAAAAAAATTATTTTTTAATTAAATTTTTTATATCTTTAGTATTAATTATTTACATAATATTTGAGTGTTTATTATTATTCTAATGTATATTTTTGAGTTTTATCTTGATATTATAGATTATTAACTAATATTTTATATAATTTAGTTTTTTTAAATCTTTTTAGTCGGTTTGAGTAAAATAATTCCGGATACATTTATTTTGTGATATATTTATCTTTAATTTGTATTTGTATATATGAATTTATATTTTAGATATTTAAAATTTGATTTAATTTTAAAAAAATTAAAAATATGAATTTTCGGATATTCGGATAATTCGATATCCGAATCCGAAATTTCGGATATCCAAAATTTCAGATTCTGATAGCAAAATTCACTATCCGAAATTTCGGATATCCGAAATTCGGATATCCGGTTTTGAACACCTCTAGTATAAACTTAACATTCCATTTCACTTGATTAATCAAATGCTCAACTATGATCTCCCAAAATAATAAAAGGTACCCCGCAAACATATATTAGCAACAAAGTTTACTTAAAACATCTTTATTACATTATCAGAAGCTTAAAAAATTAATACTAAATTAAGACTTAACATGTTACACATATGATATAGCCACATCATGTGAAACAGATGAAATATAAATGACTAATAATTTCTAAAATATATGAAATTATGAAATTTATATTTTGGATATTGAATTACTGACTTCGAGAATTTAAGAAATTTATTTTTATGAGCAAAATAGATGATTAACACATTTGTTTATGTTTAGTTTAGTAAAATAACTTCTTTTTACTTTTTAATTGTCCTAATTTAAGATAGAGACTGAATCAAAATGATAAGATTCTATAATAGATTTTAAAAATGTGATTTAAGATTATGGCTTGAAGATCCTATTCAGAATTTACATGTTATAAAAACCGAAGCGAATCCTTGTTAACTGAGAAAACCGAACCAATTGTACACCGTTAATTGGTTCAATTTTTGAATTTTGATTTATCGATCGATTATATCGGTTCAATTTTAATTTTAATGGTTAACCGTCCCATTATTAATCAAACCACCTATTTTAACTGAAATATTGTTTTATTATCTTTGTGTTATTGTTTAATTTAAAGGTTTAAAGATCGAATGTTTTCATTTATATAATATTTTTTAATAATATATCAAGTTTTGGTGTTAGAATCTTGAACACTTTTTTGTAATTTATTTTTAAAGTGTAAAAAAAACATGTATTAGACACATATTGAACAACATTTAATAATATTATGACTTTTCAAAGAGGAAAAAAAGTTGTATATCGGTCCATTTGCGGCTACCCAATTTAACTGATAATTAGAACCGTCTCATTTATTTTTAACCGATAATTGAACCCAAATTAACTGAAATCGAATGAGCGAGATATTTAATCAACCGATTGTTTCGAGTTTACGAAATATTAACAAGCATGCAATTTTACCTATGTATTTAACCAAATTTTAATATATTTGTTTCCTTGTTTTGAAGTAAACATAATTATTAACCAAAAAATTAAATTTGTATAAAATGTTTATATTTATTATTTTTACAACTTTTCTTTAATAAAATGATCAACAAGGGAATCCTAAGGGGCCGTTTGGTTCACAGAATCTGATGGAATTGGAATGAAAATTTCATTCCGATGTGCTGTTTGGCAGTAAAAAGAAATGGAATGAAGATTCCTTTTCTTAAAAAAAAAACGCCACTTTTAAAGGAATTTATTTTCCTTGGTTTAGTGCCATGGAATTTAAATTCCATTCCAAAGATTTTAATAGTTCTATAACCAAACCCTAGACTTCATTTTCACCGGCCTCCATTTCTATTCCGACAGATTCCATTCCTTCCAGAATTTCATTCATTGACAGATTCCATTCCAGGAATAAACATTTTGCGAACCAAACGCCGCCTAAGTAGGGATGATTCCAGTCTAAGACCGGTATCAAACCGAACGTACAAAAAGTTTCTGAAAACATACTACTAGGATCAATAACCAAAGCTTTATAGAAATTTGATACCAGTATGATATTATCATATGTTTTAACTAAAATGAAAAAATACCAAACCTATGGTTTCGATTCCAAAATCAGGTTAAAAGCAAGAACCAAGTATCGAACTGGGACCCAATCTAACTCGGTACCAATACGATCCGGATTTGGATTCGGTTTTAAAAAATGGGTTATAAATGTCATCCCGCGTCCAAATGGATTTATGGTTTTGGGAGATTTCACCCACTTTGAAGGAGGCAAGGAGCTATGTAGGGTGTACCAATTGGAAAGTGTGTTCTTGACCTTATTTACTTTTTTTTTCCTTCATTGATATGGGGAACATCATGGATTCTTGCGACTTATCGTAACCCATCTCACCTACTTTCTTTTCTTTGACCATTCTCTCTCTAAAACCCCTCTTTCTCTCTCTACAATTCAATACAAACTAACTTCAATGACTATTTTAATTTCTCATATACCACCTCTATGCATTTGACCTATAAATATTTATCTTATGATTGGACAAAAGGGTGTAAACAAATAACTATAATGATGAGTTATGAAAAAAGACATATTTTAGGTCAATTATAAGATGTAGATGTGATGCATGAAGCAACACCCAACTTCAATTGCCTATATAGATGCACACGTTTACCCAAAAGGAGAAACCTTTTTGCATTATACAATACACCCCGATTCCAAGCAGCGTATTTGGTATTCCACATGCTCTGCCTTTGAAATATCATCGTGCAATTGGGTTTCATTTATTTTGTTCACATATACATATACCTCAAAACCTAAATCAAAATCAAATTCAGACCCCTCCTTTTGAAAACGTCTTGTTTCAAGTCAAGCATTTCCGCAAAATCAAAAAAAAAAAAAATATATTTGCAAAGTTTTTCTTTCTCTTCCAATGACTTGCTTGAATTTATCCCTTTTTTCACGGTGGCTTCTTTTATAAATAGGGGGAAAGAGGGAGATTGGTCATTATCACCTAATCAGTTATTCACTATCGAGCAAAAAATATACAGAATTTGAAATCTTTAATTGCAGCCCAGAAATCAAGACGGTCAGAAGAGGTCTCTTGATTGAAGCTGACCGGTTCATTTACAAGAGTTTCAATGTATGTTTTTTATATTTTGCTAAATTTCCTTTTTGGGTTTGGATTAGCATGATTGATTTTGTAATGGGCTTCTTTGGAATCTGGTTTTTATGATCTGGTGCTAGATTCTTGTCATTTCTTAAGCATTTTTTTCATACTCACAATGAAGAACATTGAGTATTTTGCTTTGGTGGGGTTTGAACTTGGTGTAGTTATGTACTTATATTCACTCTTGATGAAGAACACTGTGTGTTTTATGTGTTTCTGTGTGTTTTTCTGCTTGGTGTAATTATTATTCACTCATTATGAAGAATACTTCCCCTTCAGGTGGGGCTTGAATTTGGTGTGATTATTGATAAGGGTTTACAACCATTACATAATTTAGACAAAAAAGGTTTGTGCTTTTGTGAAATTTTCAATCAGTTTTGGCATTTGCACTTGGCATCTTCTTCTTGAATATTATATCAATAATTCAATATTTATCAAACTTTTCATGGCATTTTTAATATTAAATCTCTTGAATTTACATAAACTTCTTTTTTTTTTTTTTTTTTTTGCAGAAATCTTGAATTTTGTTATGGGTTTGTCCTTATCACTGTTATCATCATCCTGGGAAGAAATATTGAACCATAGTTTCCTAATCTTGCCTTATGAACTTAATCTCGGATCACGAACTGATAGTTTTGAGAAACCTGAATCAGAAACAATATCCAAAAAGCCCGAAGATTTGTGTGTTGATTTGAGTAGAAAAAATTCAATCAATTTGAAGAACTGTGAACCCTTAAAGATTATGCTTGAAACCACACTTTCTTTCAAGAATCTTGTTCAAGATTTCAAGAAACCAGAACCCGACAATTCAAATCTTAAATCTGGCCAATTATCCTCTCCCGGATCAACCATCTTCTTTTCGCCTCGACCAGTTAGTGAACTCAATGCTGCGGCTACTACAGTTCAGAAGATATACAAGAGTTATCGAACACGAAGAAACTTAGCGGATTGTGCAGTTGTGGTTGAGGAGTTATGGTTAGTTTTGGTCTCATACTATACACACTTTTGGAAATGAAATATCGCTTGACTTTTTGACCATGTAACTCCTTTTCTTGGATGGTTCTTAAGTTTAATTTTCTGAATTGGGGTGATGTATCAGGTGGAAAGCTTTGGATTTTGCAGCCTTGGATCGGAGTTCGGTTTCATTTTTCAATCTTGAAAAACCCGAAACCGCGATTTCACGATGGGCCAGGGCTCGGACTAGAGCTGCTAAAGTAGGAAAGGGTCTGTCAAAGAATGAAAAAGCTCAAAAACTAGCCTTGCAACACTGGCTTGAAGCTGTGAGTACTTTCCTACAATATCATATGATTTGGTGAAAACTAGGATCCTAGATATGCAAATTTTCAGGATTTCTTGAAATGTTATTATTCATCGTGAAAATCTAAGGTAAATTTAGTAAAATAAAAGTTTTAGCTCAAAAAAAGAATGTTTAAAAGTCATGAACATAACATAACATAACTCAATTGGTTAACACTTCGTTTTCTTTAAATTTTTTTTCAAAAATTTTGATCTATTATTTCAATAACAGGATACATATTCAATATTTAATTGTCTATGTATTAGTTAAACATTTTGACCGGTCAAACAGACCCTGTTTGACCACCCAACCTACTTGACATGCCCATTTTGTTGTGGAATTTATTCTTTTTACATGTGATTTTCTAAATTGATCGTAGGATCGTAAATCTTCACGTTATTCACAGATTCAAACTCAATAACGATATAAAATTCACTCTCAAACAACCGAATGCTTGTATTCGACTTGCTTTAAACTTGAGAGCACAATTATAAATGAGCAAGATGAAACTTCACAAATGAACTCCTCTAAGCAAAATTCTGCTTTTATGCCTCCCTAACTTAACTTTACAACTTTTACACTTTAAGTCCTTGTACTTTGCAGTTACATGAAATATTGTTTTAAATTCTAACATGTTCTTTGGGTTTACGAAAGACCATGTTCAACTTTCCCTCAAAATCCCTCTTTGGTCCTTTGCAGATCGACCCACGCCATCGCTATGGTCATAATTTGCATATTTACTATGATCTTTGGTTCAAAAGCGAAAGCAGTCAACCTTTCTTCTATTGGTAAGTTTCCGCCACGATACTAAGGGGGCGTTTGGTTCGCTGGAATCTGATGGAATGGAATGGAATCTGTCAAAGGAATGGAATTCTGGAAGGAATGTAATCTGTCTGAATTTTAAATACTATAGTTTGTGGCTGCTAGGGTTGAGGATGAGAAGAGCGGTTATTAAAAGAAAAGGTTTGGGAATGGAATTTAAATTCCTTACATTTTGCCATGGAATGTTCATTCCTTCATTCCTTCAAAAGGGGGGATTTTTTTTTTTAAATTTGGAATGGTCATTCCATTCCTTTGGATTACCAAACAAACCATCAGAATGAAAAATTTATTCCTTTTCCGCCAGATTCCATCAAATTCCAGCGAACCAAACGCCCCCTAACATTTTTGATGGTCACCAAATGTAAAGTTCTGAAGCATAGTTTTAGACATGGTGCATCTATTTTATGCAGAACTTAGTATCGATATTAACATGGAGTGTAATATTTATGCTCACAAGATCCTTATGATGTTCTGTTTTTGGAAATATGAAGGTTGGATGTTGGAGATGGAAAAGAAATAAACCTTGAAAAATGCCCGAGAGTCCGATTACAACGACAATGCATCAAATATTTAGGCCCCGTAAGTTTTTATTTTCTTTTGCTTTTTTGTTTTCATAAAGCTACATTTTTATTCGATTAAATGTTTTTAAATGATCTTTGATTAAATAGAACGAAAGGGAGTCATACGAAGTGATTGTTGAAGATGGGAAGCTCGTCTACAGACAAAGCGGCCAGCTTTTGGAAACAATCGATGGTTCTAAATGGATCTTTGTTCTTAGCACATCGAAGAACTTGTATGTTGGGCAGAAACAGAAAGGCTTGTTTCAGCATTCGAGTTTTCTATCTGGTGGTGCCACAACTGCTGCCGGAAGATTAGTCGCCCATGGTGGTATTCTCGAGGTACAAAAGTCCGCTAGACATACTCACTTTGTGCTTCAGCATAAAAAGTTTCGATTTTTAAGTGTTTGTCATTTGTTTTTCAGGCTATTTGGCCTTACAGTGGTCACTACCTCCCAACTGAAGAAAACTTTAGGGACTTTATTTGCTTCTTGGAGGAAAACCATGTTGATCTCACAAATGTTAAGGTACGCATTGCGCTTAGTGCATCATTAACTTGTACATCAACACATCGATGAGTTGTACCATACCCGTGTCATGTTCGGTTTTCTAAATTACTAGCATTTGATGATTGCAGAGATGTTCTGTCGATGACGACGATGTGGGCTTTTCGTTTAAGGTCACCCAACCCGAAACAAAGCCCAAACCAATAATCATTCCGCATATAAGGCCACAAGACATTCTACATACACCTATTAATACAGACCGTACAGTCACAACGAATTTTGTTCATAGTCAAACCGACTCTCCAATTTCATCCCGTGTTCAAGAAGCTAACCGAATGTCATGCAAGTGGACTTCAGGAACCGGGCCACGTATTGGCTGTGTTCGGGACTACCCAACCGAGCTACAATTCCGTGCCCTTGAACAAGTAAACTTATCTCCTCGTATAGTTCCAGCGAACTTCGGGCCCATCCCATCACCCAGACCGGGCCTGAATCTCAGGCTCTCCCCTAGGATTTCATACATGGGACTTCCTAGTCCCAGAACCTCGATCGCTACTACCAGCTAAGCTAACCGTTGCGATTCAAGTTTTCCGAGTTTGACTTTTACAGATTAAAAAAGTCTTTGTGGTCACTGTGGAAATGTTATAGACGCATGGACTTTGCTGTCTGATCTTTATTTTATTTTTTTTCATTTATTTATTTAGAAATGTAGTTAATTGTTCATGCATAGTTTAGAGTTGTACCCCAGTTTTGATCACTGCACTTCTTATGGCAGTTGGGTTTGTACCTTGTTAGTTGATTTCTTGATTGGTTCATATCTTTTGTAAAGAAATTAAAGATCTTTTTTTTATTCCTTTTTTTAAATAATAAGAATGCATACTTTCACGTTTAATTCAATGCATGTATGGTCGGCACGTTTGGTACATGTGTCACAATTTCAAAAGATTTCTTTTTTTTCTCAGATTCTTCAGTTCCCAACTTCCCATTTCCCTCGTGTGACTGTTCTCCATCTCCATTGCTTTTGTCCCTTTTACTTCATCACCATTATATAATTGAAGATTATTGCCCCACATGGGTGGACTCCAGGACTCTACTCTAAGTTGGGATTCCAGTGGACTTGAATCATATATATAGGAGTAAGTTCAATGGAGAACCTATATGCATAAAAAAACTTTGAAAAACCTTTATGCACCACCACAAATGCATCACAATTATCGCGTGATGCATCATTATTTCCACACGATGCATTACGATATTCTACCGATGCATTGTAGTTCTCCAATGTTCTTCGATGCATAGAGGTTTTCCATTGAACCCACCCCTATATATATATATATATAGCTTTCCTTTACTAAGCTTACGTTTTTTCGATAAATACAACATAGCCATGGCTTTTACAGCTTTTTCTCCTCCATTGAGAAACCAATCCATCATAACATCATTATATCAGAGCTAGCGTTTCGTATGGATTTGCAGTACAAAGTAATAGTAACATCTTCATGGCTTTTATTTCACTCGATGTTTTGTCTTTCTTTAAACACTCACCCCAGCCATCATATGCACTATTCGCCTCAGTATGCTATACTTTATATATTCACAATGAACAATATCTCTACTTTACTTGATCCGAGCAAGTGGTTCTACGTCATTTTCTAATAGATGCACAAGGCAGTTTTTCTGATTTCTTGAACATGTTGAATGCTTAATTTGGTGGTTCAAAACCTCCCTACCTCGGTGGTTTTGAGGTATGTTTCGTTGAAACAGAAAGGCGTGTTTGAGCATTCGAGTTTTCTAGCTGCTGGTGTGAGTGTGAGTGTGCGTGCGACAACGGCTGCCGGAAGAGTAATCATGTTATCTTGATCTTATAAAGACACAAATGTTAAAGACACGCATGACATTCCGTGCGTGCTGATTAAGTTAAAAATTGCCATCTCCTTTTACATTAAATAAAAAAATTCAAATGCAATAGAAATATAAGTTCTAATTTAAACATTGAACGACAAGAAGAAAAAAAAGTCCAATATAGCTAAATTAAACATTGGACGATATAAAAGTCCAATCATACTATATTTTATACTTGTAAAAGGTAATGACTTTTAAAAATGGTAATATTTGTCTTTATTGGTTGATCATATTTTTCTTTATACTGTTTACCATCCCTTTATCACTCTAGTCATATTACCATAAGATTTTAGGGTCACAACTTTTTTTTGAATAGCAAAATTCATATAAAACCAGAAAATACAAGCAACCCACCAACACTTTTTACAAGATATTAATTAAAAAAGGGATGATGAGAAGGAAAAAGCAACTACTATCGCTATACAACACAAGCAAGATGAGCTAAAATACAAAAGAAACACAACTAGCACCAACGAAAACGATCTAAAACCCAACAAACATGCAAAAATTAGCCACACTCTATTGGATCACAAAGCCAACAAGGCCACGACAAGCAATTCGATTTAAGCTACTTCGAGATCTAATAGAAAGAGAGATTTTGAATTTCGAACATAACATCTGATCTAACAAGAGGGCCAGAAAACACCATTTGATTACGAATGTTCCACAACTGATGAAAGCAGATCCTGACCGACGCCTACAAAAGCCTAAATTGAATGGAAGAAGTGCCAATAGGAGCACTCCACCTAATCAAACCTTCATGAGAGAAGGAATCATTCCACGGTACACCCCACCATCTGAAGAACGGAGACCATATGGATTTTGTCACATGACATCGAAACAGATAGTGATCAATAGTTTCGACCTCATTCCCACATAGTGGACGTAGAATCGAATGCAACACGATCTACAAGTGCCTTCCTAATCAGAATTCCTCCAAGCAAGACTCGCCAAATGAAGATGCACACCTTCTTAGGAAGTGATTTAATCCATAAGGTTGGTGTAAGAGCCGACGTGAGCAATTTGACTTCAATGATCTTCCGAAAACTTGCCACAGAGAACGAACCATCAATAGCCAAAGACCACACCACACACAATCCTATTGCGAAGAAAGACACACAGAGGAGCGGAAAAGTCGCCGAAGATCTTCCAATTCTGCCATCGCTCGACCTCTCACCTATCACACACCCTGACCTATCACACGATTAGGGGTGTAAACGAGCCAAGCCGAGCCCGTTTAAGCTCGAGCACAGCTCGTTTAAAAGTACTAGGCTCGAGCTCGAGCTCGGCTCGTTTCGAGCTTCATATGTAAAGCTTGAGCTCGACTCGTGAATAATTTTCCAAGCTCGAGCTCGGCACGGGGTCGACTCGTATATTATATATTTTAATTTTTTAGTTAATTTTTAAATAATCTTTTAATATTATATATATAACTTGTTATTTTAATATATTTATATTTATTTAATCCATATATTATATATTTATTAATTAAAAAATATATTTATATATAGGCTCGTTTAGGCTCGCGAGCTCGATATGTGAAGCTCAGGCTCAAGCTCGTTTATTAAACGAGCTCGAATTTCGGCTCGGGCTCGTTTAATTCGAGCTTTTAGCGAGTCGAGCTAGAGTAGCTCGACTCATTTACACCCTTACACACGATCCTTCGAAAACTCCCACTATCACCTATGTCAAACCTATCACACACCCTGACCAGAAAATCACGCTCTATACTAAAAAGTCATGGAAACAAATTCTTAAGCCTAGACCAAACAACCCACAAGTCCTCCCAAAACTTACAAATGTGACCATCCCCAACTTTGATTTCGAAAGACCCCCCGAAGATTGATATCAAACCGCTCAAGATGATAATTGATACCTATTATACCCTTCCAAACACTACTAGAACCCGTGAAGCCACTAACTCTTTCCTCAAGAAGCCCATTAACCCCATGAATACACACAATGATCCTAGCCCAAAGCGAATCCCTCTCAATCCTAGCTCTTCACCACCATTTCCAAGTAACTCAATATTTAATGTTCGTAGGCTGCCCAAATTAAGCCCTCCCGAAAGAAAATCAATAAGAACAAGGTCCCATTTAACCCATGACATTTTGCAATTGAAAAGAGACTCTCCAGACCCGCACCCATCCCAAAAGAAAGATTTCCTCACCCTCTCAAGAATATGAAGCACACAGTGCAGGCGCCCAAAAAAATGGAAAAGTAGTAGAGGGGAAAACTTCCCAAAACAGATTTACCCAATGTAGTACGACCTCCAATGAATATCAACTTGCATTCCAACCTGAGAGCCTCGAGGAAAATTAATCAATGATGGAGTTCCAACTGCAAACCTTGGACATATTTGCGCCCAGAGGAATGCCGAGATATGAAGAAGGCAGTGAACACTCACAGCATGAAAACACAATTAGCGACAAATTCGATGTTCGATTTTGGCACCCCCAATCCAAACAATTTGTTTTTACTAAAATTAATCTTTAGACCCAATGCTAACTCGAAGCATTTGAGAATACTTATTAAATTTGCAAGTATTTTCCTCTAACCATTCCCTAAAAAATATGGCATCGTCCACAAACTATAGATGTGAAAGACCAATCTTATCACGTCCAACTTGGACTCCTTTAAAAGAATCTGATGTTGCTGCTTGTATCATCGCATTATGTAAAGCCTCCATTGCTAATAAAAAGAAAAATGGCAACAATGGATCGCCTCAGACAAGCTCTTATCCAATTTGAAATGATACATGTATTAATCTTTTGTAAAATTTTCTTATATAACATTTTCTTCATCCTGAAATATATGAGTTTGTTTGTTTATAATTAAGAACCTCTGAAAATGATTTGAAGTCCGAATTTTAAATCTAAACTTTATTTAAACTGTTTGTTTAAATTCACATTTTAAAAAGGTTTTTATCCTTTAAGTGGGAGATTTTTATCAATTAAATAACAATATTGTCGTTAATTTAACTATAATATTTGGCGCACTATCTTCGACCAAACAATTCCCAATCATAGTCTTGCGGGTCGGATACAAATAAAAACTCCACGAATACTTTCTCACTCTAGATTAGCAAAAAAAAAAACAAAACTATCATCAGCAGAAGCCATGAAAGCTTGAAAAATCAGACCTTTTTAACCTCATCTCCTTCCACATCAATACAAGATAAAAAAACCAGTTGAGCAATCAAGGAATCCAGGTAATACAAGCTAGGGTTTCGATTCAACTCATACAGTAATCCTTACTTAAAATTAGTAATTGGTATAGATAGTGTCACTATTATTGTCATAGTTCCATGATGTTTGTGCTAAATCTTTACTGATTCCACAACTTCACCTTAGTTTGTATCCAAGCTAAAGTCGTTTGTTTGAAGTCTTTTTGTCTAACTGAGAAGCTTATAAAAGGTAGGTTTTGTTTTTCCCTAATTTTTTATTTTTCGGTATATAAAAAGGACAAAAAGATTTCTGGAAATCTATAATTGCTAAACACATCTATACAACGCATCTTTTGATCTTAATTTTATAAAATGAAGTTAAAAAAGAATCTTTAGTTAGGTATTTGCTACATCTAGTGTTGATCTGTTCTTCATTTCTCAAATCCCTATTTTATTTCATTTATAGACATATGGTTAAGATAATTTGTTCTACTCTTTGTTACACCAAAGAGTTTTCATATATACCATGAAATTGTTAATAGTTTTTATAAAGCATAGATTACCCTGCACCATTTTTCTCAATATAAATGTGTTGCCACTAATAGTAGTTCCTATAGGTTTGTTTATATAAATTTTAGGAACTCCCAATGGAGAATGTGGGTGGCAAGTGGACTTCAGGAACCGGGCCACGTATCGCCTGCGTTCGGGATTACCCAACCGAGCTACAATTCCGTGCCCTTGAACAAATCAATTGTTTGGAGAAACCCGAATCAGAAATCATATCCAGAGAGCCCCAAGATTCGTGTATTGATCTAAGTTGTAAGAATTCCAAGATTATGCTTTAAACCACACTTCCTTTCAAGAATCCTGTTCAATATTTTAAGCGATCAGATCCTAACATCTCAAATCTTAACTCCTCTCATTTGGCTTCTCCCGGATCAACTATTGTTATTTCGCCTCAAGCCATAAGTGAGCACAATGCTGCAGCTACTACAATTCAGAGAATATACAGGAGTTATCGAACACGAAGAAACTTAGCGGATTCTGCTGTTGTTGTTGAGAAGTTATGGTTAGTTTTGGTCTCATCTGTTATACATTGCTTTGGTTTCTAATAAAAAACTAGCTACAGTTTTGACTTCTTTTGACCATGTAACTTAGTTTGATTTTCTGAACTGGTGATGTATTGTAGGTGGCAGGCTTTGGATTTTGCAGCCTTGGATCTGAGTTCGGTTTCGTTATTGGATGCTGAAAAACCCAACACTGCAATTTCACGGTGGGCTACGGCTCAGACTAGAGCTGCTAAAGTGGGAAAGGGTCTAACCAAGAGTGAAAAGGCTCAAAAACTAGCCTTGCAACATTGGCTTGAAGCTGTAAGTACTTTCCCCAAGTCTATCATATGATTTGGTGTGAAATATATGATGCTACATATATGCAATTATCAAGATGTGTTGAAATGTTACTTTTTTACATGCAATTTGCTTTTGGTTTACGAAAGACGCTTAAATCGAAGTCCTTCTTTGGCTGCTTGCAGATTGACCCACGCCATCGCTATGGTCATAACTTGCACATTTACTATGATCTCTGGTTCGAAAGCGCAAGCACTCAACCTTTCTTTTACTGGTAAGTTTCCATCCAAATGTTCAAAGTTTTAAAGAATATTTTTGGAAATATTCAGAAGATCCTATAATGTTCTGTTTTTGGAAATATGAAGGTTGGATATTGGAGAAGGTAAAGATTATGACCCTGAAAAATGCCCGAGGTCCAAGTTACAACGACAATGCATCAAATATTTAGGCCCCGTCAGTTTCTCTAATGCTTTATTCTTTTCATAAAGGTACATTTTTCTTCAATAAATGTTTTAAAATAAAAGATCTTTGATTAAACAGAACGAAAGGGAATCATACGAAGTGATTTTTGAAAATGGGAAGCTCATCTACCGACAAAGCGGCTTGCTTTTGGAAACGACAAAGGATTCAAAATGGATCTTTGTTCTTAGCACATCGAAGAACTTGTACGTTGGGAAGAAACAGAAAGGCTTGTTTATGCATTCGAGTTTTCTAGCTGGTGGTGCAATAATGGCTGCCGGAAGATTAGTTTCCCACGGTGGTGTTCTTCAGGTGCAAGCTAGTCTGCTAGACATACTCACTTTGTGCTTCAGCATTCAAAAAGTTTCGATTTTTAAGTGTTTGTCATTTGTTTTTCAGGCTCTTTGGCCTTACAGTGGTCACTACCTCCCAACAGAAGAAAACTTCAGGGAATTTATTAGCTTCTTGGAGGAAAACCATGTTGATCTCACAAACGTTAAGAAGGTACACTTGAGATGCCATGAATTATTAATTTGTAAATCGGGGCTTTGGGAATTAGACCGTAATTATATGAAACTTATTTTAGAGAACTTAAAAAGTTCCATCGATCATTTTATTTTCAAGGGTTATAGTATCCACTTTTGTTCCGTAAATTTTGTAACAAATCATTCAGTTTTTGCATCAAAGCTTATAACTTTTCTGGGCTTAAAGTAGGCTGAAAATTTGATTTTTCAAAATTTAATAAAAACCAATTAAGAGAATTGTTGATGGAGAAAGGAAGGTTTAAATATATAGGGCTGAAATTACCTTTGTCAATAACTCATTTACAGTTGACGGATGATACAATTTTGTTTTGTATAGTAAAAGGGTGTTTAGTTTTGTGTTATGAACGTGATTATTAGCTTATTTTGTTACAATAACGCAAGTAATTGGTTTAAAGTGTTTGGATTGCATACGTTAATAAGTGATTATTTGCATTTAGAGTTAATCCTACCATAATTTTTCATAAGTCAAAAAATGTAGCTTATTTGCTTAATAAGTGATTATTTGGTCATTTTACAAGTAAAAGCGCAAATCCAAACACTTTAAAAACTGATTATTTGAAGCTAAACCAAACACTACATTTCCAACAACACTTTGTTACCGCTATAATCTGATTATTAGTTTCCAAAACGCTACAACACTTTTTCAAACACAAATCCAAACACCCTCTAACACTGTAATATAGAAGTAGTAACAAAGATCAAGTGACTGTGTCCTATGTACGTACGGTGCATCAAGTTGATGAATAAGCGTTAACTTACCATGATTAAACAGATGTCGGTGGGAATGGAATTGGAATCATACGAATTGATCGTTGAAAATGGGAAGCTTGTCTACAGACAAAGCGGCTTGCTTTTGGAAACGACAGAGGATTCCAACTGGTTCTTTGTTCTTAGCACATCGAAGAAGTTGTATGTTGGGAAGAATGAAAAAGAGGTGTATGGGGAATCAGGTTATCTAGCTGGTGGTGCGACAATGGCAGCAGGAAGATTAGTCGCCCATGGCGGCATTCTTGAGGTACGATGCAATCTCCAAAGTTTAAAGTTTGGATTTTTAAGCGTGCATTTATCGTCATTTTGTTTTCAGGCGATTTGGCCTTACAGCGGTCACGTGGACCTCCCAACAGAAGAAAACTACATGGAGTTTATGAGCTTCCTGGTGAAAAACCATGTTGATCTCACAAATGTTAAGATACGCATGACATTTCGTGCCCTATTAATCTGTACATCCAAGCTTCTATAGTATGAAACTTTTTTTTTTATTTTAAATATCATAGCTATTATTTGAAGAGTTAAATATCTAATTAATACGATAAATAAAAGGGTTTGTTACGAAAAAAACCAACATGTTTTCACGGTATTTGCGTTTTCGTACATCAATGTTAGTTTTTTAGTTTTGTGAAATTTGACTATTAGACCTCAGTTTTAATTATTAAACCGCGGTTTTAGAGACTGAAAAACCAGGTTCTAATATCCATTTTTCACTAGACCAAAAAGGAAAAAAATTAACTTGAGGACTTTTATTGAAAAAAAAAAAAACACGGAGAGACGAAAACGTAAAAAACGTGAAAACATGTTGGTTTATTTAATAATAAACCCTAAATAAAACTAGATTAAGTTAACCCTAAATATTACCATAATCATACATTAAGAATCAGGTTCGTTCCGTGGATTTCAGGGTCTTGTGTTATAAGTTTAAAATGAGACCCTTTAAATATAAATAATTTAAATATATTAATAATACTATAATTAAATACCAAAAAATGATACAAATGTAGCAAAATGTATTTATATATCTATATGACATCTGTTACAAAAAGAAGTGAGTTTGATGTTTTCATGTTAGCTTCAGAAAGGAACAAGGAAGTATCGGTAAGATGCTAACAAATCAAGGCCATGTGTTGTCTGTCGTCCTACCCATATTTGCCCCTTCAAAATCGGCCCTGTTAAGGATGAATCTGATAGAAAGATATCGTAAGCAATGATCATAGAAGATTTATATTGTTTTTTTCTACCATGAAGGTTAATAGTTCAATACATTACATTCCATTCCATTTTGTTTCTCAATTTATATTGTTATCAAGGGGACGTTTGGATTTTGAATAAGTTTAACAAGAGCAGATAAATCATTGGTTTAATGTTTTAGCGGTAAAAATATTGATTTGGTGTTATTGATTTTTTTGCACAGCAGAACTCACACACATCCATCTAATCCTACTCCTAAATCTACACTTTTTATCCTCAATGGGATCGAACTCACAACCTTGTGGTCTCCTCTAACACCTTGGTACCACTAGGCCAAAGACCCTCTGGTATTTGGTGTTATTGATGATGAGATTGGGAGTAATGAGAAATTGGGTGTTTGGTGGATTTTGTGTGCGATGGAGTTGAGTTTGGAACAAATTTTTGTAACTTTTACACGTCATGTCGTCATCAAAAACCATTTTAACTTGCATATGATTGAAGCACCCTTTTCTTTTCATGCTCATATACTATTTCCTTTTTAAAATCAGATAAAAACATACCATAGACACGTATTTTTATTTTTGTTTTCATTTATACGTATGTACGTATGTGTGTGGTTACCAATGATTATATGTATTTTTTTTCGAAAGGCGAATATTATAAAAGCAAAACGAAACCAAGCTACAAAGAGCTACCTCCAAGGTAGTGGCGGAATAAAAAATAAACTCGACCCACAAAAAGCTTACAACTCCAAGAGCTCCTATATTAAATGATTACATCAAAGGGATTGAGCAACCATTTGACCATTTATGCTAATTAATATGAAGGGAAGATTTTCTGTTTTCGAACCAAAACCCGGAACGACGTACTTCCGGAATAAGATCCTCTAGCTTGATCTTCTCGGTAGAATTTTGTTCCGTCATTTCCAAATTACCCATAAGGCCACCTCAACCACTCCTCTAAAAATCTTATTCCATTTTCGTTTCATTTCAGAGAAAAAAAGACTTTGATTTGAAATCGGTAAAAGACATTAATAATGCATCAGAAAGTTTCCACCAACTCTGAATTTTACGCCATCGCGAATTACCATTGAACTCCCAAAGAAACAATGATTGATGTCTTCTTGGGTTCGATCGCAAAGAACACAAGCAGAATAAGCTACAGAGATACCCTTTTTTTCTGGGACCACATTATTTAACAACCTCCAAACGTGAATGTTTACCTTGATCAGCACACACGAGCACCAAAAGCTTCGAGTACTTACCCCAATACCCCCGACAAATCGCATATGTAGAAGGCCTGAGAGTTTTTTAATTGAAATATTCCATTTGGAACCAAGTTCCATTTAATAACATCCTTGTCTGTCTTCTTTAGATCCCACGATGACAATAAGAATTCCAAATTTTTCAGCTCCTCGATTGCTCTTCCACGAATCTGAGATCTCCATTCCCAATTTCCAGTCCATATGCTATTAACAAGAAACCAACGATCCTTAAAGCATGTTTTTTTTTGTTTAGCTCAAGAGGATACAAGCGTGAGAATATATCTTTTAGAGAAGCACCTGAAGTTGGAACCGAAGACCAAAATTCTGCACATGAGCTCGCTGCAATAGATCTAACGAAGACAGATTGTAAACCAACACTCATGTTCTCAATCTGCTCATTCACCCTTGTGATATCGAACCAAAGACTTTTATCCAATCTGTTTTTATCATGTAAGTTGATATCTTTATAACACATTTGATATTTTCTACCAATAGTTAATTGTTTTATTAATTATAAATGAATTTCTTTATTTTAATAAAAGTTAAGATAGCTAGAAATATGTGTATTTCCGATATAGAAAGACAGAAGGGATGGAGAAAAAGAAATACTGATATGACGATGATATGGTCAGAAAGATGGAATTAATTTAAGTGATGTGAATATATTCCACCTCATTAAGGGGTTTGAACCTCAAACTACTTACGGAAGAACTTTCAAAATGACATTTCCATTGTTTTGGATCCTCAACTTACGTACACATCGTCAATGTCCATTATTGATTGCATATAGGACTGGCAAAAAGAAAAACTGTCACCAATAGAGAACCCAAAACTCAATCTTAAAACCCTCGATCTAAAGTTTACCAAAGAATGGGAAACACTTTAATTCTCGTCCCGATCTCATCTAATGTTATAATGTAAATTATTATGTTTATTTTATTTATAATTTAAGTTATTCACTACAATTTATATAAACTAGTCTATTAACTCATGTATTACATGGATTGATTGAAAAAAAATATTTATATAATAAAATATATTAAGATATATTTTCAATAATTATAATATATGAATTATACAAAAAAAAAATTGGTAAATCATAACTTTAAATATATATGTATCTAGAACATAATAACAATTAATGAAAAGTAATACTTGAAAAATGGTTACTTATTTATCAGTTACTAAATTTTAATTTAATAATTATTAATTACAAATTTTTATTTAATCTAGGGTTTATTATGAAAATACCAACATGTTTTCATGTTTTTTGCGTTTTCGTCTCTCCATGTTATTTTTTTCCATAAAAATCCTCAAGTTGTTCTTTTCTTTTTGCTTCAGTGAAATTTGAATATTAGAACTCACTTTTTCAGTTTTTTAAACCCGGTTCACATATTATAACCGGGATCTAATGTCCAACTTTCACTAAACCAAAAAGAAAAGAATAACTTAAGGTTTTTTATGGGAAAAATAACATGGAGGGACGAAAACGCAAAAAATGTGAAAACATGTTGGTTTTTTTCATAATAAACTCTTTAATTTATTAAATAACTTTATGTATTATTTAAACAAAAGATGATTTCTACTCTAGGATAATAGAAGAGAAAACAAAAGATTGATGCAGATAATATCATGTCAAAACTATTTTTTTGTTATATAGTAATATCTATAGATATATAAATTATAGTAATATTTTGAAATTGAATTTATATAGTTTTTTAATTCAGTTATAAAACTTAAATTTTATACATTGGCGTGTGGCCAAAAGGATGAAAGGAATCTGGCGAAAGTGAAAATGGGTTCCGTGGTAGTTGTACGGCTACGCGTGCATCCATCGAAAGCGTCTGCTTTTTGCCTTTCTTCTTACGATCCAAATGCTCAAAACCTGCATCTCCATGCCCATGGAGCCTCGTGTTGGTAATAAATTTCGTCTTGGACGTAAGATTGGCTGTGGATCCTTTGGAGAGATCCATTTAGGTTTCTTAATCTCTACCTTTAACCTTTCTCCTTATGCTATCTTATTACATTAATACTATTATGTATACATACTAGTATCAAGTTTCCAAAACAAAAAACTTCAACGCTACGTTATCTTTTGTAATTTCGTTTTCTGTTGAATTATATTTGTTTTTTGTTTTACAGGCACTAATGTTCAGACAAATGAAGAAGTTGCGATTAAGCTTGTGAGTTTACTTACTCTTTTTTTAATCATTTGCATATAACTTGTATTTTTTGTTAATGATGGTTGGTTCCTACTAGTTGTATTTGACAAAATAGGCGTAACTGTTCTGAATCATTTACGTTTTCATATTTAGGTTTATTGAAATGGATTAGTTGGTTGTTTGTTTCATTGTGGTGTTAGACTTTTTAAGCATTTTTTCATATATCTTGACGAGTTTACTCTTCAGATGCATTTCTGAAGCAACAGATAAGAATTGTTTAATGTTTCAAAGTGTAGCTTAACATTAGCCGGGACTTTAGTGTCTGTATCAAGAAAGGATGGTTATATTAAAATGGGTGAATTAGGAATACCATGGCACTAATAGTCATATATGCAAGTTTTCATCTTTTAGGAAAATATCAAAATTGAAACGTTACCTTTATTTTACAATCAATGGACATTTTCTGTCATTGTAAGTAATGTTTAATTGTAAGGGTCATTAATTAGTCCAGATTTTCGTTGCCTTGGAAAATATGTTTTTGAATGGAGTCCTTGTTACTGTGAATCTGTGATATTGATTTCATATAACCATTTTTGGAAGTTACCTGAGGTTAGATGGGTTAATCATCTTCTTCTACTGCTATGGAATAGTTAACAGTTGATACACATGCAAAACATGATGATCTAGGTGGTTTCTGTAAAAAGAATTTACATGAATATTGAACCTATAGTATTGCATTCAGAACTACATTGATTGATGGTGTTTTTCAGTTATCTCTTAGAATTACTGCCCTTAGTTAGACCTAGCAATAGAAGTAAACTCTGTACCAAGTGAAAAAAATGCATGGTTAATTAAATTTGAAACCAATGGATTTGATTAAAGCAATTATCCAATGTGCAAAATGTGCGAGATACGTTACTAGGGTTAGAGAGACATGTGCAACCTAGAGTCTGACAATTAATACAGGAATATTATATCATGAATCATGGGATTATAAACAGGATAATTAGTGTGCCATGTAATGTAAGTTATGATTGGATTAACGAGCCAACCATTAAGATCCGTCATTCCGTCCATAAGCTAGTATTCATAATGGCAGTGGACCTTGTTTTATCATACATCAGGGCTAATATAAGATGGTCTTATTAGGCTTAAAAGGATGCCTTTTTTCCATTGTATACAGAAGTTGTGAATGCTTGCTGCTTGTTTCCTTCTTCATAATTTTATCATTAGAAGTTCTTCCCATCTTGTAAGCAAGTTAAGATGCATTCAAGACCTCTAGATCTAGTAGCGAGTCTAACCTTTTTCAGTGCTGGGATTGGAATTTTCTTTTAACACTGGAATGTTTCTCTTTCCAAAGGTGAAATTAATTTGGTTAAATAAATCTGTCAAAGAGCATATAGGTACTAGGTTGGTTTGCTTTGGTTCAATACAGGGCTTGTACTTAGTTGCTTATTGTTATCTGCACTAAGGTTTTTTTTTTTTTTTTTAAACTATAATCACATTTTCAGGAAAATGTCAAGACAAAGCATCCTCAGCTGTTGTACGAGTCAAAGTTATACAGGATTTTACAAGGAGGAAGTAAGTAGCTGGGCACTTATATGTATCGAATACTAGTCTATTCAGTTGTCATTCCCTATTATTGACTTATTCTGTTGATTATCACAATTGGATTATCGCAGCTGGGGTACCAAATGTGAGATGGTTCGGTGTGGAGGGTGACTATAATGTTCTAGTGATGGATCTGCTTGGACCTAGTCTTGAGGATTTATTCAATTTCTGTAGCAGGAGACTTTCTTTGAAGACGGTTCTTATGCTTGCAGATCAAATGGTAAGTGCCACCAATTTTATTTCTTCGAAGTTTTTGCATCTATTGTGACTAACTAAGTAAACTTTCTGAATTTCTAGCATCCACAGTGACTGATAAATGACTTGTTTCAGATCAATCGTATTGAATTTGTTCACTCCAAAGCATTTCTACATCGTGATATCAAGCCGGACAATTTTCTTATGGGCTTGGGACGCCGGGCAAACCAGGTGTCATAGCTGACCATCCATTGTTGCAGGAATATTGTACCCTAAGGATTATCTTGTAATATCGCTCTTTCACCTCATTGCAGGTCTACATCATCGACTTTGGTCTGGTAAAAAAATATAGGGACACCACAACTCACCAACACATCCCATACAGGTAAATTTCTTGACCACTTTGATCATTGCTCTAAGCATATTTGTACTATGACATTAATTAATGTCTGTCCATTACATATTCTTTTCAATCTTCCCTGCAATTAGCACAAACACCCTAATGTTACATGCATACACACCCATTGGACGTGAGTTGCATAGTTTCTTGCCATTAAGCTAGTGCATGAAATGTTTGGAGTGGTTGAATATACTGTATTTTGTACCTGAAGCAGGCAGTTGTAAGTCATAATAGTGTAACCTTTCTCTGGGTAATCTAACTGTCCATCTTTCACAAAGTCACTGGAAGATGATACCTTTCTTTCACACCCATAAGTGTCATGTTGTTTTATAGTTTTATGTCGTATGTAATTATTATTTTTACATATGTGGACTTTTCATTGACAAAGAATAAGGCTATATGTTTTCAATGAAGTTCATTGTTTTATTTTATTTAAGTTCAATCCTTTCAGAGGTATTCAGTGCCTGGTCATTGCTCTGCAGAGAGAATAAAACCTTGACTGGAACTGCCCGATATGCAAGCATGAATACTCACCTCGGCATTGGTACGTGTTGCTATATTTGCATAGATGATACTCTGTATTTTCTTATGAATATTAACCGTTTTCTGAATGGTAAAGAGCAAAGCAGGAGGGATGATTTGGAATCCCTAGGATACGTCCTTATGTATTTCTTAAGAGGAAGGTGACTTTAATAAACATAATCTCATCTCTTTCTTTCTCTCTCTCTCTCTCTATATCTCCCTCTCCCTCACACACACACAGAGAGATGCAAATGACATCTATCTTGTATTTGTCCAGTTTACCTTGGCAGGGCTTGAAAGCAGGGAATAAGAAACAGAAGTATGAGAAAATAAGTGAAAGAAAAGTTTCTACATCAATTGAGGTACTGCTCTCTGGGACCTGTGCTTTATTTATTTAAACTTCTATAGACCTGGCTCTATGAAGCATGAGTGCTAATCTCTTCTCTCAGGCCTTATGCCGTGGTTATCCAACAGAGTTTGCATCATACTTCCATTATTGTCGTTCGTTACGGTTTGAAGACAAACCAGATTATTCTTATCTTAAGCGAATTTTTCGTGACCTCTTTATCCGTGAAGGTTTGAACGTGCTCCTTCTAGTTATTAACAACATAAAGCTTCAAGGTATACCAGTGGTCATAATTTCTTTCACAGGGTTCCAGTTTGATTATGTTTTTGATTGGACAATATTGAAATATCAACAAACACAGATTGTAGCTCCTCCTATTCGTGGTCTTGTAAGTGATATGGCATGTATCGGTTTCTTAAGACTGATGTTAATACTTTTATCAATTGATGATGATTGTGCTCTCCTTTAGGATATGGGTGCTGGACCAAGCTCAGGAATACCCCCTGTTAGTCCTAATGGTGACAGGCAGACAGGTAAGTCTTTTATGTTGGTTTTGATTTCTTCTGGGACTTCTATTTTTATTTCTTTACCATAGTATTTGTTTAGCACACTCATCCTGCTGTTTATCATGAGTGTAAAGTCATTAAAATTTAAAATATATTCTTCCTGGTATTCATCGTGTTTTTATTCTAATTATATTGGCAGCGGAGAGGGGTTGTGTGGGGTGATTTGAGGTTTTGTTTTTTGTAACTTGTCCAGTTATTATATCTGATTAGGATTCAAGATCTGTATCATATCGTGGCTGCAAATTCCTCCCCTCTCACACACGTACACACACAAGCGCAATGTCTTTTTAGGATATATTGTTAACCCATCAGTCTGTTGTAGGTGAGGAAGCTGGGAAGATGACTGATTTATCACCAATGGATTCTTCTAGGCAGAGAAATTCAGTACAAGTGATGAATTCAGGGAGTCCATCCAAAGAGAAGACTCGAGTCACCAATGATTCAACAACTGCCAAAGATGCCATGGTGAGTTGTTTTAGCTGAATCATGATTAAAAGATGCGGATAATCTAATTAAAATTCTATAAATTAAGATATATGAAGTATGTAAATAGTTTCAAATTAAGATTTAATAAAGTATGGAAATAGTTTTAAATTAAGGGTGTGTTTGTTTTCAATTAAGAGAGTCTGAATTTGGTCTGAAAGTCTGAATTTCAGATCTTAACCTAATTTGTATTGTTTGTTTAAATTCAGACTTAAGAGGTTACAACCTCTAAATTTTCCTCTGAATTTTTAGAGAAAGAGACTAGTCTGAATTAAAATTCAGAGTGTCTTAATTTCATATTTGAAGGCCTCCTCTTAATTTCAGACATGGTTTTCAGACTTCAGACGTTTAACCTCTTAAAAAAACAAATATCACCTAAGATATAATGAAGTAATATTGATGTCCATATTCTTTAAATGAAATGTTGCAAATGTGTAGCTCTCAAGTGGAACCATGAGGCAAGATGCTCCTCGTGGTAACTGTGATGATGAAGGTCGCTCAAAGACGAATCCTGGAAACACTCTTAGACCATCAACCGGAGAGACAATGCTGAACAAGGGTATTCAGGGTCTACACTTGAATGATGAAGAAAGGGTTTGTTTATAACACTTTTTGCTTATGTTTTTGACCCATATAAAATGATCACTCAATGTGAAAGCTTTCGTCTGATAGTAGTTGTTAATACTTAATAGTCGATTGGTCAGTCAGGTCAGGAGATGATGGACAAGTGTAAATGAATGAATAGTTGTACCGAAATTAAACCCCAAGCTTCACATGATCCTGGCACAAACACAATTTAGTATCACATTCTTCACGAATCACGATTGGCTTACTCCCTTGTTTTAGACCCTCAGATGTAGGCATCAATCTTTTTCGACAAAGGTAACCACCCTTTCAGGGACTCTAGTATCGGTATATTGTCATCATTGACTATCGACACACTTAACATTTTTTTGACATTTTATAATAGACATTGGTTTAAAACTAATGATTTTTTGGTTGCATTATTTGATGTTTTGAAACATAAAATAACTCGATTTGGTAAAGAAAAAAAAAACCCAAATATTTTGAAAACTTATTCAAGTATCGATTACTTTAATTATTATTTTAAAAATAATGTAAATCCAATACCCCATAGGCTCATATATCACAACAAATACCCACATCAAGAACATCAATTTCATTAATCACTTTTCTGATCTGAATACCACATTTAGGTCATCCACCAACCTCAAACTAACAATATTCAAGTTTACAACTTTTCCTGCTTCTTGGACACACACCATAAATGAGAGACATAGAGAAAGGGCAAACCAGATTGATTCTGGTAGAGGGTCATGTCATGATCTGAAACCATAAACCATCTTTGTGTATCCATCTTTAATCCACCTAAAGCTTTTCTTGATTGACCCTTTGACTTTTCCTTCAACAGAATAAGCTTTGTAGTTAGCAATCCTTTTCTTCCGTTGCAATTCAGGATCAGTGAAGCTCCAGATTCTTGAAATTGATCTGCTTTTGCCTTTCTTGAACTCCACCACATCACTTGGATTATTGCTGTTTTCGTTTCCGATTTGGGTTTGTGAAGATGAT
The DNA here is from genome assembly GCA_020465985.1 of Centrapalus pauciflorus. Classification (NCBI taxonomy): domain Eukaryota; kingdom Viridiplantae; phylum Streptophyta; class Magnoliopsida; order Asterales; family Asteraceae; genus Centrapalus; species Centrapalus pauciflorus. The sequence continues at coordinate 1,355,341 of JAANYP010009468.1, read as the reverse complement.
GATGTGTAAGAATAAGATGCACTGTAGGATCTAAAATCTTGAAATTTGTAACTTGGTGGATTGTGGGTCTCTGTTTTTTCCATCTCGTTCCCGTTATAGGATTTGGATCTCAGATTTTTCATTTTAGTGTGTGTGTGTGTGTGTGTTTTCTTGATTTCGTACCACTCTTTCTCTCTCTATAAAGCTTATATGCTTTTTTCCCCTTTCTCCCTATATCTGAAATGATATATGTGTGTGTGAGTGAAATTGGTATTTTATAATTTTATTTTTATGGGAAAAAGGGGGCATAATTCATGTGATTTTGTGTGGTGGATTCAAGATGGTCATCGAGCGTGTACCATGAAGAACTCTGGTCATGGGTGTCAACTTTTAATGGTGCCCCTTTAACATTTCCTACAAAAGATCACTTCTTGTCATGTGATCTTGTAAAATATATTATCACATCAACATTTCATAAATTATAAAAATAAATAAGTTACGATGACAAACGAGAAGATCTAGAAATTTCTAAGAAGTGGAAGTAAAATTTTGAAATTAAAATAATTATGTTGTGGGTCCATGTCAGAACTCTACCATCACATGTCAGTACAAATCGAGTTTGTATGTTATCCCCAAATGCAAAATAAAAAACATAACAAAATGCTCTAAAGTCTAAACACAATGGTTTTCTACTTACACCACTAGACCATCTATATAATTGATTTGCTATGTATATTCTTTTCTAACGTGATATTTTCTTTAATATTTTCAATAAAATACATTAATATTTAATACAGCTGTTGTAACAGGTATAACAATGATAGAAATAATAGAATAATCTATTAATACTATTAAGAGGGTGTTTGGATTTGCGTTTGAAAAAATGCTGTAGCGTTTTGGAAACTAATAATCAGATAATAGCTGTAACAAAAAGTGCTGCAGGAAATGTGGTGTTTGGTTTAGCTTCTGCTATTTGCTATCATAATTATCAAATAATCGGTTTTTAAAGTGTTTGGATTTGTGTTTTTACTTGTAAAATGACCAAATAATCACTTATGAAGCAAATAAGCTACAATTTTTAACTTATGAAAAAGTGTGGTAAGATTAACGCTAAACGCAAAGAATCACTTATTAACGTATGCAATCCAAACACTTAAAACTAATTATTTGCGTTATTCTAACGTAATAAGCTGATAATCTGGTTCATAACGCAAAACCAAACAGCCTCTAAATAAGTAACTAAATTGTCACGTGTCGACTCCTCATTTAATTCGATACGTGTCAAAACTTCAATCCGGCACGTGTCATTACTAAAACTAAAATCAAATCTAATTCAATCTATGATAATCTAATCTAACTAATCTAATATATAATTAACTAAAATCTAATAAACTTAATTTTTTTATAATTATTTCTTGTGTTTTTATAAAATTTTGTTCTTAATTTTTTTTTATATTCAACCGTGTAACCTAGTGATGTATATATAACATCTAAAAAGAAGTATAAGACTATTATCTCTTTCCTTCTCGTAATTAATGTAGTTGGATTATTTACCTTAAAAATGATTTTTTTTTTTATCTTTGATCTAATATTGTATTCCCTCATAAATCTTTTGTGTTTTAATTGATGTAGGCTAATATTAATATGTTTTTATTCTTAACCACTTAACACCGTTCCCCTTCTTTCGATACTAACACCGTAAGTTAATATTCTTAATTTGTAAGCAAATGCCACTAAAAACTTATAGTTTGACACCGTAAACATGTTGTCTTAGTTTTAATTATACTAGTTTATTACTCGTGTATTACACGGAAGACTTAAATAAATATTTAAATTTTTTTTTTTTTGCATAAATCTAAAATATTATTATAGAAACAACAAATAAAATATAAATGAATTTATAATAGTGTAAGTTGCACAACGTATTCAAAATTTTTAATTAATTAATTATTAAATTAGTTAAGTTAGATTTAATATAATATATTTAATATAATTTAAAATCAGATTTTAACAAATTACAGAAGACGACAAGTGGTGAAATAAATGAGAATGCGACAAGTGGCAGTTTGTTACTCATTTGATAGTATTTATTTGTAAATTATTTTTTTACCTTAAAATGAATTTTCAGTTTCATATATGTCTCATCATTGCAAATATTGAGAGTATCCCAATATATATATATATATATATATATATATATATATATATATATATATATATATATATATATATATATATATATATATATATATATATATATATATATATATATATATATTATAAAACATTAATTCCCTATAGGGCTACAACCACAAGGAATAAGGATGCATAACTATACTAACATTAAGCTTAGGGAACTAATTCATTTTATATATTTACTTAATCAATGCCATGTTTAGGAGGATGGACATACAATATGAGATTTCTTATTGATCTAAAATGTGAGCAACTGGAATAATGTAAAACATCACTCACTAATAAAGTGTGTTCCATTTTGATGGACTAAGTAAGAAGTCATGTAAAATTCATGCAATCTAATTTGTTATTATGAACTATATATAGTAATGGATGCGAACTATGTTTGATCACCTTAGACGAAGGCGGTTTTTAGCAACAAGTTCACATCATGCATAGGGGTGTTCAATATTTGAGTTGGATTCGAAAAAACCGAATTCGAATTTGATTTGTAAATTTCGAACTCGGTTTTTGGTTTTCGAATCGGTTTGGTTTGAACTCGAATCTTATTTTCGGTTTTCGAATCGCCTTTCGAATTAATGTTTTTAATTCGAATTCGAACCGAAATTCGAATTAGTTTCAATTTCGATATGATTTCACATATTTAGAGGTTTAGCCTTTTACGTTTATTTTTATCCTCTCCAAACTTAATAACTTATCTGAGACTCTCAGTCACATTTAACCCTTTATAAGTTGTAGTAACCCTAGCCACTCTTTACCGCCGTCTCATCTTCTCTGATGGCCGGTGGTTAGAGGTGTACAAAACTGGTTTTCGGTTTAGGTTTAAAAAACGGACAGGTTTAGTTCAAAAGTCAAAAACCAGTTTGGGGGAGGAAAAAACACAAACCCAACCCAATCGGTAGGGTAGGGTAGTAACCGGTTCGGGTTGGAAAACCGTTCAAACCGGATTGGACCGCTTTTTAATTTGTTTTTAAAAAAATTCCATCAAACATTTTTTTTAACTAAAAACTTATTCAAACATTTTATTTTACTGAAAACTTATTCAAACATTTTATTTTACTAAAAACATTCAAACATAACTAAAAACTTCAAAATTCATTAACTAAAAACATCAAAACTTACATTATTTTAATAATTATTAAAACTTCGTAATCAAATGTATATGTATTCAAACGTAAACATACTAGTTTTTCAAAGGGCCAGTTATTTAATTGGCTCAAATTGGTTTAAACCGGATTTTCAACCCGAACCGGTCCAATCCAAACCGAACCGGTTTTTGCAACGGATATATTGAAACCTACGGGTTTTCCAAAACCCGAATCGGTTTTGGTTTTGACCGGTTTTTGATTTTTTTGTACACGGTTACCGGTGGTTAGTCGTCGCCGGTTACTTGTCTCTTCAACATCACTTGTCTTCCTTACTGTTCCAGTGCATCACGTTGTCGATAGTCTCTCTCTTCCGATTTTGCTCATCTACGTCGGTAAACTATTTACTCGGCGTCGTCGGTAAACTATTGCAAGTTGGCTTAATTCGAGCTTCTTTGTTTTATTACCGAATGCGAATACTATGGCTCGAAGTTGTAATTTTTGTTCATAACATGAAAACGGAAGTTGGTGGCGTGTACTCAGAATTTTACTTTTGATTACATGAAAACAATTTGAAATTGTCAAGTTGTTTCAGTTTGTTTATAATTTTGACTAAGTAGCAACAAACTTACAAATTATGTTAGTGTATTGAAATTGTTAAAATATGTTATTTTTTCTTGTTTTCTAAATCTGTTGGGAAATTTTATTATTTTTTTTGAAATTTTTGGTTTGGTTTGGGTTGAACTGAATTCGAGTTTCTAAACTGAATCGGTTTAAAGTTTTCCAATTCGAATTCGGATCGATTTTGAATTCGTTTTCAAAATTCGAAGAAACCGATTCGGAGAAACCAAAGAAACCACAAACCAATTCGTTGAACACCCCTAATCATGCATGCTTCCATTACTGTCGTTTCTCGTCGTTTAAAAGAGTATGTTCCCATTTGATAGACTAAGTCATGTAAAACTTGATACAGGTAAGTGTAATCTAATTTGTTGTTAAACCATTATGAAATACAATAATGTAAGTATGATGTGAACTCATTTTGATAACCACATACATAAGTTGTGATTAGCAAACAAAGTTTGCATCATACTTTCATTATTGTCGTTCATTATTGTTTAACAATAAGTTAGATTATGCTCACCCTCGAGTGATTTTTCATGATCAATTGATAGAGTAGGTTCCGCCTTGATGGATTAAGAAGTCACACAAAGTCTGATACATGTAAGCGTAAGCTAATTTGTTGTTAAATCATTACGAACTACATTAATGGAGGTATGATGCGAACTATGTTTGATAACCATGGACATAAGCCGTTGTTATCAAACCATGGACATAAGCCGTTGTTATCAAACATAGTACGCATCATACTTCCTAATGTCGTTTATTATCGTTTAACAATAAATTAAATTATGCTTATCTCAGTTGATTATTGTCAACTTTTTTAAACTGAAAGAATCTGAAGACACTATTAGATATAATTACAAAATAACAAATGCTTTAAAGAGCCAATATGGCTATATGCATTGTATATGAGTGCTCAAAACATCAAGGGTTGTACCCTTTCGACTTTATTGAAATATCACGAAGTCATATTTTTTTAAGCAGAATACACATACTCATCTAATCCTTCATCTAATCTAAATTTATACATTTATCAACGATGAGACTCGAACCTCCAACCTTTGAGTCTCCTTTAACGCCTGGTATATACCGATGGGCTACAAGCTCTTTGGTAAATGATACATAATGTTTTAGTTTCTTTAAGCTGATATCAGTACAATTACGATGAACTGATAATTACGATGCTATGTTTTAGGGTACGAGCGCAAAATAAGCTTTATAATAACCAAATACCAAACATCCTTGTTATAACCCAACAGCATTGAGCAGTGAGCACACCTATGCAACAACCGTTTAGCATTTTCGTTTATAGATTACTCGCAAAAGTTGAGGGCCAAGTCAATGACAACTGCAGCTCTGAACCAAAAGTACCAAATGCATTGGGGGATAAAATTGTATTTGCAGCAGATCAACAACAAATGATTGACAGAAGCATCATGTAAAAAGGCAAACTGACCCAAACCTTAACCGCATGTAAATAAATTGGTTTTCTCACACCACAAAAGAGCATTGAAAAGACTAATGACCCTAGAGAAAAATTATACATGGAAACCTAACAACATTTGGATAATAGATACAGATACGTTTTTTTTTTTCAAATAGGCAAAGGGAAAGCTACCACTTTTAATTTGAGCTAAGAAACTGATGATATATTTGATAGTTATCTAACATTATGAGATTCAAAAACAGATCACCATCAATCAAGATAATGCCATCAAACTTCCTACAAAAATTTTCCTTTAAGGACTAAAATGTGTCCCTTGTATTTGTTTAGTCCAGTCATGCTATGAGATCAAATGGAGCAACACAACCACATCTCTTTATTTGCTTTTCCCCTTTTGATTCATGACATCATGGTAGTAAAGTAATACACACATGGGTTGACCAAGAATGCTGAAGAAGCACCAGAAGATCATATTTCCCACCTGAAATTGTAAAAACATTTCATAAATTATTGACTAGAATCGAACACAGTGAGATGAAGATGATCGGATGGGTTCTAGAAACAATGAGATACCATCGAGTTTTGAAACTTGTGCTGCAAGTAATTTGTGAGTAGGACCAACGGGACCTGATCCAGGAAAATAGATGGTGGTCATGTTGCATGAACAGAGAAAGCAGGCTAAGCAAATAATAAACATATTACCTGAAACATGATCCCGATAAAAGCCCAAAACTTGAAAATGTGGCAGGGAACAGCAATACAAAGCTTTTAAGAAGATAGAAAGACGATCAATTTTCCAGTGTCAGGGTAGATGCTTTGTAACTGAATGGAAGTATCAAAGAGAGAAGTTTACCTCATGGAACACAGCAGACATGAAAAATGCAACCAATATGGCAGCACCCTGAATCCAAGGGTCACAAAATCAATCATTTTACAAGTGCAAACGGATGCAGATAGTAAATAGAAGACATTTTCGAGCCATTTATGATACAACACAGGAACAGAAAACCAGAGAGTTTTCAAGCAACCAGAAATGAAAACAGAAATCTGCCTCTGATATGTGTCATTATGCAGTATCAGGAACTGTAGATGGGTGTACCACGGTTAGAGCCTAAATGTTAACCACAGTTCCATCCATCCCCTAGCTATAGTGGGTTGCCTCGTTGAGAAAGTAGCAATGATTAATAGCTCCTTCCTTAACTTTCCCAGGTCATACATTGTGCTACAACCTTAGGTAGCAACTCTATTAATAGATAAACTGTCGCTTTCCACTAAAATTAATTTATTTAAGTTCATATCTCAAAATCTCAAATTACGATATGCGGGCACCAACTTGACTCCACAAAGTGGCACACAAGAAAATTAATAAAGAACATCCAAAGTAGAAAGATCTAATCTGAAACATATCAAGTAGAGAGAACATCAAATTGATGAACCAGAAGAACCAGCAGAAAATTGGCTTACCTCGAGTCTAAATACAACCTACCTTAATGGTAATGTTCATAAAACTATGTGAAGATGATATTTTGAAAGAAATAAAGAAAAGAAAACGAGTACGCTTCATTAATTCCATTGAATACCTACAGATATTTGTGTGAAGTAATAGAAAAGACACAAAGAATCCAATGTTTGATTAAATATAGACCATGAAACCGCAAGGAAAGTTAGAAAGGAATTTATAAGGAAATAAAGAATAGCCAGCTCATCACCTTAGGTATCCCATTACGCAAGCATGGAAAATAAAGGTGCCTAACAATCCATTTATGAACAGGCTGCAAAAAATGAAACAAATATATTAGGCTTATCAGTGATGCCTTTCATTACATGATGGAATAAACTACAGACATTCATATCAACTGTGCAAAAATTAACAAAAGCAGTAACCAATGGAACATATATCTCCTGACTAATGTAAGAGACTAAGAGCACCAATAGTAACATCAACAAATAAGAAACAGAAAAAAGTTTTACAATGGGCTTACCATATTCCATAGCCTCCAATACTGCAGCACCATCAATTGATAAGAGTGCAAAAAAAGCAAAGTCAGCAATTAATTGTAGCAACAGTGAGAAGAAAACAATATTATATAAGAAATAGAGGTCACCTCTTCAATAGTTTGTGCATTCCACCAATCTTTATAAAATTCACGATCCCCAAAACAAAGAAGCTCAGCAAGTATATTTAACCTATAATGGCAGTAATGCACATAAATATTGCTAGACAATGTAAGAGAAGATGCTAGAGTGATACGACAGAAGGTCCATATTATTCACAGGCAATATACATGTTTCAACAGAAAAGGTAAACAACATGGAGTTTTATTTACTTGTCTTAGTAAGTTGTGTGTGTGTGTGTGTATTTGATCCTATATATTTGCATATATCACGAAACAACTATTAGCCTAAAAGAGATAAAGCAATCCAAATAAATGTAGTGCTAGGATCAATCAGAAACTAATGCATCCACACATGGACCCAAATTATTTAATCACATAAAGCCATGAAACATAAATGGAACTGTAATTCCTCCATAGGATAGTATCATCATGTCTAGATTGTTGGTTCAGCTACATTTGAAGTTCTAATTTCTACAAAGCTTGGAGTGTTAAACAACAAGAACTTGCCAACTCTGTATCCGAACGAAAGGGACTCACACTTTTGCCAAATTTTAACCTATTATTTATATGTTGCTTATAAGCTTATTTAGAAGAATATAAGGGAAACTACAGAAACTGGTGGTCCAGCATAAGCAGGTCAAATTACATAGTAAAGCCGTGAAGACTTACCAAAGGTGAAAAAAGCAGTAGAACATACAGAGCCACACATATAAATTCGGAACTGAAAGCTTTAAAACCCGCTCAATCGCATATAAAAAGTCTCCTTTCAATGGATGACGAGAATTTTTGACAATCGGATTGATATACTGCATAAAAGACATGCCACATTAGGATACAGTTTTTATTGCACGGATAGTGAAGTAAAAACAAGTTGAAAATTGATAATCACTGGAAGGACTTACTTGTTCAATGATGAATCCCATGAACCCTGTAAATATTACTAGCTTGATCAGTTGCCGTAACACCCAACCCTTTCGAATAAATGCAGTGCGAGGATAGCTTATCTACAAGTAAAAATCCCTCGATTTCAGGGGAACTAAGCAGTTAAGAATATTATTAACCTCCATTCAAGAATGTACACCATTACATGTTTTCAAAAGTTGTGTTTATGTTTATCCGTCTGAACACAAAGCATTAACCAGTTGTATAGTAGTGAAAGACTATGTTTGGTACCTGGTAACACAAAGTTGGAGCAACCATGAAATAAACCAAGCTTTTGAAGTTGACATCATAAAAGTAATCCATATTTGAAGACATGGGTTCCGCTTCTCCCTAACAGCATAATATAAGCAAGTACTTGAGAAACATTTTCATATGGTACAAATGAAAAGTGAGAATGTCAGGTACACATTTTGTTCTCTATTATTTTCAAGGGAATTAGAAAATCTTAGTGAAGTTGCAAGTAAACAAGTTTGTTTCATGATGGAGGCAAGAACGCCACCTCTTAATATACCTTATCAGTTGAGTTCAAAAGCGACCGCATGTCATAATTTGTATGCACAAAAGATACCAACTTCAACCAATTAATGCAAGCACACAGCATCAACGAGACGCCTGATAGAACAACTGAATCGAACCTGCATAACTTTAATTAACACATGAGAACAGAGACAATTCCAGGATTCAAGTTAACAGGGCACGGCATATCTTGAGTACTACTAATAAAACGTCTACAATCGGTTGCAACATGTTTTCTTTTTCCGAAAATACTCTAAAATGAAACCATTAGTATAACCAAATAAGGCAGGGGTAGAAGCACATAAAAGGGGAGGCTGGACCGCTGGAGGCAGTAGGTTACTGATTTGCTTGCTCCTTTTTTCACTTTGTACTTGGCTAACGAGAACTTGGCCTTAGAAAGTGGATTCCACCTCAAGTGCAACATATCAAGATCATTGGAGCTCCACTTCAACCTATTAAATCTTTAACTCTAACAAAAGGGTTCACTGTCATATATTAATGAGATTCATTTATGTTTTTTTACATGCTATAACAAAAATCGTAAAGTAAGAGGGATTCACAACTGACCCCCTTCTTCAAAGGGTAGCATCACCTGTGTGAGATGATCAGAATGGTCCATGTATTGTATGCTTAAGTCTAAAATTCAATCGTGGTATTTCATATCAACAAGTTCAGTGTCCTCACAGCAATTGATTCTCTATATAACCAATTGTATCATTTATTATACATACATCATAGTAAAGCCTAGAGCATATCAACTCATAATTCTACATTAGTTCCAAAGCAAATAGACTCATAATTAAGCCTCTAATCTCTATGGTGATAGACCTGGTATGGAAAAAGACTTATTATGGTTTCTAAGGTCGATTCCCGTGGTACTTTGTCTAAATAAGACAAAAGCTAGGTATTACTTGGCGTCAATGTCGAAAAGAAAGGTTGAAACAGGGTCAAGAGACATCAACGGATAATTATACCAGAGCTCAAAGAATAATTATATTGTGGCATAATTATATATAATTGTATATTATAAAAAGGTAGACGCGCTATGGACTAGTTTGCTACTAAAACTTTTCAAATGACTGTCCAATGGCAATAACTAAAATAACGTTAACTATCAACTTGTCTTCAAAAGGCTTGGCAATAAGCACAAAATGAAATTGTACATAAATTTAAGGGTATAAACAATCTGACCTCAGAATCATGAAGACCGGATAAAGAATTGCAGTTGTAGTTATTATAACATGGAGTGTGATTACAACCTACAAGAGTAGATCAGTTTAAACTTCTCCCAAGCTTCAACGTTAAATATTTTCCAAACTTTGAAAACACTGTTTCTCCCTAGCAGTATGGAATAAATTACTTACAGGGTCGGATATACGTTTTTTCCATGCCAATTTCTCAACAATGTAGGCAGCAAGTGGAAAGATCAGAAGAGTGAGGCTGCATGAGAAATCAGAAAGAAGAATGTCCATGGAAATCAGTAACAGCCTCTATAATTCACAGAAATGGAGCAACGGTTTCTTATATGATTCTAAATTTACAAGAATGACTCAAAAAGAAAGCTCATAAGAATATTACCAGCACATCAGAAGTGGCCAGTCTCTCAATGATCTCGAACTGAACCAAAAGTTGGAATTGATCAATAGTCCATACTGCAAAAGTATATTGGGTTATGTTATCAGCAGCAATATAAATTGATTATGGAAAAATATAAGCTGATATAAATCACACCGACAACATGGATACAGAAGGCTGGATGTATGTAGATTCAATACAAGGCTGGATGTATGTAGATTCAATACAGTTGGACAACACTGGAAGACTAATATAAGTGCCAAAGATTGTGACGGATCAACATACAGCTTACCTTCATCAGATTCTCAATGATGAGCCTACCATTTACTGCAACAAGCACCACAATGCAAAGGTTAAAGAGGCCTGCATGACTCTGCAACAGGTTTCTAATTAGTCATTTCATTTATGTCTTACACAAAAATTAATAATAACAAGTTAACAACAAAATAATGAAATGAAAAGGATACAACGGGGTAAAAGATATAATTCATAGAATCTACTTCTGGAATTGTTCAAGAAGACAATATGTTGCTTTAAAATAACTCAGTGAAGAGACTTAGTTCCTCAGACTTACTTAAACAGCCCATATCATATCTCGCTTCTTCCTATATAAACTAAAAGGAGCATAAATTACAGTATGTCTGAATTTAAACTTTTTGGAAGTCCTTAGACAATGTAAAAACATATTACAAACCAACATAAAAAAAATACCTTATAATCTTATATGAATCTAAAATCATACGAGTTAAATAATGTTCACGATTTCACCCCCTCATATCAAATATTCATAAAATGGTACTTGGATAAAAAGAACAGAAATAAAATTTAATTCCCAGTGCAGGGAAGGTTATTTGACTAGAATACCACAAAAATGAGCTTTCAGGAGAACTGGAATACACTTACCTCTGGCAAAGTTGTTAATAATCTCAAAAGATTTGTTAAACAATAACAACGCTTCATCCCCAGAGTTTAATCAACTTAAATAACAAAAAAAAAAAAAAGACAATGTTCTGTGCCCATAAAAAGAATAGAAAACAACACCAGCAGGCAATATTTATAGCAACTCCTTAAGCCCTCACAAGAATGGACCAGTTGGCATGATTAAATAACATGTAGGTATATCATCGTCCATGACACCTCTCAGGAAGTTGCATCTTTCATTCACTAAAAGCAACATTATATAGTTAGCCCATTGACTAGTATCAATTAAAAATGCCAAAACACTGTATTTACTGCAGATCGTACTCCCAGAACCTAGCCAATGATGATTAAAAATTTTATAATCATACTACTGAACTAATCATTGCTCAAGCAGTTAAACTTTAACTATTTTGTAGAGGCTGAACAGGCAGTGTAAATCAGTTTTCTGTTGCAACTCATCAACCTATAAAGATTTACCAAGTTTTTTCTCCCAAAAAGAGACACTAGTAACCTGTTAAATTGATGTTACTGAATCTTTCACTGATGCCATAGAAAACAAAAAGATGCTTGTCTGCCTAACACCTATGAGCCATGGAGACATAATCTATCTTTGCTCAACATCAAGCACTCAACCATAACTTTCCCATTCTCAGCTCTAATTCATAAATGAAAAGTTACTATCTGAATCTATATGCAATATATAGTTGCAAAAACAACAACTGAAGTCAATTAAAAAGCAACTCAGAAATCTATTAGCTAGCCTTGAGACATTGATACTTCCTCTTCAGATCACTACAACATTTCACTTGTTACAATTAAGAATACCTCCTACAAATTGCCATCAGGTCCATTCATATACGGCAGCATGATGCATAAATCAACTTTACCGTACATCATTGAGTCGGTTCTTCCTATCCTTAAAGTGTATCCAGAATTGGCAATAGAAAACACAAAGTGAATGCCGAAAGTTGAGTTAAAGTTCATTTTACTCTTTTGGAAACACGACGTAGGTTATCACAAATAAAGAAAACAAATATCAGAATACGAGTACTTGTCAACTAAAGAATAACCAAAAAAATACGTGAAATTGAAAGCAAAGAGAACCTGCTTGAAGATGGCGTCAGAGCTAAGCGGAGATTCTTTAATTCTCCGATGAGCCGGAGAAGAAGGCCGATAAGCATAATGCACCACAGTCGTTTCACGTCCCTTTTTAACTCCTCCGTGATCTATCTTCTGTCCGTTCCCCTTGGAGTCGTCCTTGGATTCATCACCAGCTCCGATCTGTTCCTTAAATTTGTCATTGAAATCACCATTCAAACTGTCACCATCCTCGAAGGATGAGTTGGTTTTGGAAGACGACGAAGAATCAAACAATCCATCTCCGATTCCAGCATCAGGCTTGACAGTGGTCCGCCGTCTTATAGTTGTGGTGGCGGTGGTCGTTATTTCTCCAATCTGAGGCGTATCTAATAACGCCATTATTAAGGAAAAAAGCTTGAAATGAAAGCAAAGCAGAAGTAGAAATTACAAGTAAATGAACAGCAGAACCGATCAAGAAAGTATTGAGTTGAATCCTGTATGAGTCGCAGAAATTTGATTTGAGCTCAGATCATGCAGAGACGAAGAAGGATTGGGGAATATTAGGCGGTTTATTGGATTATTTGGAAATCGTATGACGTATCTGTATCTGTATGTATCGGTAATCGGCGTTACTATAATTATGATTATAAATAAATTATAAATACACGATCACCCATATTTGGACTAGTTAAGCGGATTACCATATTAAACAAATATGTTCGTTATGATTATAAAGGGTTTATTATGAAAAAAAACTAACATGTTTTTATATTTTTTTGCGTTGTCGTCCCTCCATGTTATTTTCTCCCGTAAAAGTACTCAAGTTATACTTTTCTTTTTGGTTTAGTGAAATTTGGACATTAGAACCCGGTTTTTCAGTTTTTTAAAACCCGATTCACAAATTATAAGTTATAAATCGGGGTCTAATGTCCAAATTTCACTAAACCAAAAAGAAAGAATAACTTGAGGTTTTTTATGGAAAAAAAAATAACACGGAGGGACGAAAACACAAAAAACGTGAAAACATGTTGGTTTTTTTCATAACAAACTCGATTACAAATTATAAATACACGATCACCCATATCAAGACTATTATATGTTCGTTATGATGAAATGTTAAATTTAATGTAAAAGTGTAATATTTGTATTTTCAAAATTGCATTATAATTAACTAGTTCAAATTATTTTTATAATTATTACCTTAAAAATGTTTAAACATTTAATTTTGTGCAAAAATGCAATATACACATGTGCATACATATCATACCTTTGAACATGTACATGGTGATTTTTTGCATCAAATATAACATTTTATCATAACATACATGTAAATGATGTAAACTAATCGATAATAATTACATTTGAACATGTGTATATTACAATTTTACATGAAATTAAACATTATATCATATTGAATAAGATACTTTTGATACCACAGCTTAATATGGTATGCATTGATCTTTAATCTGTATATATTTTATTATATATAAATGTAATAATAAATGATGAAATTTAAAACAAGATTCCGTGTCTTTGTGTGTGTGACAGAAAGAAGCACACGGAGAGCGCCTTTAATATAATAATAATAATAATAGACATGCCTTAGCTTGAATGTTTTATCATTTATGCTTTTACTTAGCTTATGATATTATGTTATTTTTAAAAGATAAATTATCAAAAATAATAACAATTTTTTGTCATTTTTATCATTAATATTTACATTATTTATTTATTTTTATCGTTAGTAACATTGACTTTTATATATTTTATCGTTTATAATAACAACTTTTTGTTAATCTATCAATAATAGTAATTGGTGACCTGCAAACATGTTTAGCAGGTCACCAACAACTTTTCAATTATCAAAAATAATAAAATCTTTTCATATTTTTATCAATAATAGTAACATATCAAATTAAAACCCTATTTTTTTATTTTACTAAGTTTTCTAAGATTTTATAAACATCAAAATAAACCCAATTTGTGATTCACATTTTGTTGTGAAATTTTAGTTTTTATTTTTCTTTTATTATTTATTTATTTAAAGTTTATTTAATTACATTATTACTATATTTAGTAACTATTTTTTTTTATTCATTAAGGTTATTTCGTAACCCTATAAAAAATTTTTATACTATAACCGTAAATATGCTAATTGCTATATTATGTTACAATTTGATGGTCTGGTCAACCCGCATTTTCCTTAAGAAGATTATTGGATGAAATTTTGATTCTAAAGTTCTAAACATACAGAATTAAAGTAATTTTATTATTTTGCAAAATAATTATGAAAAATGCAAATGACCTTTTTCTTACTTTATATACGTACAACACGATCAAAATGAATAAATAATCAAAATGTTATTATATTATGTTAATAAAAGTTAGCAATTCTAAATAATTACTATATTTTTATTATCGATGAATGAAAGATTTATGTTTTTTTATGAGACGACTGATGAGATCCACGGATTTTCTCAAGGCCGGCGGTGAGGATCGATATGAGCTAAGGGTTGGGAGGGGGGAAAGACGTCAAACATCTCATGACTATGAGACCCTGATGAGAGCCCTTTCTCTCCATAGATTGTAATATATTATAATTATAATGATAACTATTTATATAGTACAAAGAATATAACTGAAATTCTAAAAAAATTTAGTGGACCCTAATCACATTTTTTAATTAGCATGTTATCTACGCCAAACTTAATATTCTATTCAATACGAAGTTGGTCAGATTGAATTCGGTTGACATGTTATTTTTCTAAATTTATAAATAATAATAATATTCATTATGATTACTAAAATTCTTAGTAAAACAATAACTTATTTTATTACAATAACACAAGGTACTTATTTATT